>CM076575.1:2073334601-2073672621 GCA_034641835.2 Pinus albicaulis | reverse complement strand
TCTCTTGCACGAGATGGTAATAACTTCTAGGAGCATATTTACTACTTTTGTGGAGATGATAGTTTATATTTTTGTATATATGTGACAAAATGCAAGGAATAATGGGTTCTTTGATTGTTAAACTTATTGTATACTGTGTTGAATATTTATGAGTTCATAATATATCCATATGCGCTCTTGAGGACTCAAAAAATTTGTAGTGTGTGTATTATTTTCCCTTATGTTTTTACATACTTTATATGTCGTTCCATATTTATCATAAATGTTATATCTTATGATTTTATAAGTCTTGTGAACCTCCAAGACATATGGATCTGTTTTTGTAAGTCTTGTTTAACCAAGAATTCCTGATTCAGTATGAATTGAAGATTGTTCATTGGAATTCCTTGAGGTGGAATTAAACCCTGTTTCATGTTTTTATAAGTCTTTTTATCTCGCATGCATGTTAATCTATTTTTTTCAGCCTTGATTAACCAAGCATTCCTCATTCATGAGGTCATGTTAGTCAGAATCATTCCTTGTAGTGGGACTCTTTAAATGTAAATTGAGACTCTTGTAAGTCTTTTAAAAGAATTCTTTCACTATACATTTAAGATCTGGAATTTTTGTCACCCTTTCCTCTTAGCAGTGGGCTTATATTTTAAATATCCACTATTTATCCTCCATTCGTCTAACCATCAGGCTACAAACTCAATTTTTATACCACATCATACACCAGTGCCCTCATTTGTGTGAGAGATTCTTATTTGCTCAAAATAATTTTTAGTATGTGTGAGTTTCAACCACTTTCCAAAAAACTCAATCAAATTATAAGAAAATCCCTTGAGATTAAGACATGTTTGGTCAGGCGCTTGTCACAATCCAAGTGCTGATTCCAGTTCCAACATCTTTTGGTGTGTCTTCTGGGAGATGAAGGCATTGAAATGAAGTATTCTACATAGTCGCTTGTTTTAAATTGTTGATGATCAATTCTTGATGGTGAACAAGAATTGGCGACTTGAAGAAGATTGTGATCTTTCACCTGGTGACTCCATCACAAAGAATCCAGAGGTGACTCCACTGTTTTCAGATCCAACACTTTGATCGAATAAATCATTGCTAAAATATATGCTTTCTGCAATTTTTCAAAGATAAATGGTTTCCTAATCCTTTGCAACATAGAAGTGAATGGGAATTTTCTCTTCAAAGGTTTAGTGGACATGATTGGGAAGTATGATATATATATATATATATATATATATATATATATATATTTCATGACTGGATTCATAGCCTGCATTTTGTTCATGAAGACGTACATATTAAGTTGTTTAGATATAATTTGGAGGGTGCATCCCTTGATTGGTGTAGAAATATTCCTAAAAATAACATCACTTGTTTGAAAGAGTTTCATGATGATTTTAATTCCTCTTATAAAGATAGGTATCTGGTCGAGTGTTTCCCTCCAGAATTTTGCTATCAGTTTGATAAGCAAGTTGAAAGTGATGATGAACAACATAAATATAAATAAAACATGGTTATACTGGAAGGTATTCAATAATCCTTTTGTTCTCATGATTTTCTTCAATCTCCTATCATTCAAGAAGAGGAAAAACAAAAAATTATTGAGTAGCATGATGATATATTAGGTGAACATAGTGAAAAATTCATAAATCAGCCTTGATTTGATAAACATCCTAATGATGAAAACCAGGTTTTTATGTCACCTTGTCTTAAAGTTTACAGTGATGATCCAATATATGACAGTTATGAATCTGAATTTGGGGAAGAACAAGATGCTCAACTCATACAAATTGCCAAGGAATTATCACCTTTGCTGACAATTGATGATAAGAAAAATAATTATGAGCCTATGTTTGAAATATATAAATCTGAGTTGTGGGGATATAGTGCTGAAGAAGAAATTTGTGAAAAAAATGAAGAACAAGCTCTTCATCAAAGCATTGTACTATTAGAGGAAAGTATGTGTCAGTCTATCCTTAAACTCAAAACTGTTTTGAGAAATTCTCCTTGTCAATTTGCTGATCCTATTGTTGATTATATGGAGTTTAGTTTTCTAAAAGTCTCTCTTGTTATTTGTCTTGGATTACTTCTTGTCCATAGCAACAAGTATGAGTCATATTTAGAGATTATGCTTCATACTTTTCAGCCTTTCAGCAGTGGATGTGAAGACATGTCAAGAAATCAGTTGTTGAAAAAATTCTTTTGGAAGTTTGTATACACTTGATCAAGTGAATTTTAGCTAATTAGAAGTGGGGATGTACATAAATAAGCTCACCACTCGAGCATTTATTTTCAATTTTAGATTGCAGTTTGACTTCCGTATTACAGTCATGTTGAAATAAGTTACAGAAGATTGAAATCTAGCTATTGACTCCCATTACCCAATGGCTAGGCATGCTGTTATTTTTTGAGTTAAAGAGAATAATTGTGCACTACTACATTTGGCGGAAATTCCGACACTTGGTTCTGACGCTTTTGTCCAAATGTCGGAAATTTCCCCAAATTTTTTCAATCCCGCCCGAAACCGTCGCTATACCGATGTCTAGAGAAATGTGTCGCAATACCAACACTTAGAAAAAGTGTCGCAATTGTGACGTTTGAAGGAAGACGTCGAAATTGCGACACAATGCCCCAAAGTGTCTCTATTGCGATAGATGCTTCCAAACGTCGCAATGTCTAAGTTTCACAGTTGCGACGTTTGGAGGTAGCCGTCGCAGTAGCGACGCTTATTTTGCGACACAATGTCTAAGTGTCGTAATTACGACGTTTAGAGCGATCCGTCGCAATAGCGACGATCTGGTCTCCGTCGGCATAACGACACTTATATGCAATAAACGACAGTTATATGCCTTTGCAAAAATGGTCAGCTTACAGAGCAACGCGAGGAGTAGTTAATGGAGGCACCTTTGCGATTGCGCATAATTTGGAGAGAAAATAGTAATAATGAGAGAGGCTCCTTTAATTGCGTCTTTGATTTTTGAAGGTATGGATTGTCCAGCCTGCAATTCTATGCTGTCGAGAAAGACTCGCAATCCTCTGGAAACAAGACTGTTGTGATCAAGATGCCTGGCGAAGAAACGGACATCGGGTTCATGAATGTTGATGAACACATCGTAGTCTGGCGAAGAAGGCACCAAGGAGGGTATTCTCAGTGAATGAGGGATGTTGAAATATTAATTTCAACTACCCTGTCCTCTGGCCACTTTCTAAATCTGTTTGAATGGCTCTGTCAAACAGCCGCTTTCTAAAACTGATGAACAGTCAATTTTGGTTTTGAAATCACAGTCCCTGCACACTTAAAAACATAGCGTTGTATTGTTTTGGAAACAGAGAAATTTAATAGTAAACGCGGGAGATTTTAATTCAGAAGAACATGGTCCCACAGACCACAGACCAAATCAGCCATCCACGTGGAAGCAGGCGATTCGATCGCGTTATTTTTTGGCCCATCTGCATTGTGGAATTCCGGACCCGAAACATTATAGGGCGGAATTAATTTGATTTTCGCGTCACAGTTTTCCTCCGTACGAAAAGCCAAAAAACGGACCCGAATTTTTATATGGCGTATTCTATGAAGTTTTCGCGTCACAAATTAGGGTGACATCAACAGGCTATTTTGGAACGCGAATTTGTGATTGAAATCGGGGTTTTTTTTTTTGAAGTCCGGACGTATGATATAGTTTTATTAATATTTTGTTATAAGTTTTGTTTCACCGCCCGATAGTTATTTAAACCATTGGCTCATATATAACATATGCACAAATATTTCACTTTGGGCATTTGTAATGTGGGCCCCGAATACTTTAAATAGGTACATATACATTAGACAGTTTAAAAGTTTTGAGGATTGCACCCCCGGTGCAATTGTTTGTTTATAAGATGATATGATACATGTGAGATAAAGGTTTATTATTTATCATATATAAATAAATTTTATCAATATTGGACATTTACACTTTTATGAGGTGATGTTATAAGTAAATTCATAAATATCTATTTTTAATCCTCATTTTACTCCATGAATATGTTTGGAAATGAAATTTCAATAGATTAATTTTCTCCTAACCTAAGTATCATCAATATTGTACATTTACATTCTTAATTATGAGGTGATGTTATAGGTAAATCCATGAATATCTCCTTTTAATCTTCATTTTACTCCATGAATATGTTTGGAAATGAAATTTCAATAGATTAATTTTCTTTCTATTATATGTTTTACGAAGATATGGTAAGGAATTCTCTCTTGTTCTTCTTAGAAATAATTATATATAATTTTTTTTTTTCAAAATAGATTAAAAAAATTATATGAGAAAAAATATTAATTCATCAATATGTGTGTGTGTGTGTTGTGAGGAATAATTTCATAGTTCAACTTAATGGTTCATTATATAATCATGTGATCATCACCAATGATATATCTTAAAAAGCAACTAAAAATCCATGTGTACAAAATCGATGTATACTCTAGAGAGTGGTTCTCATATCACTATGTAAATTGTTGTATGCTACTTCAACAAAATTATAAGATAAACTATAATACACATCATATATGCACCATAACAATTGGTACGGGGTAAAACCCACCTGCCACACCTTTGTACTCGGTCCAATTTTCTCTGTCAACTCTTCTAGCTGTGGGAGTTTCCTCCAAGGATCATAATACCCCCAAGGCCTGTTATCACCCTAGTAATTCTCAGGTTGTGGGATAGGGATTTTTGTAGTTAAGAACACCAAGGGTAACCAAGAACCTCTTTGGGAATTCAAGATCTAGCCTTCTTGAACTCTAGAGAGGGATCTCTCCGTATGATTTAGCTTTGTTTTAGTAACAGATATTAGGCTAG
The DNA here is from genome assembly GCA_034641835.2 of Pinus albicaulis. NCBI lineage: Eukaryota > Viridiplantae > Streptophyta > Pinopsida > Pinales > Pinaceae > Pinus > Pinus albicaulis. The sequence goes on along the minus strand of CM076575.1, from coordinate 2,073,667,774 downwards.
CTATGATTGTGTATTTGGGTTTGATTTTAAAATATTGGTGGGAATAAAGATATTTCAAGGTAAACCAGAAGGATCTACCAGAATATTGGGCAATGGAGTCAACTCTCTAGGCAAGCAGAACTAAGAAATAAGGCTCAAAGATGCAAATGTGCTAAGGGCAAGATAGGTGACCTTCTAAGGCTATGTATAGGCTTGATTTGATGGAGTGGATGGAATCTGAGCAAAAGGGCACTTAAGAATCCTTAAGCTACAGATAAGAAGATTGAAGAAGGGGATCTAATTGGGAACCGTAGAACTTCCCATAAGGTTTTACGAACAGGCTATTACTGGCCTACCATCTTTAAGGATGCCAAAAAATTCGTGCAGGCCTGTGATAGCTGCCAAAGGGCAGGACGCCCTGGGCAGTCTGATGAAATGCCTTTGAACCCTCAGCTAGTGATTGAACCATTTGAACGTTGGGCACTTGATTTTGTTGGCCCTATTAGTCCTCCCTCAAACCAAAATACATACATCCTAGTTGCAACCGAATATGTCACTAAGTGGGTCGAAGCAGAGGCAGTTTCAAAAGCTACAGAGGACTCTGTAGTACAGTTTCTTTTCCAAATCTTTGTGCGCTATGGTCTCCCAAGGGACATAATCACAGATGGAGGACCACAATTTTTAGGTAATAAATTAGCTGAAACATTGCAAAACTACCACATTCAGCACAAGATTACAACTCCATATCACCCACAGGCCAATGGCCAAGTAGAGAGCACGAACAAAGTAGAAAACATTAAAATGGCAAGTAGAGAGCACGAACTATAGTTGTCTTGAGAAATTTTATTCACACTGAATAATTCAAATTGTGAAGTATTTATACAAAAAAATGTTTACAAAATATCTCAGGAATTGAGATAATGTTTTAATAAAAAATAGGAAAGAAAACTTAAAAAGAGGGACAACTGCAAAACAGTTTGCAAGCTGTTACCTTTTTACAAGCAAAAATAGAACTGATTATTCTAATTTGAACTGATTTTTGTTGTGCACTTTAACCCTGTATTTTTACCATTTGAGGTAATAGTAAAAAATGAATTTCCAAGTGAATTTCCTATTTTTTATCCATTAAATTCACAACAGATCTGTGAATTCTTGCCACTTTTTTGCAGAGGGGATCTTCATAGTCTTCAATTTTCTGTAACTTTCATCTGCCTCTATATACTTGGCAAAGTTAGGCTTGATAGTGAACATATGCCTGATATCATCTAAAAAGAACAGATTTTCAAAATAATGAAGAAGTATTTTGCCTGTTGGTGATCCTTGAGGCAGTTGTTGTCTGGCTTGCTCTTTTGCATGATTTCTGATTTTTAGATCATAATCTTTCTGAGGCATTAACTTGTCATTCAATACGTGAATATCAGGAAAACCTACTTCTAACACTGTTTTGTATTTGGCTAAAAATCTTGAGATCGATAAATTCATGTCTTTACACCGGTCCTCTAGATTACTCATTATGTTTCTTTTGTTCAGGACCTTTTTGATTTGAAGAATGGTTTCTGTTCTATCAACAATTTTCAATTCTTCCAACTCTTCCCTGGTTTTACTGTTTAAAAAAGCTATGAGTTGGATTTCTTGGGCTGGTTTTTTGTCAATTTCCCTCTTAGTCTTGTCGATCTCTGCACTAGCAACTTGAAGTAACTCCCTCTGTTCATAAATTATCCGAATTGAAGGCCATTGAGAATGAATGCCATCAATAATTTTGGTCCATAAATGACTTTTTATAAAGGCCACTTGATCTGTAAGATTTACTTGTGCTTGCAGAATCTTTACCTGTTCTTGTATTCGATCAGCCCTTTGCTCATGTCCTCTAGAAGTAGTCAAGGCATCATTTTTGGATTTTTCTAAATTTTTAATAGTGCCTCTCAAACTAAGAATCTCTTTATCTTGGTCTTGTGGTGTGGTCCTCTGTGAGGATGAAGAAGAAGAGGTAGAGATTAGAGAAGTAATTGGCACTGCAGTTGGCAGTACTCCGTTCGGTGCCAAGTGTTCTGCCAAAGTAGATGGTATAGCAGTGTTTACAGTGGGGATCACTGTAGGAATGACCATTAGTTGTGCTTTTCTTAGTTCTTCATTCTCTTTCATTAGAGCTTCTATTTGACTTTCCATTGTTTTTATCTGATCTGTCATTTGATGTACAAGCTGCTTTAAATCATCATTCTCTATTTTTTGCTGTAGAATTTCTTTTGCTTGAGAGTTTTCACTCTGAGGCAACTTCAACTATTTTCTAAGAGCAGCTATATCCTCATTTTTTTGTTTAATTAAGACTTTTTCCCCTTCAATGTTGGCTGGGTCACCCCCTGCTTCAATCACTATATCTTCTAGTGCTTTTATTCTTAAATTATTAGCATACAGTGAGGCTTTGTCCAACCTCATTTGATTTTGGAGGTTGAGCACTGTTTTCTCAAGCCTAATTGATTTCATAGTTTTACTGACAATTTTGGAATATAGCATTTCGGTATTGCTCCTATGAAATTCAATTTGATCTAATTCATGAATGGCATCTGCATCCAGTTCAAGATCTGTTTTGGAATAATCTGCCACTGATTTTGGCTCAGCCACTGTAGGCTTCAAGAATGACATTACCAATTTATTGGATGAATAATCAAATGCTGAAAGAATCCTGTCTTTGTTTCCAGGCTTTTCCTTAAGAAATCTAGAATGAGCTTGATTCTTGAGCTCTTCATTATTCTCTTTAATCTGTCTGAATCTGATCTGAATCTCTGACTCTGTATTGTCAGTTTCCTGAGAAGAAGGAGGCAAATCGACAGTAGCCTGGTTTTCCTTCATGACTGTATCTTTTTTTTGTGTTCCAATTTTTACATTTTGAAGCTCTTTTAATGTTTGAGTGACTATTCTTGTTGCTTCATCATTTATATCAATATTTATAGCCTTATCCTTTTCTTCTTTTGTTGACTTGCTTCTTTTACTATAAGGAGTTCTGAATTTTATGTCCTCAATAGTCTCAGCTATGAAACTATCTCCTTCTTTGTCTCTTTTATGTACATTATCAGTATCTTTGCTTGTAGAAGCCACCTGTACTGTCTGTTCAATCTGTTTGCCTTTGCCACTGTCTACCTGTATTACCTGTACTGCCTGTGAATCATCATCAGATAGGGTGTTTGGCTCCCATTCAATTTTATTTACATATCTTTCAATATGGGGCTTAGGATCATGCAAGTAAACAGGCAACTTACATTTTACCCTTATTGCACTCAAAATACCTTGTGGGTCATACTTCCATGTAAAACTACATGGGAACTTATACTCTTTAAGTTTGAAATTTATCTCATTGGCAGCTTCTCTGTTATTCACAATGAATGGCCCAATTTGATTTTTCAGCTTAAATTGGGTCTTTTTCTTGAAAGCTATGAAGTGGATTTCATCTACATTCAATAGTTGTCTCGGATATTCTAAAGCAAATATTCTTGTAGTAACAAATCTGGGTAACTTATATGGGGCCAGGGATGAGCCATACACTCTGATTTTTGTATGATTTTTATATAAATACCAATCTCTAGTTTTGTAGCTCTCTGATAACTGCAGAATTCTTCTTGTCTCATCATTGATCCTAGGGATCTCCTCTTTTTCCAAGAGATACATAGCAGGGGCTATAAATGAGTCATTGAAATCTGTAAAACTATACTTTCTGTTCCATTTCCTTAAAATAGATGACCAAAATACTACTGATAGAACTTTTCCTTCTGCATCCACTTTCTTACATTCAATTGGAAACTTATCTATTTGATAATATAGGAAGAGATGGAGTAGATAAGAGGAGTATCTGAAAACTCCTTCTTCTGGTAATCTGGATAACTGATAATGCATACTTTCAGCAATAAATTTAGCAAAATTGAATTGAATGGATGGTGATTGACCAAGGCTTAGAGTTGACAAAAAACCTAGGATAGCCACATCAGTGAATTCATCACTGTGGTATCCTAGTATGAAGGAGAGCATTGAGACAATCTGTCTAGTTTCATCTGGGAAATCAATGGTGTCGAAAGGAGGATTTAACTTAGGAATATCAACTTGATTTGGACAAAAATTCTGGTATATTTTGAATCTAGCATTGAAATCCAAGTCAAGATATAGCTGGGTTAAATCTTCTATTGTTAGGGAAGCAGAATTGGGGTCATGATTCATTTGCAGCATGGAATTTATCGACTCTTCAGTGATGTAAAATAGGATATCTTTTTCTTTGTTTACAATACATCTTTGTTCTGGCATATAATAGGCTTGGCATAATCTGATAAAGTCAGGAATAGAATGAGTGAGAGGGACAATATATCTAGGCAGATTGGATTCCCAAATTGGAATATCTTTGTCACCCTTTTCCACTGATTTGCCATAGCACCAATTATAGACATCAAGCAGGTTAAATTCTACATTAGGGTCTAGTATTCTATAGTCCAGATCAACTAAAGGGCTGTTCTCTAGAGAAATGACTGGAGGCTGGACTGGTCTGACCACTTCTGTAGAATCAGCCGTGAGTACAGGAGTTGGTTTGTCGATTTTGAAGGACATAGGCTGAGGAACTTTGCAGAAGACTTATTTTGAGATTTTGGGCCTCCATTCTTGGGGGTTACCTATTTCTTGTTCATTTTTAATAATGAACGAAGCAAGCTTAAATGGTTTTCTAAGTTCCTTGACGAGAAACAGGGGTTTCTTGGCGAATTTCCACTGAAAATGGGGTTTTTGAGCAGGGTTTTTAGGAAATTCAAGGAATTTAAAGCTTAGAACGTGTATTTAAAATCGATTTCAACAGCAAAATGGACCAGGGTATGGAAAAAACTGCGAGAAAGGGAAATTAGGGATTCCAGGGAAATTTTGACAGAGTTTCCCCTGAAAAATGGACACTTTTTTGCAGTAACTTTGGTAATTATTTGAAATCGATAGGAATTTTGAAATCTCAGAGGGCAAGTTCGAAGAAAAGTACCTGGAGAACCAGCGGAATTCGGTTGAAGACGTTGCAGAGGTGCTCAGTCTTCAATTTTTTGAAAATGGCTTCGCAGAGGACAATGTAGTACTTTGTAATGGAAATTCAGGGCAATGGGCGTCGAAAAATGGTACTGGTAGGTTGAAAATGGCTCTGCAAAGTTTCTCAGGGTTCAAACGGCGTGATTTTGAGGAAAAACGGTTTTGCAATGTTTTTACAGGTTTAAAGCGAAAAGGTGAAAATTTGAATGAAAAATATAATTTTAATGTATTAAACGATGGTATAACCATAGTTAAATGACATTAAACTCGGGTTAAACGGGTGAGGTTTAGGGAATACCGCCAGTGGTATTCGCGAGGGTAAATGGTGGTAAGCGGAAACTAGCTTTTCGAACGCGATACAACGTGGTGGTGACACGTAAGCGCGGGTAGTTTGGAAAAACCACCCATTTCGCGCGGCTTTGCCAAAACATCAAACGATTACTTTATGAGCGCGGAAATGTATTAGCGCTGTCGGATCTGGATTCAACGAGCGAACGGCCACGATCAAAAGGAAAGGTGCGGGGAAAAGGTAAGTTATCGGGTTCACTTTGGGCCATTGATCTTGGGAAACCGTCGCTATACCGACATTTAGAGAAAAGTGTCGCAATACCGACACTTATAAAAAGTGTCACAATTGCGACACTATGCCCCAAAGTGTCGCTAGACGGCTACCTCCAAACATCGCAATTGCCTCCAAACGTCGCTATTATATGTTTTACGAAGATATGGTAAGGAACTCTCTCTTGTTCTTCTTAGAAATAATTACATATAATTTTTTTTTTTCTCAAAATAGATTAAAAAAATTATATGAGAAAAATTATTAATTCATCAATATGTGTGTGTTGTGAGGAATATTTTCATAGTTCAACTTAATGGTTCATTATATAATCATGTGAGCATCACCAATGATATATCTTAAAAAGCAACTGAAAAGCCATGTGTACAAAATCGATGTATACTCTAGAGAGTGGTTCTCATATCACTATGTAAATTTTTGTATGCTACTTCAACAAAATTATAAGATAAACTATAATACACATCATATATGCACCATAACAATTGCCATACAACTAATTTGTTTTAGGATACATGTGGCATTCTAGGGGTAAATTCTATATGATGTGTATATTAATCTATTAGGTGTTGGTAAGTTGTGAGTATCTAAGAAATGATAAGGAATATCCATACATCATGATCTTGTAATGTGATTATAAATTGTGTCTATAATTTCCATAAAATATATAAATGATTTGTTTAAAAAAAATCAACACAATCAACCCTAAACAATGCTCATGATGTGGAATGTCATTGGCGAAACCAAAATGATGGTCACATGTCCCATTTCTATGGTAATGGTGATCATATATATGTTGTAGCGACACTTGATGAGTAATTAAATAAATCTTATAGTGTGACTCATTGTGCCATATTTTTTTAAAGCATGATTTGTTTTCCTAGTTTTTACTAATTTGTTAACATATTTTATTCATTTGGAAAGATAATTAATGATGCTTTAAGTAATTAGGACCTAATGAGAGATCATCTTCACATCTTCAATGAAATATATTTGGTAATTGTAGTCACTATATGAACCGCACATGCATGCTACTTAAGAAAAATTGAAATATAAACTATAATACACATCTTATATATGCCATAACAATTGTCATACAACTTATTTACTTCTAGATACATATGAAATACTTCAGGTAAATGCCATATTATGTGTATACCAATATAGTAGGTGTTGGTAAGTTATGAAAATCTAAGAAATGATAGGATATCCACACATTAGTAGTGCCCTGGTGAATTTTTTGCATAATTTTCTTTTTGTTGTAATTTTGTTGCCTGGATTTGTTATAGATTTCAAATAATATATACAATTATCTACCAATTGTTCTTTATAAATAAGAAGTACAATAAGTAGTCACCTAAAAGTGATCCATGTGAAAATATTGGTAACATGAGTAACCTAGTAAGCTATAAATGAAAAGTGAATAACCTCCACTCACCAACAAGTGGCAGGCAGGGTTGGAATTTGGATTTCTCTTTACCCGTCACACAATTTTTTTTGACGTTTTGGTCATTATTTTTCTAGTCAATAAACGTTATGTTTAAAATTTTGCACTTCATTAATGATGTTCTCGTAATAAATTAACCCTTCACCAATAAAAGTTTGATTAAAAAAATTGAACGCTCTTCCATTTTCTTTGGATTTTGGAGTGTGATATATCTGTGTCATGGACTTTTAATACATAAAGTTTCAAGAGAAATAAATTTCCTCAATATATGCTATGATCTACTAAAAATTACTTCAAAAATCAAGTAACCTTCCAATATAAAGAAAAAAACATGAACGAGCTTTCCCTAAATTGCAACCAGCCTAGATCCATCTAACCTCTGGAGTAAGTATAAATTCATTTTACAAATATTTAATTAAAAGAAATATTAAAATATTTTTGATTTTGATTGTTTGTGTTGAATTAACTCTTTTCCTTTGATTTAGGAAATGGTATTGACTTTAGTAAAGAGTAAAGATGTTTAAAATTTTACTTAATTTGGAAATTCAATGTGGTAATTTTTGTTGTTAAAGTTAAATTTATGATCCATTCAAATTCACGTATATAATTTACTATCCATTCAAATTATATAAATAATACATAATTGTATTAGAAATTGATATATGTTCTAGCACAATGCGATTTATTTATTTATTTATTTTAATTTAAAACTTAAGCCGACATTTTGTATGAGGACGTGACCCACCTGACATCGGGGTCATATTGCATAATCTGTCTTATAAAAATTGCATAATCGGACTAAGAAAAAATCCTTAGTGCATTTTTTATTGTTGTTGTGATTAAAAAAATGAGCCAAAGAATGCTAAGGCACTCAGAGAAATCAATCTATGTATTATTTCTCACAAAATCATGTTGAGTAGTGGAGACTAAGCGCTAGATTTTTTTCTGTCCTCAATCTCTCTATTAATTATGTCTATGTAGTTATAAGAATAACAAGCCAAAGAAATCTCAAGCTTCCAGAGAAATTAGTCTCTGTGTGCAGAAATTGATGATTACTGTTGACTAAATGTTATACCATTTATAATTGCTGAGCGAAATTAATCAAGCCATGATGTACCATTTGTCAGTATCTATTTTCTCATGTATGAAAGTTTTTTTTTTCCAAGTAAAATTAATTCTATTAACAAAAGGAGTACAGTACAGCGGGCCGAAGCCTGATCATTGCCGAGTGTTGTGGCATTTGAAACAAAAAACCATAGTTTGAAGACTGCCCTGCAAGAGGGAAACCAGTCTGAAACAGTTCATTTGAAAAATCCCGCGCAGGGGAACCAGAGAATTGTAGTACTAGAGACCATATCGAAGCAAAAAAAACAGATGCATTTTCAGAAACAGCAGGAAAGACATGAACAAGCCTGTGAGAATGGGAAGAAATAGAGCAAAAAACCAGAGTGAAGAGGACGAACTACTCATCAGGAGGTTCGTAGACAACTCTGCACCAGAGTTCATCTGGTTCCCCGTCAGCATTATACAGGTCAGCAATAGAATGGATCACCTTCCCGAGAGGAGGAGGAGTAATCTGCGCCTCGCTCTCTTTCACTGCATCCTGCCTCTCAGTAGGTTGACCCACCGCTTCCTTCTTCGCCAGGTCCTGCGTGGCCTTGCCCATCTGACCCTGCACGTCCGCACTATCAGGGTGCTTCAGCCCAACAAACTGTGCCAAATCCTGAGCCGCCGAGAGGCTGCATTCTGCCGGGCGAGAACTGGGAACAATTTCCTGAGGCTCTTCATGAAAGACGACCGTAATTGAGGCAGTCACCCTGGGTCGATTGAGAGTGTTGTTAAAGGAAAAATGCGCGGTGTGGGTTTGATCAGGAGGAGCGGAAGGAGTGGGGGAAGCAACGCGACGGCCCGAGCAGAGAAGGAGCCCTCTAGGTTGACTGTCAGAGTGGGAGGTAGATGCAGAGGAGGTGCCAGAGGTGGAGGGAGGGCGTCGAATTTGGTGCCTCGTGGAGCCTCTTCGGCAGCGCATTCTATGCCTGAGGCGCGGCATAGTCGCACTCGAGACAGCAGGGCAGGGAGGCAAAAGATGGACAGAAGACTGAGGCGAGAGGGGCAACAGGGCGACAGAAGCAAGCTTGCAGGAACCAGCGTGGGAGAAGTGGAGTTTTTCTCCAAAATCCAAACAACAATTGAGACAGCTCCTCTTACCAGTTATAGTGTGAACATTAGAAATCCCTGCTCCTAGAGCGCACCACAGATTCAGAGGCGGGGGAATTATGTTCAGACCAGAGGGACGCTCCATAATAACAACCCAGTATACCGTACAACTGTGAATCGACTGCAATAAACCACCATAAGTATGAACTGGAGGCTGATCCATGTCGCGGCATGCGAATTTGTATCGAGGAGCACCAGGAGTAAATGGCATTAAACGCTAATCAGTCGACATTAAGAACTGATTGAAAGCACTCTTGGGCGAGTTTAATAACTATATATATATATATATATATATATATATATATATATATATATATATTTAATGATTAATAATAATTAAATTAAAATTCTTAAAAGACAAAATAAAAGCTTAATAATCACGAACTATTATGATAATTTAAAAATATAGAACTCGGGCTGAACATAGTTACAAAGATACCAAGAAAAGAAGAGGGAATGTGCATGATAACCTCTTTCTTGAAAACCTATGAGTGCCATTCTCAATGAAGACTCAAGACTCAACTAGATTGGATTGTGTATCAAAACAGTAGGAATGAATCAAAGTTCAATGAATGAATAACTTGATCGAGAAAATTTATAGGGAAAGGTAACTTGACTATCAATCTACTAAACCTCACTTCCATGATTAAAAAAATACCCCCACCTTCTCAGTGGTCCCATCATGGTCATGAACCGAGAAATATCCTTCTAATAGATTCAACCATCTATCTACGGCATCTGCATCTATTTGACCCTCAAATATGGGAATGTCAAAATTTACTTGTACCTTAAAAGGAGTCACACCTCCAGAGTGGTTGTTGGATGCAGATGTTGTTAGGTCCCTATATTACTAAATAGTCCCTTATTGTTGTTAGTGTAACCCCCTTATTTTTATTATTGTACCCTTGTAAACCCCATTTTTTTATTATTGTGCCCTTAAATTATTATTGTTAGGTCGGCTAGGATTACATTATGGCCCCATGGACTCCTATATATAGAAAGGAGGTTTTGTAAATTGTATCATCCAAGAATTGTTCATTTATGTAATGTATTGGAGGTTTCCCCCTAGAAGTGGCTCATTTCTAAGGCGTTGATATCTCTTTTCTTCTCTTTTTGGAGCTGGTTACACAACATTTGGTATCAGAGCTTTGGATTCTAGGGTTTCGCTGCTCCAAACAGGTCATCATGGAATTTTCGTTATAACTTTTTTTCGACGAAGTTTCAGAAGCTGAAATTTTTAGGGTACGAAGCCGAAATTCTGAGGAAGATTGTCTAAAAATTTCAGAGCTTGGTTCACAATATTGTCTAAGATATCATCTATGGAAGTTAGGTATTTTTTCAAGCTCCTAAACAGGTCATCGTGGCATTTGTGCTATAAATTTTTTTTCTACGAAGGTTCAGAATCTGAAATTCATATGGTGCAAATCTGAAATCCTGAGGAAATTCGTCAAAAAATTTCAGATCTTGGTTCGCAATATTTTGGGAGATATGATCTGTGGAAGGTAGTGCTTTTTTAGGCTCCTGAATTTCATCTCAAAGAGGTGATCATGGGAAAAGTTCAATAACTCTCTCTCTGGGCATCGGATTGGAGTGCTGTAAAAAGTTGTCGCAATTACACAGACTGTAGTTTCTTGGCTATCAATTTTAGAGACAAAGGACGAAACAGTGACACGTGGCAAGTCGTACAAGTTATCTCTACTGAACCAGTCCAGAATTAGGTCATTGTGGGAGATTGGACACAACTTTGTCTTGGAGAATCCAAATTAGGTCAGACCTGTTGCATTCGAAAGATAATTTAGAGATATACGTTGATACCAAAATTCAAATATTGAAGTGTTGCAATCATAGAGATAATCCAATTTCAATATCGAGTTCCTCAAAAGCAAGAAAAAGGTGTGTATATTTTTTTTCTTTCCAAATTGCATGAGTCTTCTTGAAGAATAAATTTGAATTGATTCCAAGGGAATATTATAGAATATATAGTAGTATTGGGTTCTAAAAGATGCCCCATAAAAATAATTCAACACCCATTAAGCCTTCAGAAAGCTCTACTATGACTCATGAAGATGAAGAATTGCAACATGATCTATCAAAATTACAAGAGCAAGTGCAACAAATTTCACTCTCTCAAAGAGCAACAAAAAATGAAATGGAAGTTTTGAAGAAAGGCGTGGAAGTGAAAATGGACAGTTTGAAGAAAGGCATGGAAGCTAAGATGGATGGCATGGAAGCGGACATGAAAGACAACATGGAAAACATGAAGAATGATCTCAAAACAGACATCAAAGGTTTGAAAAAGTTGATACAAGAAATGTTTCCTACTGGTGAAAATATAGTAGAAGAACCTCATGTTGAGAATAAAATAAATGTTAATCGTGATTTCATAAACTCTAATGTTGGCGGGAAGAACCACCATATTCCAAAAATGGATATGCGGAAGTTTGATGGAAAGGATCCTGTAACATGGATACTACAGATGGAGCAATATTTTGATCTCCATAACGTGCAAAACACACAAAAGGTACGCATTGCAACTTTACATTTAGAACAAAATACATTTGTATGGTATCAATGGCTTTGCTCCCGTAAAAAAATTGTCACTTGGTCAATTTTTACGGAGGAAATAATAGCACATTATGAGGATACAAAGAGCAACACCTTCTTTAGCCAATTGATAAATCTCAAACAAAAGGGTTTAGTGGGGCAGCACATTGAGGACTTACAAAAATTGAATATAAGGGTAACTGATATTCCAGAGGAACACAGGATTGATCTCTTCATAGGCACTTTAAAGGATAACATTCAACATGAAGTTCGCGTTCTGGAACCTGATTCATTGGAGAGGGCATTCAGGTTGGCAAGAAAAGTTGAATGTAAAAATATGGTGACAAGGAAGCCTACCACTCAATTCTATAAAGAAGGAAGTGTGGCTACACCTAGATTTCCACAACCTACAAGCTTGACACCACAACAATTGGAAGAAAAAGAGAAAAAGGGCTTTGCTACAGTTGTGATAGCAAATACACTAAAGGTCATAGGTGAACTTACCTAATGGGAAGACACTTCAAGGTAAAAACTGATCATGATAGTCTTAAAAACTTTTTGGAACAAAGACTATCTTCAGAAGAGCAGCAAAAATGGGTCACGAAGATGTTGGGTTATGAATTTGAAATAATCTACAAAAAAGGAAAGCTTAATGTTGTTGTAGATGCACTCTCAAGAAATAATGAAGAGGTGGAAGCATTGCTTTGTGCCATTTCTATTATCCAGCCAGATTGGATAACCGAAGCAAGAGATGAATGGAAGAAGGAAAAATATGTATGGACACTCATTCAAAAGTTGCAGCAAGATCCTAGTACATCTGATACATTTAGTTGGAAAAATGATTCCTTATGGTACAAAGATCACTTATATCTTTGTAATAATTCCCAACTAAAACAAAAGATTCTTCTGGAATTGCACACTTCTCCTTTAGGAGGACACTCAGGATTTTTAAAAACTTACCACGGGGTGAAGAAAGAATTTTTTTGGGATGGCCTTAAATCTGATATTCAAAAGTTTGTGGCGGAATGTTTGGTTTGCCAGCAGAATAAAGTGGAGACAATTAAGACCCCAGGACTTCTACAACCTTTATCCATTCCAAGTCAACGTTGGGAGGAGATTTCAATGGATTTTATCACAGGTTTACCTAAGTCCGAAGGAAATAATGTCATCATGGTAGTAGTTGATAGACTTACCAAGTATGCACACTTTTGTGCATTATCTCATCCATTTAAAGCAAGTACAGTTGCTACTACATTTGTGGACAGAATTCAAAAGCTACATGGAAGCCCAAGGGTTATTGTGAGCGACAGAGATCCCATTTTTACGGGAATTTTTTGGACGGAGTTATTTTCTTGTTTGGGTACTCAATTAGCTCATAGCTCATCTTATCATCCTCAATCTGATGGTCAAACTGAGATAGTAAATAAATGTTTGGAAGTATATCTTCGTTGTTTTGTATCTGATAAACAAACACAATGGGTCAAGTGGTTACCTCTCGTTGAATGGTGGTATAACACTTCCTTCCATACTGCAGCAAAAATGACCCCATTTATGGCACTTTATGGATATCATCCACCATCAATCACATCATCTTTAAGGGAAAATTAGAAGGTTCAAGCAGTGGAAGATCACATCGAGCATCAGCAAGAAGTTCTCCAACTCTTAAAGGATAACCTGAATTTGGCACAAAATCGAATGAAACAACAGGCAGATCAACATCGCAGCGAGAGAAGTTTTGATGTAGGAGATTGGGTATTTTACGGCTACAACCATATAAACAAATGTCCCTCAAGCAAGCTAAGAAGGATAATAAATTATCGCCAAAGTACTATGGTCCTTACAAGGTGTTGCAAAAAATTGGTACTATGGCATACAAATTGGAGCTTCCTGCTTCTTCGCGAGTACATCCAGTTTTCCATGTTTCATGCTTAAAGAAGGTTATAGGTGAAAATCTTCCAGTTCAAACAATATTGCCAGAACTTGATGAGGAAGGAAAAATCATATTGGAACTGGAAGCGGTCACGGAAACAAGAACTCGACAACTACGGAATCGATCAATTTCAAAGTATCTCATCAAGTGGAAGAACTTACCCACTGAAGATTCTACATGGGAGGATGAGAATTTTATACAGAAGCACCCAGAGCTACTCAAGCCTTGAGGAAAACACTTTTTTGAAGGAGAGAGGCATGTTATGTCCCTATATTACTAGTATATTCCCTTATTGTTGTTAGTGTAACCCCCTTATTGTTATTATTGTACCCTTGTAAACCCCATTTTGTTATTATTGTGCCCTTAAATTATTATTGTTAAGTCAGCTAGGATTACATTGTGGCCCACTAGGATTACATCATTGGCCCCATGGACTCCTATATATAGAAAGGAGGTTTTGTAAATTGTATCATCCAAGAATTGTTCATTTATGTAATGTATTGGAGGTTTCCCCCTCGAAGTGGCTCATTTCTAAGGCATTGATATCTCTTTTCTTCTCTTTTTGGAGCTGGTTACACAACAGATGCGCCACCGGTGGGCAGCTGTTGAAGGATCTGGGCAAAGTTATCCATCATCGCGTTCCTTTTTTTTTGAGGGCCTCCTTGAGCAATATTTTGATAGGATCTCCTGCTCCCTCATCTTTCTTTTTGTCCCCCATGGGCGTCCATCGTGGTTTGCGAGGCTGATCTTGCAAAGGTTCCACCAGATCGAGCCCTAACTCCTTATACCCCGACCTCGTTGGGGACATGCAAAGAAGGATCGAGAAAAAGCAGACCGCTCTGATACCACTGATCCGGATTTAACACTGTTACCGATCAAATAGGTAACCTGACCTCAAAACGGGAACTCTAGTCCAAAAAGTCTCAAAAAACATGAAAAAACACCCCCCAAAAAAAAAGTGTGTCTTCCAGAAAGCACTTGGTTTTTTTTGAAGGTCAAATTTCAACATTTTATAAAATTATGGTAAAAACAAAATTGTTTCTTGAAAAAAGGATTGAAAAAACACCCCAAAAACAAAAAGTGTGTATTCCAAAACGCACTTCGTTTTTTTTGAAGGTCAAATTTCAACATTTTATAAAATTATGGTAAAAACAAAATTGTTTCTTGAAAAAAGGATTGAAAAAACACCCTCAAAACAAAACCAGTTGATGCTGGAATAACAAAAAAAAAATTGTGTCATACTTTTGGAATTTTTAAAAATAGAAGTAACATTTTTTAATTTTTAAAATTCAAACATTAAAAAATAACCTAAAATTTAAGAAAAAAAAATAAATTTAAAAAATAAAAACATTTAAAAGCTTAAAATTTAAAAATATATGAAGATAAAAAAAATAAAAATAAAAACAAAGTAAAAATTTTAATTCAATCATTAAAAAAAACCTAAAATTTAAGGAAAAAAAATTTAAAAAATAAACAAAAAAAATTTAAGATTAAAATTTAAAAAAATATAGAAATTAAAAAATAAAAATAAAAACAAAATAAAAATATTAAATTAAAAAAAAAAACAAGTAAAAAAAGGAAGGAAATTAAAAAAATAAAATATAGAAATTAAATTTAAAAAAGAAAAAGAAAATGCTTATTAAATTTAAAAAAAGAAAAAAAATTTAAAACAAATAATTAAATTTAAGGAAATATATTAAATTTTAATAAATTTAAAAATTCAAAATTTAAAAAAAAAAACACTATTCAAATTAAAAGGAAAAAAAAAAGAAAAATTAATTAAAAATAAAAAATAAAAATAAAATACAATGAAAATATTAAATTTAAAACAATATATATTAAAAAAACAAATAAACTATAAAAATAAATTAAATTTAAATTATAAAAAATAAAATATATATATGAACTTAAATTAAAATAGGTATATACATCAAATTTTATTAAATTAAAAAAAAAAGTTAATATTAAAATAACAAATTAAATTTAAAAACAAAAATATTAAATTTTAATAAATAAATGAATAAACAAATAAATTTTGAAAGAAAAAATAAATTTTAAATATAAAAGAAAAAAAAAAAACATTGTTAAATGAAAAATTTTAAAAACTTTAAAAATCAATTAAAAATGGAAAATTGAAAAAAAAGAAAAAAATATTAAATAAAAAAAAATTAAAAAACAAATTAATTTAAAAAAATTAAGTTTCATTAAAAAAAAAATCTAATTTTAAATACACAATTTTAATTGAAATAAAAAAATATAAAAATTTTATGTAATTAACAAAAAAAAATAATAAAAAAGTAAAACATTTAAAAAAAATATTAAATCCAAATAAATTAAAAATATATATATATAATTTATTGAATTTTATAAAATTATATTAAAAAACTAAACGTAAAAGTTAATAACAAAGAAAAATTATGAAATTTAAAAAAAAAAAATCAATTAAATAAAAAAAATGGGCAAAATTTAATAAAAATTATTAAAATAATAATAATAATAATAAATTTAAAACAAAAAAAATAATAAAATTAAAAAAAATAAAAACAAAACGAATTTTATTTTAAATAATTAAAAAAAAAAATTAATATTTTGAAATTTAAAAAAAAAAAATAAAAAAATTAAAAAAAAGATATGGACGGTGGTGGTGGGGGCGCGGCCCGCCCGCTAGGCACCGGTCGCCGCCCGGGCGGCGCCATGAGGGCGGCCCAGCCGGCCTCCCGGCACCCGAGAATTGGCCGTCCGCCCGTCGGGGGCTGGGAGGCCGGCTGGGCCGCCCCCGTGGCGCCGCCCGACCGGCCACCAGCGCCCAGCGGGCGGGGCACGCCCCCACCACCACCACTTTCTTTTTTTAGTTTTTTTTTTTTTTTTTTGTTAATTTCAAAAAATTAATTTTTTTTTTATTTAATATTTTTATTTAAAATAAAATTCTTTTTTTTTTTTTTTAATATATATATACATCTATTTTTTATTTGATTTTTTTTTTATTTTTTATTTTTTTTTTTATTTTTAATATTTTTATTTTAATTTGATTTTTTTTTTAATTTTGAATTTCAAAAAATTTAAAATTATTTTTTTAATTCAATTTTTTTATTTTAAATTCAATTTGTTTAATTTTTTTTTATATTTAATATTATAGAATAATTATTTTTTTAAATTTAAAATTTAAAATTTATTTATTAAAATTTTTAAATTTTAATTTAATTTAATTGTTTTTCTTAATTTTTTCGTTTATTTAGTTTTTCATTTTAAAAATCTATAAATGGTTTCATTAAAAAAAAAAAAAAAAAACACTAAATTTATGTATATTTGTCTTTTAATTATTTGCACTAGTTTTTTTTCATTTTTCTTGTTTTTTAATGATAGGTTTTTTTTTTTTTTTTAATTTTTTTTTTTCTTTATCTTTTTCAATTTTAATTGGTTTTTTTTTTAATTTGTTTTTTTTGTAAATTTTAAAATTTGTATTTTTTTCCTTATTATTATTATTATTTTTAATTTAAATTTTTAAATTTAATTTCTTTTTTTTAAAATTTTTTTTTTTCTAAATTTTAATTTTGTAATTTTAATTTTTTAATTTTTTTTTTTTTAAATATATATATATATTTTAATATATTGTTTTTTTTAATAAGTTAGAAAAAAATGTTTTTGATTTTTTTTTTTTTTAATTTTTTGGTCAATTTTTGTTTTTTTTCTTTAAATTATGTGTTTTTTTCTTCAAATTTTGTCATTTCCTTTGATATAATTTTCAAATATTTTTGTTTTTATTTATTTATTTTTGTTTAAATTTTTTATTTTTATGAGCTATTTTTGTTTTTTTTTACATTTTTATTGGTTTTTTTTATTGTTTTTATATATTTTTTTTATCTAAGTTTTGTGTTTTATTACCAACATGAAAATCACCACTCTAAAAAAAAAAGGTTGATGCAACATCAATACGTTTCAAAATTAGCATGAAAATCACTGCTCTAAAAAAAAAAGGTTGATGCAGCATCAATACGTTTCAAAATTAGCATGAAAATCACCGCTCTACAAAAAATAAAAAAAAATAAAAAATTTGATGCTGCATCAATACATTTCAAAATTAGCATGAAAATCACTAACATTTTAAAACAAATATTCATACTTCATAAATAAAATTTTTAGAGTGTCAAAAATGTGCACCAAAAAAAAAAAATGGTGATTCTGCATCACCACTTTTCAAAATCGGGTGCTTTTTATGCTACAAAAAAAAGTAGGTAACATTGCGGTTACCTATTTCATCGGTAACATTGTTATTTATGCAGGAATGCAACATAATAAACAGATAACCATATATACAGAGATGTAGCGGAAATAACACTTCATTTTATTAATATCAATGAACTGAAATTTGCTTATAGACAGAATGGAAATAAAACTAGCTAGGGCGCTGGTAGCTATCTCTGAGGAGAGATGTGGCGGCTACAGGCCTCTGAACTGAGTTACAATGAGGCTCGAGGGCTTATTTATTATTGAGAAACAATGGAGAACCCTAAACATCCAAAAACCTAACCCGAAGAGATGAAGCGCCAAAACTATGGGCCCCGTTTGGGTAAATTGGTGTTTCAACTTCCCAGGGACATAACTTTGGCATACTATCTCTGTTTGACGCACATGATACATCATTAGAAATATCTATTCGAGGACTACAACTTTCGCCATGAATATAATTCAAAAAAGGAATGATATAGAATCATATTCGCTGGAGGCGTGATGCCCAAAAAACGTCGTTTAGGGCCTCAAAACGGCTCCGGAAGTTCAGGACCCGAAAAACTGCTAAAAAAAGTAAGTTGTGCCGAAACTGAAAAACTGAAAGAGACAATGGTGGGGCCCCAAGTGGAATAGGCGGGTGGCCACAGTATCCACCTGGATCATTGAGTGAGCCAAAAAAGTAGCTTTCCTTACTTTTTGAGTACAGCCTTGCAATTGCGAAGAGGACTAGTGTTGCAAAATTATTGGTAAGTGGAAATTAAAGGGCGTAAGAACGTTTTTGAAAAAATTTCAAACGTCAAAATTAAGTCTTCTATCCTTCCTAGCACCTCATGGAAAACGGGAATCTGCAAATTCTAGTCGTCAAATATGTGCAAAATGCCTTATGACGGGCAAAATGAAGGACTGGTCCTATGCTGCTACATGAGTTAGGGTTTCATGTGGCAACAAGGAACCTTGTATAGTTTTTCAAGGATAGGAAAGGAGAATATTGTCAGTTAATCATCACATGAAACTTCATCACCATTTGAAAATTGTGTCCTAATTTGAAACAATAAGACTACCCAACTATTTCATTATTTAAATTTGATTGTGTAATACAAAAAAATATCCTAGATAACTTAAATAATGTAAGCACTTTTGCAAAAATTTAGTGGAGAGAACCTTCAATTACATTTATTTTGAAGTTCCAATTGCATTTTAAGCCATTTTAATTAGTCTTTCATGGCTATCTAGTAAAAATTTCAACCTCTTGTAGAAATTTGTTTGTCACTTGTATTAGAAATGCAAAAATCAAATGTAAATAAAAATGATTTGAAATGCTAAAATTCAAATGCGCGCTACATAAAAATGTTTTTTTTTAAAACTACATTAACCTCTGATATCATGCGCGCATTCGCCCTCAGCATTTGCCCTCAGCTCTTACAGAACAGCATTCGCCCTCAGCTCTTGCAGAACAACATTCGCCCTCAGTTCTTGCAAAATGGTAAGTTCTTACTGCAGGCCCTTCCTCCTGTAGTAGGGTTGACCCTATTTGGGTTTTTTTGGAGCCTCTGAGAATACAAAGGTTGTGATTGATTACGGGGCATTGCCTATATTTGTGGAACTTCTTGCCTCTGGGAATGATAATGTTCAAGAACAGGTAGCACGTTCATTTTAGAGGCATAAAATTATTCTTCCCAACTATCTTTATACGTCTGTAATTTTGGAATTTGATTTAAAAAACTACTACCCAAATTTGAGTTCAACTGGTGTTTGTGTAAGGCTATTTGGGCTTTGGGAAATATTGCTGGAGACTCTACATCATTTATGGATCTTGCTCTCAGTCATGGAGCTCCGACGCAGGTGCTTGCCCAGTTGAATGATACTACCAGAATTTCAATGATACGAAATGCTACATGGGCTCTGTCAAATTTTTGCCGTGGTAAACCCCAACCACTATTCGAACAGGTAAGAAGAATACATTTTCTACCTCTTCTTCTTAGTTCGTAGATAATGTGGATTTTTTTTTATAGATCTTGGTGCTTGGTAGATTTGGACGTAATATGGACCTAAGCGCTTGTTCATTACAATGACTCCATCATCAGGTTTTAGAAAATGCTCAGAAATTTGGGTTTCACAAGGGGATTACCCTTGCTTGCAATTATCGATTATCAATCACATTCAAAAAAAGTCTTTCGTAGCATTGCTGAGCTCTTTTTAGGTGAATTTCCGAGGAAATTTCACAATATATGAACTAAATTTGTCTGTCCTTTTCAATACTCTGCGCTTGTAACAGAACCAGACAAACAATCTAGTGGCCAATGCAACAACAACAACACCTCCTGTTGCAATGCCTGCAATTCACCCTCTCTGCACACATGAATGACTATGGCACCCTCTTTTGTGAACAGGTACTGGAGCTGAAGGTACTGGTTTCCATTAGGATCGTGGAATTCAACATCCAAAATAGTATCAAATTCCACTGCAATAGTATTCCCCAGCGAGGGCAACAGTTCATTGAGACCTATTGGACTCATCACCCCCAAATAGCCTCTAGGGCTACCCAGAGTGTGATCATCTGGAGAAATAACAAATGCTCATCCATCCCCAATTGAAACAAGAACAGGACCCACATTGGTTACAGAAAAGGAGAAACACGTTTTGAAAGAAGAAGAAACTTTTGTATTAGGGTCCAGAAATCTAACTGGTCTATTGTACAATGCCCTACCTGCACTTCAAATTAGTACTCCCAACTCCATGCTAAGGCTCACTGTGCCATTCTTCAGATGAGCATCTTAACCTGAAGTTTGATTCCAAAAAACCCAAGTCCCCTGTTCTATGCCCAAGACCTCTGTTACAATGAGTAGAGTTCTGAGCGAAATACTTCACAATAGGAAGCAAAAAAAACATCGCAAAATTGCTCCGCTTTAGACTGATAATTTTCTTTGCGAAAATTCAACTGCGGACAGTAAAAACATAATATCAAACACAACCAATCCACAATGGAATTTGAACATGAGGATTTATAACCACATAAAACCCTCTCCAGGTTAAAAGAATTCCAGAATGGTTTTAATATTCTACTAATGAGCGCTTACAACACCATAGAAATTACTGTCAGAATGAAATCTGCTGGAAGCAAAGCCCTTGTACAGTGTCTACATTTCCACAGTGGAAGCAAGAATCTTGCTATCTCTCATGAACTGGTTTTGTGGTCAAATCCTTTATTATGGTTGTCTTGTTCTGCTAAACGTGGATCTGTCTTAGCTTTGGCTCTGGTTCTCATTTAGGATCGTGGCTATCTGATCTTGCTGTGGCTTTGACTATACAAACTTGTTCAATAGGAAAATGTTGACTCTGCTATATATAGGAGCTTTAATGGGTGCTCTCAAACACTTTTTTGGGCAGCTTTGTTTTGTCTCTGATTCAAGGAAAAACTATGTTGGCCTTGGGTTTTTAGTCCTTGGAACTTATTTCTCTCATATTTTCCATCCTATCCCCAGTTTTCTACCGAGAAAGACATAACTTCACGATATCAAAATTGACTATTTTTGGCCATTTATCTTTAGTAATGGTACAACCTTAATTTGGTGCATTCGTACAGTATCTGAAGAGCACTCTCAAGTTGTTATTCAGTATTTTAGCATAACTACTACATTTAACTGCCATGCTCTAATATTTATATCAACCATAAGCATTCTTAAGGTAGTTCCACGTTTGTGAAGCAGAAGGAATGCTTCTGACAGCTTCTTATCATAGTGGTACAATTTTGTTCGCAGTTTATCTTTTATAAACCTCCAATTTTCCAAACGTAGTAGAGACTACAGTTTGCATCTGAAATTTTGGAAAAATCTGTTTAGTATTCTACAGAAAATGCATTAAGAATAAAAAAATCCCACAATTTGTAAAAAGCCCACAATTTTGTAAAAAGCCCACATTTTGTAAAAAGCTCACAATTTGTAAAATGCCCACTTTTATTTTCTTTTTGCTTATATATTGAGCTCCCATTGAGTTCAACAAGTCTTAGGTTTTCTACACCATTGAGAGAGATTTATTTTTTTCTTTATAGGATAATTTGCATCAATGGAAGAAAACATTGGAGCTGGAAA
The DNA here is from genome assembly GCA_034641835.2 of Pinus albicaulis. Lineage (NCBI taxonomy): Eukaryota > Viridiplantae > Streptophyta > Pinopsida > Pinales > Pinaceae > Pinus > Pinus albicaulis. The sequence goes on along the minus strand of CM076575.1, from coordinate 2,073,645,731 downwards.
AAAATTCAAAAGGGTGAAAGGGGTGATGGCAGAGTTTATTGCCCTTGTAAAAAATGTTGTATGAGAAATAATGTTAGAGTTTTAATAGCAACAGCAACAGTGCATTGTAGGAAATATGGGCACATTGATGGTGGACCGAATGACTATCGTCCCATGGTAATTAATTATATATCTTCATTTTGATTATATCGTAAAATTTTATATTATTTTAATATTTTTTATATGCGCACTAATGTTTAATTATTAATGTTTGTAATTTTCATAAAGGCACAGTTGCCCCCCAACTTTTTGCAGATGATCAACCAGCTTCCACAACAAAATAGTAGTATATTAGATGATGTTGCACCAGTACAAGAGAATATTGCAGCAAATATTAGTATTGGAAATGATGTTGTACAAGGTGAAGAACATGAAGCGAATGATGAAGGTAATTTTAATGATCCCATGGAGGTAGATCATGATGACGGTAATGAGACAGTTCACATTAATTATGGGACAAATCAAATGCTCCAAGACTTGTATGGTGAGTCAGATGATGATGGTGGAGATAGCAGTGACGGTATTTATGATGTACCTCTGATTGAAAGGTCAAGTGAACTACTTTTTGAACACTCAAATGCAACTCTTCTCTCTGCTACATTGTTGCTGGTGAACTTAAAGGTTATGAATAATTTGTCGAACAGATGTATGACACAATTTCTAAGGTATGCAATATGTATATATGATCACATATATGTAAATGTTGATTATTTTCCCTTTTTTTAGTTGTAATAAATGTGTAAAATAATAACTTATATATATATCATAGTTATCAAAACCGGCCGGTCAGGACGGCTGCCAGTTGGAACCGGCCTTGCAACCCGGTCAATAGCCTATTCTCACCTGTTTTGGCCAGTTAACCGGACCTAACCAGCTGGTTAAGTAAGGAACCAGCCAGTTTATGCATAAACCGGCCAGTTCCGTACTTAACCGGCCGGTTAGGTGCTCCTCCATGAGTTGCAAATTCCTCAGTGTCTCCTCCATGAGCTGCAAATTCCTCTATTATACTAGCAACAAACTTGTCTAATAACTCATACTCAACACCTTATAGTAGCAACAATACACATGATGATTGATAAATACAAGGCTGGCTAGCATAAAATCCCTGGCAGCATGCAACTCATCAAGTGTACTTGATGACAATTTTTGTTCTCAAAACAATCAGCAACAACCTTATTTCACACTCAGCTAGGAACTGTCAGACCCTCTCTCTCTGCTCACACATAGCAGCAGCATAAATACAAAACCTTTCACACAGCATACAAGCAATTTGATCATGGCATCAAGACTGATGCAAATGGTCTGACGCCACTCAAGGGACAACAACATAAAACCTAATGAAAATGTGACTGGCAATAATAAATTGACCACTAGAAAATTCCCGCTTGGAAATGCACTAAACTGGCCACTGAGTTTTCTGGGTTTTAATGAATCTTTTCAGTGATAAATTTTGTCAAACACATTGTGAGCAGACTGCTGAAGTTGTAATGCTCTCTCAACTTGTTACAAATAGCACTAATAGTGGGTTTCATAAACCAATTCAATACCTCTAAGTGTTGTAGATGTTTTTCTAGAAATTTATTGGCAAGAAAACATAGATAATGAAGAATACAAGATCTTCAAAATGCTGGTATGATATATATATATATATATATATATACTGAACCCATAATTGTCTTTAAGGCTGATACAATGAATTGACAACAGATCTGAGCAGGGACAGATTGTATATTATAATATTAACTCAGTAATAAAACACAATGAATAATATAAGAGAAACCTGATACATTACTTCAACAAGTTTGCTTATGTATTTTTCGATGATATGTATTGCATTTGGTGCCATTTTGATATATTCACCTTTGCATGGTATATAAATGAGCAAAATTTTCATATTTTGTCTCTATTGGCTTGGAATCATGGTTGCAAATCTTAAAAATAGTTTTTTTTTTTTTCATTTTATTAAAAAATAATTATTTAATGTATTTTTTTTAAAACTGGTTCATTGAAATCTGACCGCTACCGGTTAGACCGGTTCCGGTTCGAAACCCGATTCATTAGCTCCACCGGTCCGGTCACCGGTTCTGGTTTTAATAACTATGACATATATATATATATATATATATATATATATATATATGATTAATAATCTTTACAAGACACTACTTTTTGTTTCTATTGTAGATTTTTGGGTGAATATTTGTTACCATCGCCAAATACTTTACCTCGAACATATCGAGATCTACGTGCTATTATGAAACACTTTGGAATGGAATATAACACTATAGATGCATGTCTTAAAGATTGCATTATATATTACGGAGAACATGCATTGAAAACAGAATGTCCGAAATGTGGTACCAGTAGATATCGAACAGATCAACTAACCAAAAAGGTGCCTCAAAAGGTTCTTCGTCTTATTCCCATAATTCCACGTTTGCAGCGAATTTTCAGGTGTAACAACATAGCATAGTTAATGGATTACCATTCAAAGAATAGAAGTGGAGATGGTGTTCTTCAAATGCCTGCAGATGGTTCTGCATTTAGAGAAATCGAGGAAAAATATGTAGATTTTAAAAATGAACCTCGCAATGTTAGGCTTTCATTGGCAGCTGATGGTGTTAATCCATTCGGAGAGCTTAGATCTACTTACTCAGTGTGGCCTATTTTCGTTATCAACAATAACATTCCTCCTTGGATGTCAATAAAGAGGGAACACATAATGCTGACTATGATTATTCCAAGTATTTGATACATTATTTCTTTGAATGTAACATTTTCATTTCTCTCATTGTTTGCATAAATATATATTTTATTTATTTACTTACTTATATATACATATATCATGGGAGTAATTATTATGTACCGTAATTTTGAACAATTAGGTAAGTACCAGGTCAAAGATATGAATGTATATATTGAGCCTTTTATCGATGAGCTAATACAGTTATGGCATGGCATCACTATGTATGACATCACTAAACCAATCAAGCAGAAGAGATTTCAATGTCGTGGAATTCTTGTATGGACAATTCATGATGCCCCAGGACTAACACATGTTTGTGGTATGTAATATTTCATTGCACTTTAATATAATACATAATTATATAAATTAGATATACCATATTGCATGTTTTAAAAATGATCTCATAGTATATTAATTGTTATTGATCCATCTATTGTAGGTCTTCAAACAAAGGGTAGATTTGCATGTCCAGTTTTTGGCCCTAAGATGAAGTATCGTCATTCGCCAGACTTAAGAAAGATGGTGTTTGATGAGTTTAGGCACTTCCTCCCTAGGAACCATAAGTATCGTACTACTGAAAAACATCTTTTCAATGATAAAGAAGAAACTAGATTAAAACCACGAAGAATGACACCTTAGTTGTGGATGTTGGAATATAACAGAATTAATAATCGTCGAGCAGCTGGTACGTAATGTGTGTGTGTGTGTGTGTGTGTATATATATATATATATATATATATATATTATTTGTTTATGTAATGTTTGGAATTTTTTTTTTAACTAATGAATTTATTTTATTGTATTTTATAATTAATATTGTTCTGATTTATTTTATTCTTTGATATCAAGGTCATCGTCGCCGTGAAGGTACTAATATTGTACTTCCACCTGGAATGAAATGTTATCCTTCTCAATTCGCGAGGTTTCCCTACTATAAGGAACTAAAAATAGCTCATTTGTTTGATACAATGCATGTCGGGAAGAATGTGACAGAAATGTTATGGCGAACCATAGATGGTGCACATGATAGAGATAAAATTGACAAAATTTGTGCTGACATTGAGAAATCAAATCATGCAATGAAAAGTGTGATCGACGGATCAAATAACAATGGAGGTCGAAATTATAATAATATTCCATGGTTATTAACAGAACGACAAAGCAATGATGTAAAAGAGGTCGTTAGAAGAATTAAATTTCCAACAGGTTTTTCTTCAAACATAAATAATATATTAACGAAGAAAGGTGACTTCAGTGGGGTGAAAACACATGATTGGCATACCTTTGTTAAGGTAATTTGTTTGGTATACGTTTTTGTATGTTATTGCTTGAATACATATTTTAAATTTTCCTTTTTTCTGTTTAATTTGGAAACCAATAACGATTAATTTTTTATTGTTATAGTATGTTCTACCTGTATCTCTCCCAAACGACTTCGACAACAATGTCAAACAAGTTATATATGGTCTTAGTAAATACATGAGGTAAGTAGTTTTGATTTATACGCAAAATCTAATTGCTACAATTTCTTTTCGTACTTGATGAAATGATGTATTAATTTACTTGTAATGAAATATATATTATGTTTCATTGAAATAACCTTGCGTAATGATTTGTAGATGGTTGTCATTGAAAGAAATCCATCAAGATGAAATAAAGTATTGGAAGAGAGAAATTCCTCGGCTAATGTGTGAAATGCAAAATTATCTACCTCCAACATTTTTCAATGCACAAGAACACTACTTGATACACCAAGTTGAGGAGATTGAAATGTGTGGACCAATACACACAAGGTCAATGTGGATGGTCGAGAGGCACCTGAAATCCTTGAAGGCTTTGGTTAAACAAAGAGCACGACCTGAGGGTTCTATGGTGGAGGGATATGTGGTATATGAATCCATGGTGTATATTAGTCATTATCTTCCTAAATTAGCTGCGCCAGTCATGAAGGCGGTGGATTGCATTTGGGATGTGAACTCCATCAAAAAATTTGAAGAGGAGCACCTGTTGGGAAAAGGTAGAATGAAGAAAGTGAGAGGTAAAAGATTTATTATGTATAATACATGTAATGTTTCATTTTTTTACATCATGTATATGATCATTATATTCATTCAGGTTTTATTCTTTCATAGTTTATTAATTAATATAATTTACCATGGTTATAAGTAATATTTATTAATATTGGTGAATTATTATTTTTTTATTCAGGTGCTCAAGATTATGAGGCGCTACTTTTATACATTGCAAACAATCTTGAGTGGATGAGTGAATGGATTGAAACATGTAAAGCATGTAATGACGGTAGGTTATCATGGAAACTACTGTCTGAATTGATTAGAGAAGCGTATCGTAGTGGAGATGGGAACGTTACGGACAGGGAAATCGATTTAGCATATGGTTTGAAAGATAGAAAGGTAAGCAATTAATTCACCTATTTTATTCATTACTTATTTTATGCTATATTTATAATGTGACAAGAAGTTTGATTTTTCATTTAATTTTCATGCTGTGTAAATTATATGTTTAATTATTAATTGAGAATGCATCTTTTTCATGTTTGGCATATTGCAGTTGAAACACCACAAGGCTATGTGGTGCAATGGTCGTCAATTTCGCGTTAAATAGTTGGATGATAACAGGAAAACTTCTGATAGTGGGATAACTGCAGTATTCCAGGTCACTAATGTTTCCTCCAGGAGTGACAGACATCCTCGAGAATCTGAAAATAGATATTATGAGTTCTTAGATGATATAGTTGAGTGTGACTTTAATTCATTCAAAATAGTTTTGTTCGACGCCAAATGGTATAGGCTACGAATGAATGTACGTGATGATGATAGAACACTTATTCAACATGACAATGGATTTCCAATGGTTAAAACATCGTAGTTTGAAGCAGGAAAAGATCGCTATGTTTTTCCAAGCCAATGCGAACAAGTCTTTTACTCAAAGGTTCCAGGTGAGAACGAATGGTCATTTGCTATTATATATGATCCAAGAGGAAGGCCAGTAGAGTATATTGTAGAGGAAGAAGATGATATTGATCAAGAAGAAGATGATGCAGTGGCAGATGAGCAGGAAGATGCATTGACAGACGAAGAAGATATCTTAGAAGATGAACTAGGCATAGGAGATGAGGAAACAATTATTGATGATGATGTCGATGAGGATATTATTGAAAATGACATAATTGATGATGATGATGACATGGTCGATCATTTCAACACCGTTTCTGAATCAGATGTTGATATAGATGTTGATCAGTTGGATGAAGATCAAGAAGATACGGAAGAAGAATATTGATACAGATGTTATGTTCTAGTATGAGCTGGTATGTTATAGCTTTATATTTTTATATGTAGGAATTATTGTATGTTGGGAAAAATACTGAGAGGGGGGGTGAATCAGTATTTAGGGCTGACTGAAAACTTTTCACCAGAGATCTTATTATGTTGTTAATTCTTTACTTAGATTATTGCATCATTCTTTTAGTAAACATGTGAAAAGAAATAACAGAATAACCCATTACAAAAGGAACACATATGAATACCAGTATTTAAGGTGTAAACCCAATTTGGGAGAAAACCACCGCTGCTGTCGTCTCAGTCTTCAATATTTATTATAAAGAAAACATCTTACAATTTTGTGCTGGCGCAGACTCATACCAGCACGCAGGCACCAACCTGCAGAAGGCTTCAACCTTCTCTCGTTCTCCAGCCTCTCCTGGAAGGGAGCTTCGACCCCCTGATTTAACACCAGCTTAAACTGGTAGAAAGCTTCCACTTCTATGCAAAAGACTTCAACCCTCAGATCCACCTAATTTCTTCAATTTCTTCATCAGACTTGCATCAGATCTTTATTATTTCTTTGTTGATCTTCCTAGAGATTTTTCATTTCCTCGATCAACTCCATAGGTGCATCATGGATTCAGCGTTATCAGACAACAGAGTTCGATCATGCAGATCTCATAAAGAGATTTTTATTTACAATGCCTCTGCATGCACACCTCATACTATGATTCTCATCACCTTATATAGTTTTCACCTTTATTGAAACCATGGGTCAAAACCATTCAATTGCTAATGGTATTATTAAAAGTCGAACCAATCCAAATTGAAATCCCGATCTTTGTTCTTCCATGCTCGAATTGTCCCAAAGGTAATCTCTATCTCTGCCAAATAATACTATAGCCAAGGTAAAGTACCAATAACGTGCCGCTGATGGTTTTATTTCTTTTATTTATCAAATTCGTGGAATTTGATAAATAAATATTATTCACAACCTTTGGAAATTAAATATATAATAGAACTTTATAGTAATAACCAACGCTTTTATCAAAAGGCTTTTAAATAGACCTTTGGTTCCGGCCCCACATACATAATCGACGGCCCAATCAATATAATTTAAAAAACTGGGGCCCATCGCTTACGATCGTTTCCATCCGACGGCGGAGAACACATCGCTCGGCATCAGATGATCTGACGGATATCGTTCGTTGATGATGCACGGATGATAACGCGCGATGGCGCGCCGTACCTTGGGTAACTTTCGCGCATCTATAGCAAATGAACATCGTCCGATGACCCCTTCCCAGATCAACGGTGCTTATCAATATCGCTGGGCATCCTGGGTCGAGCAATAACGCGCGATGGCGTGCAGTGACAAGCGGTTTTGTGGAGTCGTACAAGGACGCGTGTCACGCGTTCTATGGAATCGCACCCATACCTCTTGAAAACTGCTTGCCCGTCGAAGGTGGTGCGATAGAAACCACAAACCACCTTTACTGTTTTCTCGGTCACGGTTCCGCTCTTCCACGCAGGGTTCCGTCGCGCTTCCGTTTGTTATGTTCCACCTCTTTCCTTCCAGGTTCCGTTCATGATTCCAAAGGGTTAGTCCATGTTCCACCGAAAGTTCAATGCCAAATACTCTGTTTTAGTTCTTTCGCGTTATAACTGGTTTGCTCTCGCTCCTCGTTCCTTTCTCCATGAAAGCCAGTCAGCTCCTTACTAATAGCATAGACCCTTCCATCATATATTTAACGAATATATATAACTCCACTGTCTACCAGTTTGGATACACTGTCAACCGTATTAACATCGGTTCCTCGATCAACATACAGAGCACAGGGTTTCTTACGGATGTCAATTATCCTTCATCGGGATGCATACATATGTTCACACATGAATTAACTCGTCCTTATTTATATCGATTCTCCATTAAATACAGAGCTTGCCATCAAGGACAATCATATAATAGGATACAGGAAACATATTACCAACATTGTCTTTAAATAATTTACTAATTATGCGGGTTTTTTGCATGTTGTTTATTATTTCAAACCAATAAATAATGGCCTTACTATTGTTTATTATTTCGCAGGATTCGCAGGATTCATTTGATTCTATGGTCAGGTCTCTGAAAAAACCAATTAAACACTTAAATAGTCAAGATCTAGAAGACAGGCTTTACCCCCACCATAAATTGTTGAAAAACCGGCCTTCAGTTCAGCTTGTTGTGCTGAAGACGAGGGTGGATTTTCATGATCAGTTGAATGAAAATGAATCAGATATTCGGGATGCTTTTGAGGGCAGATCCATAATCCCCATAGATGAAGATCCCATTGCTGCAGAATTTCTGTCTGCGTTGAATCACAAGTATAGTGTTGTATCGGAATACAAATTAGAGGACAACTATACCAAGTCTAAATCAACTGAATCCAGTTCTAGTGCTCTTGAACTTACTGAATTAAAGCCAGAAGCAAGATTTACAATCTCTAATGGGAATGGGTATGGTAGTTCCAATATTGGATTGGATGTCCGGAGCTCTGCAATAGGCACTAGACCTGATCGTAATGAACCCAAACTAATTCAATGTGTTGAAAATATGGACTTTGATGATGATCAGGAAAAAAAGCCAGAGCATTTTGGAAATATTGAAGAAACTGAAGAGGTTTCATGTGATCGATTGAATCAACTCAGCCATAAGACATCTACTGCAGGCTGGTTTGTATCAGAAGGAGAATCGATTTTGCTTTCCCATGATGATGGATGTTGCTCTTTTCACGATATAGAAAATTCAAAGGTGTGGAGGTTTTAATTATTGTACTTAATTTTGGGGTTTATGGGTGTTATAATCTATACATTTTGGGATTTTCTATTAGAAATAGGGAAAAGCCTAGGGGTTAGATTATTCTCATGGTTTAAATTTCTATATTTGAAATAAAATTCACCAATTTCTATTTAAAAAATGATTTGCCTAAATATTTGATGTAGTTTAAATAGGATGTAGTTCATTTCAAAGACTGTTGAAATTTTCTAGAAACTATGATTGGGATTTCAAGAATATTTATGCACTCTTTAAATTTTCCCTTAACATAAAGGGCAATTGATGTATGAGTAATACTCGGTATTGTTTTTTTCCAATCTCCAGGAGAAGGCTGAATATAAAGCTCCATATGGGCTTACCCCAAACATGTGGGGTGATTGCTGGTTGATCAGAGCAGCTGGTTCAGATGGTCGCTCTGGTAAATATGTTGTGGCAGCATCTACAGGTTGTACATTGGACTCGGGTTTCTGTTCATGGGACTTTTATAATAAAGAAATTATGGCATTCCATACTGAATCAGAGGCCTTCACTTCAACGTCCAGTATCATCTCTCCAGTTTTGGCAGAGAGGGATGTCTCGGGGAGAAATTTTGGCTTTGCAAATGTTGTGCCAGAGAATCAACATTGGTGGTACAGGCCATGTGGGCCTCTTATGGTATCTACTACCAGTGCCCAAAAGACAGTTAATATTTATGATATTCATGATGGAGATCCTGTGATTTCAATGTGTTTCTTTTGAAAGTTTAGGTTTCATAGTAAATCATCAATGGGCTCTGAAATAAGGCCACATTGAAATCTTGGATACATGTTTCATGCCAAAATCAGATGTATCTTCCATAAATACACAATCTTGGACCACTCTGTATAAATCTGCTTCTCAGACAATATTACATCTCCCTCATTATACAGGTGGTGTTCTTACATGCATAGCAAAGGCATTGTTTTGGGAATCATTTTTTAAGTCACTAGATATTGTGGGTACAAGGATCTAGGGTCTCCACATGAAACTGTGTTGCCCGGAGACTCACTCTGCCTATCCTTAAATTTGTAAACATAGTAGTATGCCAATGCTTCTTTAATTTTGTATGCATAAGATGATTTTTTGTCAAAGTCCATAATTGTTTTTAAGTTTTATCCATCCCAGTTTTGTTGTGAATGCACAGGTTTTTGGCTCAACACATATCTGTTATATCTTTGTACTTTTCCTTTACTAACTATTTGAAATTTCTAGTTATATTTAGAGGTGTCTTTTAAGGGATGAGGGAAATTACTTGGATTTAGTGCTTCCAGGCTTATCATTTATTCTCCAAATGAAGCCCTGTAATCTGTAACACTATATGGGCATGCAACTCACTTGTTAAAATATAGTTGATACAATATGTTGTACATGAAGCCTGGAATTGTGTACATTCCTGGAATATATTAATTTGCAGGCATGCTTAAAAGAGAGATAGGGTTTGATAAAATAAAAAACCCTGAACATGAAGAAAAAAAAGAGGCAATTATTTTATACAGATAGAACCAAGACATTATCTCCTCATTAATAACAAAACCCCAGTCAAAAAATCATATGTACAAATTCTAGAAGTCGAAAGTTGAAAATTTCTGAAATGGAACCAGACCCTTTTCAAAAGAATAAATTTAGTAAAAACGAGGGTGAAGAAAGTTATCTTATCAAAATTTCCACATACCTTGTTAGCAAGGAATGACTCCGAGTCCTGAGCAGTGAGACTGAGGAATTGCTCTTTTGCTGCAGGTTGCAGTTCTCTTCTCCAACACGATGAAAAGAAAATTCTTAGCTCTGGAGTTTGAAGCCCGACTCACAACTTGGAAGTTGGTAAGGAAAATTATCAGGGTTGTTGCCAGTTGGCTTGGAGTTCGCAGCCTCATTAATTTTCTTGAAAGAGCGACAGTATAAAGACGTCGGAAGAGTGACGTTCAAAACGTCAGACGACATTTCGTCAGAATGGAAACACTTTACAAACGTCGTTTGCGAAATGTCGGAAAAGTGACCACACACTGTTTAGGCAGCCAGGGAAAGTAATTGTCGGTAGTGCGTTTTACTTACAATAGTATGGAAATGTATTTGCATGACAAACCACGCTTTCACATCCCTCTGCTTGTCGCTCTTCAGATGCATTTGCCGCGCGTAGGTAAGCAGGTTAGACAAATCGAGCGACAGTATAAAGACGTCGGAAGAGTGACGTTCAAAACGTCAGACGACATTTCGTCAGAATGGAAACACTTTACAAACGTCAGAAGAGCGACGTTAAAAACGTCGGACCAAATTTCGTCGGAATGGCAACACTTTACAAATGTTAGTTTGGGAAATGTCGAAAGAGCGACGTGTGTTTGGAAGCGACGGAAATGGTGTCGGTAGTGCGACACTTTGTGAATGCGTCGGAATTGCGACTGCATAACAAACCACGCTTTTCCCGTCCTTGAACTGTCGCTCTTGCGACGACTGTGTGTTGGAATAGCGACGATTTGGCCATCGGAAATTGCGCAATATTCTTCCATAAGGACCATCCTTGCTTTCCTAGCGCAGATGGGTTGGCACATTCATCAAATGGATGTGAAGACTACATTCCTTAATGGGATCATTGAGGAAGAGGTGTAAATTGAGTAGCTTGAAGGATTTGAGATCTTTAGTAGTGATTCGCATGTGTGCAGGCTTAAAAGAGCGATGTATGGGTTGAAGCAAGCACCATGTGCTTGGTACACACGGATCGAAATATATTTCATTGGACTTGGCTTCACCAAGAGTGAGGCGGATGTAAACCTGTACCAAATTGTGGTGGAGGGTAAGCTTTTAATCATTGTTCTTTATGTTGATGATTTAATACTAATGGGTGATGAGAAGTTGATACACTCATGCAAGGTAGATCTTGAAAAGGAGTTTGAGATGAAGGATTTGGGCCTCCTTCATTATTTCCTTGGATTGGAAATATGGCAGCGGGAAGGTGAAATGTTTGTGTCTTAAGGAAAGTATGCCCGGGAGATACTTGAGAAGTTTCGCATGCAAGGATACAAGCATATCGACACTCTTCTTCCAGGAAATTGGAGGAAATAGGATGCTACATCGGTAGAGGTAGTGGATGCCACTATTTATCAACAGCTGGTGGGTTCGCTCATGTATTTAGTTAATACAAGACCAGACATATGCTATACGGTGAACCAACTTTCACAAGCGATGGTTAAGCTTACCAAGCTCTTTTGGAAGGAAGGCAAGCATGTCCTGAGATATCTCAGGGGCACTTCTGAGTATGGTTTATGGTACAGACAAACGGATGAGGTGAAGTTGCATGGCTTCACAGATGTAGATTGGGCAGGTAGCCCAACAGATAGAAAGAGCACATCAGGAGGGATTTTCAGTATTGGATCTACGGTAGTTTCTTGGTACAAAAGGAAACAAAGATATGTGGCACCCAGTTCAGTGGAAGTAGAATACATGGCAGTAAGTCAAGCTGCATGTGAGGCTATCTGGATGAGGAAGATCCTAGTCGGTTTGTTCGGTTCACATTTAGATCCTACAATGATACATTGTGATAACCAGAGTTGCATTAAACTCTCGATTAATCTTTTTTTTCATGATAGATCTAAACATATTGATATCCGGTATTTTCATATCAAATATTGTGTGCAGTGGAAGATCATGTTGCTTCAGTACATTCCTACGGAAGATCAAGATGTAGATATTCTGACGAAGGCGCTCACCAGGAGAAAATTCAAATACCATAGAGGTAGGATCAGGGTGAAGGATAATCCCTATCTGGTTGAGAGGGAGTGTTGAGATTCAACAAGATGATGAGCTAAGTGAAAATGAGTCGCCTTCACTAAGTGGGCCCGCAGGCTATTTTTGGTGCGAGTCTATTTTTAGACTATGTATATTTTTAGACATGGTGATCATATTTCAGAAGTTGCAAGATGCTATTTGTGGATGGTTGGTCAAGTTGGAAAAATATATGAAATTATATTTTTAGAATATTGGGCGAACTCTATTTATAGATCGTCGATCTAAAAATAGAAGTGTTGATTATTATTAGCTCTTAATAATAATCTGACAATAAACAACAACTTATTCTCTTGGAGCACTTAATTTCAGTGCACAGATTTGGAAAATCAGTGGCCTGGAGGAATTACGCAATTCCTAGGGTTTACTGGTGGTTAATGCATTGAGGATTCAGTTAGAACTGAAGTGGAAAAGTTATCACAGAGTTGGAAGAGTATTTCATGGAGTTGTTATTCAGTTTAACTCAATTGTTGGAGTTAAACTCAGTTGAGCTAGTTGTATCTAGTCTAATTGAATGATACACTAGTGAGAGTGGATTTAATTAATTAGTTAATTAATTCAAAAATAATAACTCATTAATCAACTAAAAAATACAGCAGCTAACTACAGTGCATGTCAATTCCAGTGGAGACCCAGTGGAGAGATAGGTGTTGTTGTGACTATAGTGATGCATTAATTGCACCACACGCACATTGGAGTTGCCAATGAGGATTGTGTAGCGAAAGCAAGGTAGATTTGAATTCATTCATAGATATTCTTCATCAGGGATTACACAGTGGAGGTAGGCTAGCAAGTGGTAAGAAATCGGTGCATGGATTTGCAGATTTATTTTAATTAGTGTGTGACGATTGATTGTACTGAGAGCTTGATGTACTAAGCTTTGTATGATATTGTTACATGATATCCATGATACATAATATATGATAGTTGGGGTTTTCAGCTTTAGGCTTTCCCGTTAAAGAACTGTGTTATGTGCGATTGTTTTTATTGCTTCATGTGTTTGTAATTGAATGCTTAATTTCTGCCAAAGATTAACAGTGGAAGGATTCTGTATTTAGCAAGAAGATAAATATTGTTAGATTAGGAGAATATAGATATATGCATGCATATTGTATATAATTTCTACAAGTTATTATTATATAGAAATGGTTTTTTAAAATTTGGATATGGATTTCCTTTCATGTTGTTTCACCCTGATGATTTCTATGTCGAGGAGAAGTTAGAGATCGAAAAATGTGATTTTCATGTTGCCCTTCAAGAAGAATTTATTTATCCAGATTAATTTCATGATCAACGCGCAGGTCCATCTCGACTCTCAAGGTGTTTTTTTTTTTTTGAATTGTTCCCAGGACTTGATATTATCACCTAAATCGTATCTGAGTTCATCCCCTACTTCTTATCATGTAAATTAAATACCAAGAGATAGTAGTAGATGTGAAAATTTTTATTACAGATATATAAATTCATGGTAAATGATTCAAATTTAGTAATGATTTGTGGAATTATGGTGTAGAAGAGGAAATCCTTTGATGGATTGTTGTTTTGGAAAATCTCCAGTGCAGGTGGTCTGCTACTCTGTTGGAGTATATGGAGAATTTTATTTTATGGAATTGACTATCGAGCCCTCATAATTGAAGTGTGAGGATTTTCTGCAAAAATGAATTTGAATATCCACATGTATGATCCCAATGTGACTTCTACTATTCAACAAAGTCAAAATGTGAGTTATGCTATGTAAAAATCAAATCAATGAAAATGAAATGAATGACAAAGAAGAGGAACCCTTATATTGGTCAATGGATGGCTGGGAGGAAAGTTCTAATAATTTTTATGTTGATTCTGACTTTAGTTAAAATGTGGGGAATACTGAAAAGAGTGTGAGATTGTATGCAGTGAAGTGAGATCACTATTTGAAGGATATTTGGGCTATGATTTTCGAGAGGAGGCCATTAGTGTCATTTCATTGGGTGTTAGCTCTACAATGGAAACCATAACCCCATATACAAGGTAGAATATTGACAGATTGGTATGGAGATATCTTTGGCTTTCATAGACAATCAGGTGCTTAGGATTTATGGATTTCAGAGGCAACAAATTCAATCTGTGGTAGTTAATTTGATCCATTTCCATCAATATGTTTATAGTCCGATTCATTTCAATTCATAAATTTTGTATCTAGAAAATGATGGCATAGATTTATTTTAGATTTTAGCTACTATTTAGCCCACAATTATCCATAAAGTTACTAGATATAGGCCTATTTTATTACATAAAGGTTAAGTTATCTAACAACTTTGTAAATCTAATTTCATTGCTTAATACAATTTATTCTCTTGTACCTTTCATAATACCTTAACACCATTTTGCAACTAATAGATGGTGAGATCTCAACACATTTACATTGAAGGTGTTCCTATGATGTATTTGGTTGGGAAAATCCAACTATTGAGATCTTTCGTTGCCATCTTCCATCTAATAAATTTTACCACGTTGTGCTCTGAATCACCTGGTTGGGATGTACGTTGCAAGAACCCTGTGAAATATTTTCACAATCCTCCCTCCAAATAAAAGTTGATACATGGAACCTGTAGATGTCATGAAGTGTGCCTCACCCTCACCACTTTTGGTGCTTCATCCCTAAGGAGTGAAAAATATGGACAAGCTTCATTTTCCTTTTCATTTTTCCTATTCTTTCTTAATGAACATGGTGCAAATTTACACACAACCATTACTGTCGAGCATGCATTATATTCATCCCCTTTCTGTAACACAAATTGAAGGTTTGAGATACTAGGAAATGAAAATAGTGGAAATGCGGCTGAGATGAGTCAAGCCTTGAAGTGGTGGAGTATATGCTAGATACAAATTCACGTATGTGGAGCATACATAATAGTAAGGAAAATTTCTTCTGCATAATGAATGTATTGGCTACTATCACAGTGGTAGGGAAATGATTTAACAATATATACACATGGAAAAATATTGTAGCCATTGTCCTAGTGCACATCCTCTTCTTCTTTCTCATCTGGTACCCATATCTCATTCCTCCTATTGTCTTCTTCTACATGTTCCTTTAGTTACACTGTGGGGAATATGAAGAAGAGTGCAAGATTGTATACAATGAAGCGAGAGAATTATTTGAAGGATATTTGGGCTAGGATTTTCAGGGAGAGGCCATTTGTGACTCACTTCGCTAGGTGTTATCCAAGTAGTGGAAACCATAAACCCATATACAAGGCAGGATATTTACAGAATGGTATGGATATATCTCTAGATTTTGCAGACGACTAGGTTCTTAGGATTTATGGATTTTAGAGGCAACACTTCAATCTGTGGTTGTTAATCCAATCCATTTCAATCAATATATTTATAGTCTGATTCATTTCAATTCATAAATTTTATATATAGAAAAACATGGCATGGATTTATTTTATATTTCAGCTACTATTTATACCATAAAGACCCTTAAAGTTATTATATACAAGCCCATTTTATTACAAAAGGACTGAGTTATCTAAGAACTTTGTAAAGCTAATTTCACTGTTCAATACAATTTATTCTCTTGTATCTTTCAAAATACCCTTAAAACCATTATGTAACTAAAAAATGGTGAGAGCTTAACACATTTGCAATGAAGGTGTTTCTATGATAGATTTGGCTGGGCATATCCAGTTAATGAGATCTTTTGATTTTTGTCTTCTTCAATCACATAAATTTTTACCATGTAGCATTTTGAATTGCCCAGTCGGGCTATATGTTGCAAGAAGACTATGCAGGATTTTCTTCCCCCTCCCTCCAAATAAAAGCTGACAAGTGGGACCTACAGACGTCATGAAGTGTGTCTCATCCTCACTGATTTTAGTGCACCATCCTTGAGGAGTCAAAAATATGGGTGAGATTCATTTGCCTGTTCATTTTTCATATTATTTTTTGACAAAAATGATGCAAATTTACACACAACCGTTGTTTTCAAGGATGCTTTATCTTCATCCCCTTTCTATAATGCAACTTGAAGGTTTAAGATATTAGGCAATGCAGATAGTGGAAATTCGGCGGAGACGAGTCAAGCCTCGAAGTGGTGGAGTATATGCTGGATATGAATTCACATATGTGGAGCGTGTGCCACAGCAGGGAAATTTTTTTCCACATAATGAATGTCCTGGCTGCTCTCACAGTGGTAGGTCAATGGTTTAACTATATATAACTCTAGAAAAATCCTTTAACCACCATCCTTGTGAATATTCTCTTCTTCATTCTCATTTGGTACCCATAGCTCATTCTTCCTACTGTCTTCTTCTACATGTTCCTTAGTTGGAATATGGAAATTTTTTTTTCGTCCACGATGCCCACCCCATAGCACACACACCTCTCCCAAGGTGAATTGTTTCACCAATAAGAAATAGATGAATAATTAATTATGTTCCCCGCTAGAAAATCCTCTGACTTTGTGAGAATGTGATACGATCGAATCAGGAGTGGTTTTGGGCAAATAAAGACTGTGGTTGGAGATATGGCTACTTATGGAGAAAGGTTTCAAAATATTCTAAGATGGAGAGATCCACCAACCACTAACATATTTTTCATATTTGCTTGATAAACACCATAGTTCTATATACCACACCCTTCTAATTAATTGCAATGGTTTTTGTCTTGCATCTCTTGTGCCATTAGACATTCTGGCACAAGCTTCCTTCTGACAAAAAGTCTAGAAAAATTGACCACAAACTCTATGGTTTCTTAGCATCCCTTTGACACCATATACAAGGTAAGGCATTCTTTTCCAATTTAGAGGAATGGAAAAATATAAAGAGTTCTCCATGGTTTAAATTATAGTAACATTCAAGTTGTTAATTTTGAGTTCAAGTTTTGCAATTACTTTTTTTGCAAAATTGTGATCTGCCCAATCATTTGATATTGATATGCATTTGGACATTTATAGATTTTTTTTAATGCAACCAAAATTGCACTAATTTGGAAATTTGTGAGTCAAATCCTTGAGTATGAAGAAATTTGTGATGCTTCTTATTTGCTTTAATTCTTTGCTCCATGTTTCCTATTAATCTAAAATACATTTTGATGAAAGTTTCCTGGATTGGGATATATAAGATTATTTTATTTTCTATTTAGTCATTGTATAATGTTGCATGTTTATTTGAAATTAAAATTTCAAACAAATCCACTCCAAACCAAGGAAGCTTCACTTTTTTCTTTTAGTGGCTATGTTTGGTCATTGTTTGAGTCTAATTACTATTTAGAAATATGTTGCACCAAGATATGCATACCATCTCACATCAGAATTCAGACTAGTCATCATGAACACTAGTGACATGGTAACTCTTTCTCATCTTATATATAATGGTTAAATCACAATCTTTGTAGAGTACTTGTATAATTTTCATGTATGTATAAATTATATAAATGGATTCAACTAATATTGTAATGTACTAAAACAAAACACTGAATCACTTCTACAAATTTTAGAAACAAATTTCGATTGCACAATCACATAACAAGTAAGAGAAAGAAACTATCAATCGCACAACACAAGATGTATATGGGGAAAGAAAGTGCACAAAACCACACTATCTATATATTTCATAAATTCAAGCTCATGAAACAATACAATGTTATTTCCATTCCTGAGAAAAATCTGCACTCTACTCACTGTCTCACTCTTATCTAGGCAAAATCGGTCAAATACTTAACCAATTCTCAACCTCTGTATGACTAGCCTTGTTTACGCATTCCTGGAGGAATTGTGGCCCTATTAATAAGTAAATTCCCAATTAATGATTCTGCAATACATCCAAGGCTTCTTGATGACCTCATGCATGACCTGTACAATTTTCTATTTATACAATTGATAGTTATCTTCCCTTTAACCTCAATCTCAACTAGGCCTTCCTTAGAACTTACATGCAACAATTATTTATAGCGAATTATCGGTTAAATTATTGATCGCTACTTGTGAATTAAATAATAAAACATGTCACCACATATGCCTTGATGTTGTGGTGGTCATTTCCAAAGAAAAACATCATTTTAAGCGTAAAGTTTGTGAAGCCCTAGAAATCATCAAGCACCCTCACAACCTAAATATAGATGGAGGTTTAGAAGTTAGCAGGAATTGGATCCACGTTCTTTCCCGAAAATAAACTTGCTCCCATGAGTTGTTTGTCTCCATTTCGTCCACCCTTTTCATCCCCCTGCATTACATGGTCCTTAGTGTTCGCTACAATGCTCCTCCCTATACACTTCCCCCTTACTTCTATCCTCCCTTTTTCAAATCCTTTCATTGCCCTTCTCCATCCCAATACCCTACTACCCTTCTAAACTTTTAAATTATTAAACACACTTAAATTCTCATCTTAAATCACCTACCTTAACTTTTAATAAAAAATAACAAAATAAATAACTCCCCTTCTTAATGAATTACATTAATCCCTTCTTATCATAAAATCAAACCTTAGTTAATATTAATAATAGGTAAAAAACCTAATGTAAAAATAAAAAAGTTAAAATTATAAATTTAGAATAAATTAATCTTATTAATCATATCTTATTATAATCTAGGTTATATATTCATTTGATTAACTAAATTTAATAAATCTATTATAAATAACCATAATCACCATTACTTAAATTCTAAGTATTAACAACATTCAACATTTATAAATATTACTAATATTAATTATTAATTGAAAAATATAAAAAAAAACATTTAAAAAATTATTATTATGTAAACATAGGGCATTATAACCAAAAAATAAATAATAAATAATAAATAATATTATAATATTTTAATTCCATAATTCTAATTAGAAATAAAAGTGGGTTAAAAAACAAAAGTAAATAACTAATTAATCAAATAATAACCTTTTTAAAAAATATTAGGTACTCGTCGACTGTTTCACCTATCATCTTTCTTTCCCCTATTTATTCACCCTAATCTATTCTCTTCTTAGCAAGTTTGTCCTGAAGATGAGTCTTGATTTAGACTCGAAACGTAGACTAAAAATGAAGACTGGAGATTCTGAGTTTTGCATCTAAAAATATTTAATTCACTAGACCTATCACTGGTTCATCTCTCAGTTAGAACTAGTTAAACTGATTTTAACTCAAATAATTAAGTTAAACGATTACAACTCAAAATAAATTGCAACTCGACCCCCTAAAACTTAGAGTGAACTCTACATGCCTCGGGTTTGACCTCCAACTTGAATTAACTGAGCTAACTAAGTCTTCCTGACTCAGTTAACACTTACAAGCTATCATGCGATGGAATTACAATTTACTTCTAATTTAATTAAGGGAAAATTAAATCAGAAGCCCCTTGGGTTCCATTTAAAATATTTCTTGTTTCCAATTTCAACACTCACTCTCAACAAGAAGGGAATTCAACTCTATCCTAATCTGGTGCCTTTGGAATGTTATCCATGCAATACTTCTCTAGTGTTGTTTGTTGCTACAACTTCTGAAACTAAACAAATCCTAACTGAATCAATTTGATGCATCTGTCATCAGAGTCTCTAACTGCTACTAGTTACTGCATTTTCTACTGAAAACTATGTGCTGTTGTTGAATCTGCATCTGTGCCATCTATACTGTTGTCAACTCTAATATGCGCTCTAGTAT
Source organism: Pinus albicaulis (assembly GCA_034641835.2). Classification (NCBI taxonomy): domain Eukaryota; kingdom Viridiplantae; phylum Streptophyta; class Pinopsida; order Pinales; family Pinaceae; genus Pinus; species Pinus albicaulis. Next base: position 2,073,625,414 of record CM076575.1, on the reverse strand, counting down.
TTGGCATCTGTCACTATGATATTTTACTACATCACTTGCTATTGATCCATCCTGCTATTGTGTACTGTGGGTACCCGGTAGCCAGGTATTGATCCATGATACAAGACATCTCAATGGACCCTGCCCAAATTTATTCTCTTGGAATTATGACTTCACATCGCCCCACCTCTCAGTTGAAGGTATGGCTGCATGTGCTCCCTTTTTCCACCTAGCTCGAAATTTCCCCCTATTGGAGGTCTCTGCTTGAGTGGATGCCTCTACTCGGTCTCCTTTCTGATTCTCTAATTATGGATTCTCCACAACCATTTGATACTGCTTCTAAGGCTACATGTTGAGAGGTAATTCATGCTCCCTCTCAACCACCAAGTCTCTAACATTTTCCTTTATCCTCAAGGCTTTGCATGCATATTTTACCTCGAGAGCATACAAGTTCTTGACTCACACACCAATCTGTTTCACTCATCTCGTGGTGATGTTTCTAAGGAAAATATTTCCTTTTCTAAATATCACATCATAGCCATGGTCTTCCAATACCGCTACAGAAACAAGATTCTTCTTAGTCCTGGAATAAACAAAACATATTTGAGTTTGAGAGGGGAGCTTATCTCCCATTGAAAGGTAACTATACCTATGTCGGTCACGCTATACCTCCCATCATCTCCAAACTTGATGTTCTATTAGAGGTCCTTCTCCTCCAAGTCACTGAAGAGATATATATTCCCCGTCATATAGAATGAGGCACCACTGTCGAGATACCACATGCATCCTGTTATAGTGTTGGTCATGCATGCAGTGAGAGTAAAATCAAGCTCGAATTGTGAATCTAGAGTTTCACCTGGTGCTGCAACGGAAGGCTCCTTCTTGCTTGCCTTCTGTGGACATTTCATGGCATAGTGCCCGTACTCATGATAGTGAAAACACTTGATCTTGGACAAGTCTCTCTTGCCCACTTCTCCTTGGGACTTCTTTCCCGTGGTTTTTGTAATATTCCAAAATGGAAAAGACACAAATATAGAACATATGCTCAATTCCAACTACAGTAAAATAAGAATTAAACATGTAGAATTGGAAAAATGCCGGAATACATCAAAACATCATAAATATGGGCATGAAATAGTTGATCCATATCATTATACATCAAAATAAAATGAAAGTACACAGTGCTCCAAAAGGAATGCACTCAAGCCCCAAGATGGATGAAATACACCAAAGAACCAAGCATTGGAAATGTGTGTTGCTACCACTATAGATGTTGGAAACCACTACTATTATGAAGAATATCCATGTGAGAGAGGTTGCTGGAGTGCTCATAATGATTTGATATTTTAACCATGGATTCTACTCGAAAAACCCAGAAAAGCCCAGAAATGGTTTGGCCAGATTTTAACTTTGGATTTTTGGCCCTTTTTGGGTTGCACACTGCACCCCTACTAGCTGAGTTAAGCACTCCCTGAAGAAAACTGCTGATATGGGGATGAAAGAATGATCTATCAGCTGCAACAACACCCAATCAACTCAATAGACGAGGGGCTAGTCCCCTCACTGGAAAATAGGGTCAAGAACTTGGGTACTTGACCTCCCACCGCAACTTCACTGCAAAATAACGTAGTTTCTGGAGGAGACTATGCTATGGGTGAATACTTCTAATTTTCCTGATGCCAGATGGTGGAATGAAGCTCTAAGCACTTCCTTACTAGCCTCCTAGGTGAAGGGCTACTCCCTCCACTGGAAAAAAATCTCAGAAATTGGGTTTCTCAACCCTCCACTACTGCAACCCTGCAACACAACACAATCCTGAAGGAGACTGTGCTGGGAATAATGGCTGAAGCTTGGAAAAATGCTAGATAGTGGAAATGATGCTCAATATACCTCTCCTAAGTGGGCACTCAAAGTCCCCCAAGGATGAGGGTGGGATTCCCACTCGGGAACACCCGTGTGCTAAACAACACAACGGACTTAGCTAAACAGCTGAAGCATGCAAAGAATGTCAAATGACAATAAAATATCAAATTCCATACTAATTTTCTTTATTGACCTCACCTTTCTTATATGGTTCAAAGCCTTCCCTAGCATTGGCCCACCTCATAATTTCACTACATATGTGGCCACTAGTCTCCATGAAGACTGCACTATCTCTTCATGATCTCCATGATCTCTGCATTTACTTTCCACTCCTCCATCATGTGTGCATTCAATGCATCACTCCCTCCATCACTTTATCATTATTTCTCTATGATCTCACTTTTATTCCTCCATGATCTTACGTTGACTCCTCCACTATCTCCACGATCTTCCTTATTAATGTTGCATGATCTCCACTCCTTCATTAATAAGTTGCTCCACTATTCCATAATGCTGATTTACTATCTAATTAACCTACATTCACACAACTAAGTGGATTTTATTCATCTATGGGGTTTATGGGTCCCTCCACCCTTTTATTTACTTATCTAAGCAAGAAAAGTAAGAACTCTAATATTCCAATTAACTAATGGAAAATTGGGAATATTACAATCCTCCCCACCAAAATGTTGCTTGTCTTCAAGCAACTGCAAAAGTATATGCTACAACAATCCTCCTCCCTCCAAATGGCATCCTCATATGGAAGGTCTCCCCATCTTCTCCAATGTGATATGAATGCCCTGCTCCATATTTTCCTCTCTAGAATGTCTAGAATGGCCTCCAAATGAATAGTTAGATGCCTCTCCCCATCAATAAGTCCCGAAGTGGAAACCATATGCTGTCCAAGGATATCCTCCATGTATGAGATATATGAAATGAAGTGGTTTCTCCCAAAAGTGGAAATTCCCAACTCATGAACTATCTCTCCAACCCATGATAGATAGAATAGATTGTATCTCTCCATGCTCTGACCCTTGGCCTTGTTGGCCTTGCTTTCTCCAAGCACCATCTCAGCACTGTGAAAAATAGAGAATAGATATATATGGGGTGACATGTGAAATGTCAGACAATACTCTCTTAATAGCAGCCATCGCAACAATGCCTCTTGCTGCCATACCACCCCATCATCATACAAAGTATGGTGGCCATACTCTCCTAACAGAAGCCAACGTAGTAAGGCCTCCTGTTTCCATTCTGCATCATCATTATACAAAGTATCAGAGAAAGTTAGCCCATACTATCCCAAGAGTAACCAAAGTAACAATGAATCTTGCTGCCACCTCACATCATCATGATGCATATCATAGAGCAACAACATACTGATTGACATGTAGAATTTCACATCAGCCCAATAGAACCAAGCTCCCTGCTGCCATATCATGTGAGTGCTTAAAAATGTCCCAAACAATACTCCACTCATTGACATAGGATATGTCATGAGATAACCAAACTCTCTCCAGAGTAGCCAGCACAACCATGCCTCTTGCTATTGCATCTCACCAGTAATATACAAAACATGGATTATACAAATATGAGATGTTGGATAGTAACCATACTCACCCAAAAGAAACCAACGCAACCATGCTTCTTGATGCCTCGTGTCATAGTTCTGCAAGTAGCTCAACAACCACTTTCTCATCATCCTCACCCATCCATCCAACTGTGGGTGATGACTCCTATTAGGCTCCCACTTGGTATCCACCCAATGGAGAATACCATCCTCCTCACTCTGATAATATTTTCACTCCATGAAATGTTGAAGTGCATCTTCCTTGAGGTTTCTCCATGAAAAACTCTCATTGATGACTCGGTAGAATCCATAAAATTTTGAATATGTTGTAGGTAGAAACTTCTCTTTGAGTTGTGATATGATCATCAATAAATATCTATCATAATAATGGAAGATGTTATCCATCACAATATGTCAATCATTGACCATATGCCCATCCAATGCTTCATAAGTGAAGTGGACATTAGAATTCTCCAAGAATAGTTGGGCCCCCAACTCATCACTGATCCTCAGTAATAATGTTGTTTATCTCCATGATGGTGCATCTACTATCTCATGGCCATACACAATGCTTAACTCATAGCCCAACATTGTATTGATTAGGAATATTCTCATCCCATCCTCCGAAACTCCACACTTCAACACAAAGTGTTGTGTGTAGCTCAACAATGAAAAACTAGGATGGCTATACATCTCCTCATTGAGAAAGTCAAGGGTCCTCTGCACAGTGATATTTTGCTGCTCCAAATTAGCAGGGTGCTCTAACCCTTGGTTATGCAATTTCCCTCATGGCATGATCCCACAAATATCAAAATGAGGTGCTGAAATAATAGGGAATAGAAATGTTTGCAAACCTTGGATAAGCTGAAACTTGGGAACATCTTGCAAAGATACAAGAGTTCCTCCAACCGGTGCAATGGCTTCTCCAATTTCTAATGATGGTGATGGCTTCTCCTCTATTACTACACCAACGCTAGTATCTACCTCCTCTTCCTCATGCATCTGCTGAATCATGCATGGGACTCTCAATGTCAAGTGCGCATGACCATCATGCAAAGATGCAAGTGTTCCTTTACCTGATGGAAGTACTTCTGCAACTGATGGTGGAGGTAGAGGTTCCTCTTCTGAAGAAATAATGAGGACATCTTCCTTTGGATCCTCATGTACTATCTCAACAATGATGGGAGATGTCACAATGCATAATGTCTCTGGTTTCTTCCTACCAAACTTCTTCTTTAGTCTCTGAATGAAATCTACATAAGTACACACTTTCATATGTGATAGATGACTGAACCACCAATGTTTGGCTTCATCCTCTAGGTGTAGCTCTACAATATCCACAACCATTCTTTCTACTATAGGTTATAGCTGAAAGAATGTAGCTAAATCTTCCCTCCAAGCCTTCAATGTGCTTGTGGGAGATCCATCAAATGTAGGCAAGAAGAATATATTCCTCTTTCTTCTATTATTGCTGCGGGATCTCCTCTCCTCTTTGAGTTGCAAAAAATATTGGAGAGTTAGATTCTCCTTGAATCTATAGACTATGATTTGTACTCTGCCAAATATTTACTTAGAGTCTCATACTCCAAGTTTCCTCCATCTCTATGCCATTCACCTTCCTCTTCAAAGAAAGTGGACATAGTAGATTTTTGTGGAGCTCTATGCATGGCCAATTTTTTATGTTGTTGATAGGAAGTGCTTGGACCTTCCTCATTCTGAAACCATCTTGAGGTTTCTCTTTGCCTTCCCCTTTTCATTTCTTTAGTCTCTGTGGAGAGATCCTGCATAGATCTAAAGAGAAGTGTGGCAAAAATAAATTCTTCCACCATTGTAGAATTCTTCTTTTTCTTCTTCTTCTGATGTCATGAAATGCCCACAAGCTGAGCCAAAGATCATGCTTTAATACCACTGTAATATTCCAAAATGGAAAAGACATGAATATAGAACATATGGAAAATTCCAACTATGGTAAATAAGAATTAAACATGTAGAATTGGAAAAATGCTGGAATACATCAAAAAATCATAAATATGGGTAGGAAATAGCTGATCCATACAATTATACATCAACAGCAAATGAAAGTACACAGTGCTCCAAAAGGAACACACTCAAGCCACAAGATGGTTGAAATACACCAAAGAACTGACACTGGAAATGTGTGCTTCTACTACTGTTGCTGCTATTATGAAGAATATCTATGTGCTAGAGTCTGCTGGAGTGCTTAGAATGATCCGAGATTTTAACCATAGATTCTACTCGAAAAACCCAGAAATGGTTTGGCTAGATTTTAATTTTGGACTTTCGACCCTTTTTGGGTTGCACACTACACTCCTACTGGCTGAGTTACACACTCCCTGAAGACAACTGCTGATATGGGGCTGAAAGAATGATATATCAGCTGAAATAACATCCAATCAAATCAATAGATGAGGGGCTGGTCCTCTCACTGGAAAATAGGGTCAAGAACTTGGGTACTTGACCTCCCACTGCAACTACACTGCAAAATAATGTAGTTTCTAGAGGAGACTGTGTTGTGGGTGAATACTGCTGCTTGGCCTAATGCAAGATGGTGAAATGAAGCTCTAAGCACTTCCTTACTAGCCTCGGATGAAGGGTTGCTCCCTCCACTGGAAAACAAGCTCAGAAGTTGGGTTTCTCAACCCTCAACTACTGCAACCTTGCAACACAACAAAATCCTGAAGGAGACTGTGCTGGGAATAATGGATGAATCTTGGCCAAATTAAGGATAGTGGAAATGGTGCTCAAGATACCTCTCCTGAGTGGGAACTCGTAGTCCCCCAAGGATGAGGGTGGGATTCCTGCTAGGGAACACCTGTGTGCTAAACAACACAATAGACTTAGCTAAATAGCTGAATCCTGCAAAGAATGCCAAACGAAAATACAATATCAAATTATAGGATGATTTTCTTTTCTGCCCTCACCTTCCTTTTATGGTTGTGAGCCTTCCCTAGCTTTTGCCCAACTCATAAAATGCACAACATATGTGGTCACTAGTCTCGATAAAGACTAAATTATCTCTCCATGATCTCCATGAACTCTGCATTTACTTTCCACTCCTCCATCATGTGTGCATTCAATGCATCACTCCCTCCATCACTTCATCATTATTGCTCTACGATCTTACTTTTATTCCTCCATGATCTTACTTTGACTCCTCCACTATCTCCATGATATTCCTTATTAACGCTGCATGATCTCCACTCCTTCTTCATTAATAAAATGCTCCACTATTCCATAATGTTGATCTACTGTATAATTAACCTAAATTCACACACAAAAGTGGATTTTATTCATCTATGGGGTTTATGGGAACCTCCACCCTTTTATTTACTTAACTAAGAAAGAAAATTAAGAACTCTAATATTCCAATTAATTGATGGATAATTGGGAATATTACAGTTTTCTTGCCTTTTTTGATTTATGCAAAATCTTCTTCTTCATTATTCCAAGAGGTCTCATCTCTGGTTCTCCACCTTATCTATTCTTATACAAATTTGGACCACAATTTCTCCCACTCTGGTAGCATCTCCCTCCCATTCAGTGAGTCCTGGTATCTATGCCAACTCTTGGAAAGGTCTAGAAGTGATAAGCTCACCAAATCATTATGGGCTACTATCACACCAACACTTCCAAGTTCATATCGACATTGAGTGAACTTCATCAAGTATTTTGGGATCGTCTCGCCCTCCTCCATCTTGATCTTTATGAGATTGTGTTTCAGCACCAGCTTCCTGTAGCTGTTGTTATTATGAAACAAATCTGTTAAGGATTTCCACATAGCATATGGATTTTCCTTTCCATGTAGGTTTGAGACAATATGATATTGAACTCCTTCTAACAATATCCTTCTCGCCTTCGCTACCTTCTTCTTCCATGCATCAAGAAGTTGAGCATCTATTGCTGCGAGCTGGGGAATATCACTATCTATGAATTCCTTCAGTCTGTTGTCCTCTAGAATTGCCTCCATCCTATCCTTTCATGTTGTGTAATTCGAATTTCCATCAAGGGCATATTTGATTCTCAAGCCATTGAAAGATATCTTGATCTGCTGCTGGTCTTGAAGAATAAATCTACAAATTTGATGTACCTATTCAAAACAAGCTTTGGTTCTTATCTTCTATTGTGATTTCTTCTCTGATACCACGTGGAAATTATCTAAATGGATTCAAATGATCTCTTAATGTACTAAAACAAAATATTGAATCACTTCTACAAATTACAGAAACCAATTTCGATCACACAATCACATAACAAGTAAGAGAAAGAAATTATCAATCGCAGAACACAATATTTATCTGGGGAAAGAAACTGCTCAAAACCCCATTATCTATATATTTCATAAATTCAATCTCAATAAACAATACAATGCAATTTTCCTTCCTGAGAAACCTCTACACTTTGCTAATTGTCTCACTCTGATCTAGGAAAAATCGGTCCAATACTTAACCAATTCTTAGTCTCTATCTGACCAATATTGCTTATGCATTATTGGAGGAATTTTGGCCCTATTAATAAAGAAATTCCTGATTAATGGTTTCACAATACATCCAAGGCTTCCTAATGATCTCATGCATGACTTGTACAATTTTCTAATTATATAACTGATAATTATCTTCACTTTAATCCCAATCTCAACTGATCCTTCCTTAGAACTGACATGCAACAAATATTTATAGTGAATTATCTGTTAACTAATTGATCACTACTTGTGAATTAAATCAGATTTAATTCACCAGACTTATCACTAGCTCATCTCTTAGTTAGAACTAGTTAAATTGGTTTTAACTCAAATAATTAATTTAAACAATTACAACTCAAAATAAACTGCAACTCGACCCCCTAAAACTTAGAGTGAAATCTACATGCCTCCAGTTTGATCTCCAACTCGAATTAACTGAGCTAACTAAGTATTCCTAACTCGGTTAACACTCACAAGCTGTCATGTGATGGAATTACAATTTAATTCTAATTTACTTAAGGGAAAATTAAATTAGAAGTCCCCTTGGGTGCCATTTTTAATATTTCTTGTTTCTAATTTCAATAATGTACCTTCGTTGTTTTTTAATGCATGTGTCTTACATTACCTATACATGGTTTTCTTTAGCTCTTTTCCAACTTAGTGCTATAAGTTATAACTTATCTCGTGAAATTATTTGAGAGAATACAAACATATACCTCTCGCATATTATTTGTGGTTTATAAAAAAGGGATAAGTCTTCAATATCTCAATTAAGAATGCATTTTATTCTATTCAATAAAGGAGAAAGTTTCCATTAATAATACAAAATTAACAATATTACAGTCTGATATTTCTTCCTATAATTTATTTCTAATCAAAAATATTTTTTTATTCTATTAGAAATAGGAGTTTTTATATTTAGTGATTTTGTTTTTCAAGATAATCTTCCCAAATTCCTATTCCTTCGATGTACCTTTACACCTCTAGGGCCTATTGCTAGTTTATATATATTTTTTCTAGTTTATTTAACCCTCTATCCGGAACACTCTTTCTTCTTTTAAATATTTTTACTTTATGTTTCGTCTTCATTTTCATAAATGTAATTTTTTTTTAATATTTTTTTTCTTGTTTATTTAACCCTCTATCCACAATACTTTCCACTTTCTTCATGCTTTGATGTTTTTGTAGAATGAGAGAAAAATTATATATATATATATATATATATATATATATATATATATATATTAAATAGATAAAAGCTTTCAATATTGAATTATTTTGTTTCATCTACATAATATTTTGTAAAATTAAGTTTTTAATTTATGTCAAGGTTTTTAGTTTTTAAATGGTTACAATATTTTTGCTTTCGATTCAATTTTAAGTTCTCTTTAAGAATAGAGATATAGCAGCCTCATGTAGCTTTGAGATTATAGATTTCTAGTTTTGTTTGGTTTCTGGAAGAACAAGAGGAAGCATACTGAGTTGCTATGATCTATTTGCGCTAAGCACCTCACATGTTGTAGGACCTTGAGTTCCTCTATATTTTAAAAGGTTCTAATCAAAAGCCTTGATTTTTCTCTAGGAATACTTTGGTGGCTAGCTACTAGTATTGATGTTGTTTTTGTGGAAGCTAATTCAAGCCTCACTTATTTATTTTTACTTTTGCAATATTTTAGTTCTCCCTCGGGGTAGTTGGTGTTGAAAATGCAACAAGATGATGGAGCTTAGTGAAATGAAGTCGCCTTCAATAAGTGGGCCCGCAGGCTATTTTTTGCGCAAAGTTTATTTTTAGACTATGTCTATTTTTAGACATATGGAGCATGGTCTGGGAGTTGCAGGTTGCTATTCTTGGATGATTGGTCGAGTTGGTAAAAATATATGGACCTCTATTTTTAGACATTGGGCGGTTTCTATTTTTAGACTACCGAGCTAAAAATAGAACAGTCAAATATTATTTGCTCTTAATAATATTTGGACTAAAAACATTATCTTATTCTCTTGGCGCACTTCAGTTTGAGCTACGGATGTGGCCCATGCAGCTGACAAAGGAATTACGCTATTCCTAGGGGTTTGGTTGAGTTATTGCATGTTGACTTCCGTTAGACTCATGTGGCGGAGTTTTGGTGGAGTTGATTTAGGAGTTGATGGAGTTGTGTTCGGTTTAACTTAGTTGAACTAGTTGTGTTTAGTTTAACTGGCTAACACACTAGAGATGAGTGGTGTGAATTAAATATTATTTAATTCACTAATTATTAACTCATTATTCAACTAAAGAACACATCAGTTAACACCAGTGCATGGACAATTCAGTGAAGACCAGTGGAAGAGATAGGTGAAAGAGCCGGTTTTCTATTAGTTGCGACATGAGTTGTGCATGAGATTTGCACAAGCAGTGGAGGAGATTTCCCATGAGGATTGCGTAGATCAAGCCAAGGAGATTCGAACTTGGATCTCTCATCAAACCAACTTGGATTGCGCAGTAGAGGCAGGAAAATAGTGGAGGAGTTTTGAACCCATGACTTGTTCAAAACTGAGCTAGTTTGTGTGTAACTTTTATGAGACAGTACTGAGTACTTGTCAGTGTTGGGGTTCCCATGTTTTGGCCAGAATGGCAAGACCAAAAGATGAGACAACATCAGAACCACTTTTGGGCCCTAGGATCTAACCCTCCTGGACCCGGAGAGGGATCTCTCCAAATAGAGCAAAGAATGATATATATCTTTGAGGCTCAAAAATATGTTAGGCTAGTTATGAAGCACAAAGGGTGTTTTAAAATTATTTGGTTGAGGGGTTGCTGGGTTGAGTAATGAGATCACAGACTGGGAAAGCTATGGGAGAAAAGGAACAAAATAGCAGGAGGCTTTAGCAAAGAGGATAAGCCAAGACAGTGCCATCCATTGGGCTATGGAATCATGAAAGGAAATTACTTGCATCTACTAGCCAAGGCTTTCAAAGGGCAAGTCATCTACACTAAAGGATATTTTTAGATAGATGATGGGATGGAACATTAAGGAGAAAAGGTGAAAGAAGGAAAGACAACCATATTTCTGTCTATAGATCAGGTCAGAGGTCATTTAACTCCAGACCTTCTTGGACATACTCTAAGGCAGCTCTTAAAGGGACAAAGGGGCTTCTTATAGATCGGACCAGAGGTCATTTAACTCCAGGCTTGCTTTAGCAACTCCAAGGGGAAAACAGAGATAAGATAAACAAAGGGATCTTAGAAAGGTAAGCTGGTCGCGCAAGGAGCCTAGTGGACAGGGCTAACTCTAATCCCCAGTGTTCCCAAACCTTCCAGCTCAAACCCAACAAGAACATCTAAGAACTAATTCAACCAATTCATACATCAGAGAGTGGGAAATATCATCCACTGCAATGGTTAAATCAACTGAAATCAACTCTCAGATAACACATAAAGCAGAAAACATTAAAGGTAGGGAGAGCAGGAACATAGGGCACCTAACAAGGGTGAATCCTATGCTATACTTCTGTTGCCTACTAGAAGAACATGAAACAGCATGAAAATTTAATTAAAAAAGTTGGGAAAACATCACCAATAGTAATAGACCAGGATCCTGTGAAATGTGCTTGATTAATGATGCAAAACCAGTCATGTACAATCAGCTCAATGGCTAATACAATCCAAACTTCTCCTCCTAGCCTATTACATACAAAATACTCTGCTACTCCCTCCCAAGACTATTCTAACAGTCAAAATGAATCCCTCTAACAGCAACTACGCATCAAGGCAACAACAACCTTTACAATATGTTCTAGGGAATTCTTATAGGAGAAGAGGAAGAAACAGAAGTAGGTGAACAATTGAATGAGTCTCATTAAGGCAGAGTGGTGGAGGGAGCCGAGCCCATTCTGCTTAATGGCTTTATGAAATGCTGTGTGTACTCTGTAGATTGGTTTGGAGATCTCTGACAGGTCGGGATTGACCTTTGATATGTTCTTTCAGTCCTTACGGCTGTCTGGAAATCTGTGGTGCCATTCTGGAATAAATGAACTGGGTGACAGTCCGCAACCTCCCCATACCTCAATTACTACAGCTCAAAAAATATTAATGAAGCTCTGTCAGTGCAATTAACTTCTTATGGGCTCGATGAGGCATGGAGAGTGCTATAGGTAAATATCCGTCCTGGAGAAAACGTTCTACTGATATTATAACGCAGATATGACCTTTGCGTGCTCAAGTCTTCAAACGGTGCCTTTCCTTTGAAATGCCAGGTTTAAGAATTAATAATATCAACAACCGCATTAACCCCCTCGGAATCCCTTCTGCTAATTTGCTGGAAAATGCTGAATAGACCTCCCTGTGCCATCCGCACAACAAAATAACTCTGTTACAAGCCCAGATAGTGGTGGCGGAAGAATGCTGTGGAGGCCCAGAGAAATAGTGGCGGAACAGTGAAAGCAGTGGGAATAATGGAGAATGGCGGAATGAAATAGTGCAAAAGCCCAAAGGTTATACGTTTGGGGGAGATACAAAGGAAATGGAAGAAATGTAATGAAATAAACGGGAAAGATCATACGAGGTGGGACCGGGTACGAAGATCGCAATCGCAATCGGAGTGGAGCGAAAAGTGAATCGCAATCGCAATCGGAGATGGGAGTAAAGGGGAATGGCACAACACAAAACTTCCGATGCGACTGGGAAAAAGCCTCTATATAAATAAAACGAATGAATTTTGGGCTTTATAAAGGAAAAGGGGCTTTTGATATGACTGGCAGAGGGCCTTAGTGGTGGGACCGGCGGCTTAATCGCAATCGGAGGACGGAAGCGGGTGGCAATCGCAGCGTACATTCCAAAAGTTCCGATTGTGATTGGCGGGATGGGGCGATTAAGCGATGACCGTTGGATGAAGCGGGGAAACGAACAGCGGAGATTTAATTGGGAGAGACAGAAAGACTTGCGATTGGAGGGAATGGGAAGTGCGATGGCCGTCGGATCAGCAGGGGAATGGATGGCCAGGATGAAATTGGGACAATCGCAATCGGGGACAGGAAGATAGGACTTGCGATTGTGATCAGAGGTCGGGGCGCGATTGAGCGCTGACCGTTGGATCGGGGATCAGATCAACGGTTCATGTTCAATCGGAGGGAGAGTCGGATCGAGAAATCAGGGAAAGGACTTGCGATTAGGCCCATAGGAGGAATGGAGCGATTAGCACGGAACCACCAGATCTTCGAGACGAATCAACGATGGGAAAAGCAATCGGGGGAACAGTGCGATCGAGGGATCGGGAGACAGGACTGCGATTAATCTCATCGCAAACACTTGCGATTGGAATGATCGGGGGTCAACACACAAACAATGCGATTGAATGGACTTTGCGATTGCGATTGACCCGCGGCGGGGTTATATATATATAAAATAAACTTTATAATAAATTTTATGGGGCGTGGAAAGGGGAAGTGGTTTAATACATGTCGGGACTTTATAATAAACGGTAACGTTGTTTATTATAAGGTTCTAAGGGGCATGGTTGGGGAAGTGGTTAGCGCATAAATCACATTTGTATGTAAAGTGATTTATAATGCGAGCTTATGATCGGAAATGGGGGAAAAGGGGAAAATTGACCCATCAAGGGGTGTGGGAGGAATGTAAAGGGGATTTTGGGGGAACTTGAAGGGTAAGAAGGGGATAGAAGGGGAGACAAGGGGATAGAAGGCAAAGGCATAGGGGGAATGAAGTAAGAGGGAAAAGGGGGCCTTTGGGCATTTCTTCACAAACAGAGAGGCTTTATAATGGGAATCAACAGAGGGTATTTCACCAAAGGATAAAAGGCACAAGGAGGCTTCAAGGATGATGCATTTTCAGGGGAAATGCATTCCTTGAAGGCTCAACAACAATTTAGCCCCCTATTTTCTTGCCGAAAATTTATGGGGGGCTAACAGTGGCTCCACATGGGGATGGCTTCTTCTTGAAGGAGTCAAGAAACCAGAAAATGATCTCTTGGTGTAGGCTAGATGCCTGCTGCTTGGCTCATCCTTTTTTCCTTTAGATCAGCTGCCACAATATGAAGACATTACATCAGCAGAAACATTCTCCCAAACAACTACCTACCCACACTATAGTCCTAGCATTTTTTCTTCTTGGGTGCATTTGGACTTGCAGACCCTTTACATCATCAATTTTTAGCAACAGGAAAAATAAACCTATTCTACTTCTACCCTTATTACTCCATGAGACCAGATTATACTGTTGGCCTCATATGCTTCTTTACCTACACTACTACCTGCTAGGATTAGACTGTCTAGTAGGTTTCTTCTCTACATTTTAAGACAGAAATTAAAACAACTAATCTACTTGCTCATAGGTTGAGATTTATTGAGCTTTTCCTACCTACCCTACTCTACTGAAATATTTTCAAGTCTAGCTTACAAACATTGTCTTCCAGTGTAGCCAGTCCATCAAGTGATCCCATGGCTGGTCCCTTTTGCTCAGCTCCTTGAGCAGGCTGGATAGGCAGGGCAGCTCCCACTCTTTCTATTCAGTAAGAGCAGCTTTGAAAGATTTTCTTTCTGTTTGCAACACGCTGCTCAACAAGACCTTTGATCCTTCTTCATATGTTTGTAGGAAATGTGCATAAGGATCATAAAAAGATACCTGGTTATAAATATCTGGCAGGCAGGCTTCGACCAGGATCTCTTCTTCTTCCACTGGATCAAGAATGAGACTCTCTCGAGAAAGAGAATCTCCCTCATCTTCTGAACTGGAGGACTCATCGTATATTGCAACCAAGTCCTCCTGGAGCTCTGACATGTCTTGCGCTACTGGACCGAGCTCCATGAAAAGATCTGCGCATTTATGAGCAGGGATATCTTCCATTACTTCCTCTTTTTCAAGGGAAGGCTCTTCGCTTTCATCTTGCTCACAAATCTCTTCTTTGCTTTCCTCCTCATCTTCTGAAAGGAAAGGCTGCTGGCTACCAGTTTCATTGATGATCTATGTTAAAGCAGAATAAAGATTTGCAGAATCTTCATCTGCTATTATACTGTCGTGGCTCTCTCCATCAGTGTCATAAATAGGCTGGCTTGGCCAAGTCAACCATTCTGGGCGCACAACAGGTCTTTCTTCGTCCTCATCCGCAGAGGAGTCCTCTGGATCTGAATCATCAAACTCAAGAGTTGAATAAGAAGGAGCAGGTGTTCTACAAAAGATTTCGGAGGTGGGCCGTTGGTTTAATATCCGATCAATCTCTTCTTCTGTCAAAAGAGGGGATTCCCTTTCATCATGGATATAAGGACAGCAATCCCGTTCCTCTTGCGTTAGCTAATTTGGAGGTTGGATGTTTCCTTGAACCTCTTCTTCCACATCAGGTTCTTCCTCCTCCGTGTAGTCCCTTGTTTCCTCGGAGCAGCATTCCCCATTAGCCTTTGCTATTAGGTCCTGATATTCCTTTGTCAGCATAACACAAGACATAGGTAAGCAATCAGGCAGTTCCTGATCACTTTCCTCTTCATCTTCCATAGATTCTTGAGCATCATACATGTCTAGCTCATCTTCTTGGTCTTGAGTTCGTTCTTGTTCTGGGAGATGTATGGATTGTTCTGAATAATCATCATCTGCATTCATATTAGCCATATGCATCTCCAACACCTTACCAAACATTTCTGCTATTCCACATACTTTATCATACAAAGCATTATACTTTGCATCCCTGTCCATGTTTGGGTTCATGCTTTTGCAAAGAAAGCTACTGCTTCTTCTCAACCAATTCAGAGTCTTTCACCAGTGGAGTCATCGGGTCTTTGGATCATAGGGAGTGTGGAGTTGCCAGGTGGATGAATTTGACTGTTTGGAGCAGGCTGTTGTCCACCATCAGCAATTAAAAGCCAATCTAAAGGCAAAGTGGTCTCTTCCCCAGTGGTGTCGCCATTATGTTGGTGACGACAATGGGAAATAGACCAATATTAGCAGTTCTGGACTCTCAGATTCTTCCCCAGTGGAGTCACCATTATGTTGGGGTTCCCATGTTTTGGCCAGACTGGAAAGACCAAAAGATGAGACAACATCAGAACCACTTTTGGGCCCTAGGATCTAGCCCTCCTGGACCCGGAGAGGGATCTCTCCAAATAGAGCAAAGAATGATATATATCTTTGAGGCTCCAAAAAGATGTTAGGCTAGTTATGAAGCACAAAGGGTGTTTTAAAATGATTTGGTTGAGGGGTTGCTAGGTTGAGTCATGAGATCACAGACTGGGAAAGCTATGGGAGAAAAGGAACAAAACAGCAGGAGGCTTCAACAAAGAGGATAAGCCAAGACAGTGCCATCCATTGGGCTATGGAGTCATGAAAGGAAATTACTTGCATCTGCTAGCCAAGGCTTTCAGAGGGCAAGTCATCTACACTAAAGGATATTTTTAGATAGATGATGGGATGGAACATTAAGGAGAAAAGGTGAAAGAAGGAAAGACAACCAGATTTCTGTCTATAGATCAGATCAGAGGTCATTTAACTCCAGACCTGCTTGGACATACTCTAAGGCAGTTCTCAAAGGGACAAAGGGGCTTCTTATAGATCGGACCAGAGGTCATTTAACTCCAGGTCTGCTTTAGCAACTCCAAGGGGAAAACAGAGATAAGATAAACAAAGGGATATTAGAAAGGTAAGCTGGTCGCGCAAGGATCCTAGTGGACAGGGCTAACTCTAATCCCCAGTGTTCCCAAACCTTCCAGCTCAAACCCAACAAGAACATCTAAGAACTGATTCAACCAATTCATACATTAGAGAGTGGGAAATATCATCCACTGCAATGGTTAAATAAACTGAAATCAACTCTCAGATAACACATAAAGCAGAAAACATTAAAGGTAGGGAGAGCAGGAACATAGGGCACCTAACAAGGGTGAATCCTATGCTATACTTCTGTTTGCTACCAGAAGAACATGAAACAACATGAAAATGTAATAAACAAAGTTGTGAAAACATCACCAATATTAATAGACCAGGATCCTGTGAAATGTGCTTGATTAATGATGCAAAACCAGTCATGTACAATCAGCTAAATGGCTAATACAATCCAAACTTCTCCTCCCAGCCTATTACATACAAACTACTCTGCTACTCCCTCCCAAGACTGTTCTAACAGTCAAAATGAATCCCTCTAACAACAACTACGCAGCAAGGCAACAACAACCTTTACAATATGTTCTCGGGAATTCTTATAGGAGAAGAGGAAGAAACAGAAGTAGGTGAAAAATTGAATGAGTCTCATTAAGGCAGAATGGTGGAGGGAGCTGAGCCCATTCTTCTTAATGGCTATATGCAATGCTGTGTGTACTCTATAGATTGGTTTGGAGATCTCTGCCAGGTCGGGATTGACCATTGATATGTTCTTTCAGTTCTTATGGCTGTCTGGAAATCTGTGGTGCCATTCTGGAATAAATGAACTGGGTGACAGTCCGCGACCTCCCATACCTCAATTACTGTAGCTCAGACAATCTTAATGAAGCTCTGTCAGTGCAATTAACTTCTTATGGGCTCGAGGAGGCATGGAGAGTGCTGTAGGTAAATATCCGTCCTGGAGAAAACGCTCTGCTGATATTAAAATGCGGATATGACCTTTTGCGTGCTCAAGTCTTCAAACGGTGCCTTTCCTTTGAAATGCGAGGTTTAAGCATTAGTAATATCAACAACTGCATTAACCCCCTCGAAATCCCTTCTGCTAATTCACTGGAAAATGCTGAATAGACCTCCCTACGCCATCCGCACAACAAAATAACTCTGTTACAAGCCCAGATAGTGGTGGCAGAAGAATGCTTTGGAGGCCCGGAGAAACAGTGGCGGAACAGTGAAAGCAGTGGGAATAATGGAGAATGGCGGAAGGAAATAGTGAAAAAGCCCAAAGGTTATACGTTTGGGGGAAATAAAAAGGAAATGGAAGAAATGTAATGAAATAAATGGGAAATATCGTACGAGGTGGGATTGGGTACGAAGATTGCAATCGCAATTGGAGCGGAGCGGAAAGTGAATTGCAATCGCAATAGGAGACGGGAGTAAAGGGGAATGGCACAACACAAAACTTCCGTTGCGATTGGGAAAAAGCCTCTATATAAATAAAACGAATGAAATTTGGGCTTTATAAAGGAAAAGGGGCTTTTGATATGACTGGCAGAGGGCCTTAGTGGTGGGACCGGCGGCTTAATCGCAATCGGAGGACGAGAGCGGGTGGCAATCACAGCATACATTCCAAAAGTTTCGATTGCGATCGGCGGGATGGGGCGATTAAGCGATGACCGTTGGATGAAGCGAGGAAACGGACGGTGGAGATTTAATCGGGAGAGACAGAAAGACTTGCGATTGGAGGGAATGGGAAGTGCGATGGCCGTCGGATCAGCAGGGGAATGGACAGCCAGGATGAAATCGAGGCAATCGCAATCGGGGACAGGAAGATAGGACTTGCGATTGTGATCGGAGGTTGGGGCGCGATTGAGCGCTGACTGTTGGATCAAGGATCAGATCAACGGTTCACGTTCAATCAGAGGGAGAGTCGGATTGGGCAATCGGGGAAAGGATTTGCGATTAGGCCCATAGGAGGAATGGAGCGATTAGCGCAGAACCGTCAGATCTTCGGGACGAATCAATGGTGGGAAGAGCAATCGGGGGAACAGTGCGATCGGGGGATCGGGAGACAGGATTGCGATTAATCGCATCGCAAACACTTGTGATTGGAATGATCGGGGGTCAACACACAAACAATGCGATTGAATGGACTTTGCGATTGCAATTGAACTACGGCGGGGTTATATATATATAAAATAAACTTTATAATAAAGTTTATGGGGCATGGAAAGGGGAAGTGGTTTAATACATGGTGGGACTTTATAATAAACGGTAACGTTGTTTATTATAAGGTTCTAAGGGGCATGGTTGGGGAAGTGGTTAGCGCATAAATCACATTTGTATGTAAAGTGCTTTATAATGCGAGCTTATGATCAGAAATGGGGGAAAAGGGGAAAATTGACCCATCAAGGGGTGTGGGAGGAATGTAAAGGGGATTTTGGGGGAACTTGAAGGGTAAGAAGGGGATAGAATGGGGGACAAGGGGATAGAAGGCAAAGGCTTAGGGGGAATGAAGTAAGAGGGAAAAGGGGGCCTTTGGGCATTTCTTCACAAACATAAAGGCTTTATAATGGGAATCAGCAGAGGGTATTTCACCAAAGGGAAAAAGGCACAAGGAGGCTTCAAGGATGATGCGTTTTTAGGGGAAATGCATTCCTTGAAGGCTCCACAACAATTTAGCCCCCTATTTGCTTGCCAAAAAATTTATGGGGGGCTAACAGTCAGGAGTATTGTGCTATGTATTGTTACATGTTCTCTTCCATCATAATATACAAAATAGCTGGGGGTTTTCAGCTATAGGCTTTCCCCATACATATTGCATTATATGTGTGATGATTTGATGTTCTTATGATCACATACCGCTTGTTTATTTCCGCATGTGTGATGATTAATTTGTAGAAGAGGTTATGTGTTGCATATGAATTCGAATTAGTGTGTGACCAGGATAATCTCGATGGATAAATATTCATTATTCAGCAAATTTCTACATGGTATCAAAGCAAATATTGATCATCACAGTGATTACAAATCTATTTCGGTAGATAGAGTCTGCATGCGGGCTAGGTAGCCTCTGGATCCATCCTTTCCTTTGAAAGGTGATATATCCAGTAAATTCCCCTGCAGTCGATCTCTGTGCTAGAAATAATTTTTTCTCACAGATCAGGAGCGATTGAGTTTTGAGCTGGTGGAATTCGTATTTGCAGAAATTGTCTTCTTGGTGTCGTAGCTGAAAATGTCTTTCAATGGATTGCGACTTGAGTATGCTCTTGAAGGTAGCTCAAATTATTTTGCATGGAAGGACCGGATGGAGGCAGTGTTAGAAGACAATGGGTTGTTGGAGTTCATTGAGAAAGAAATTCCAAAGCCTGCTGATGCTGCCCAAGTTGATGCTTGGCAAAAGAAGATGGCGAAATGTCGAAGGATTCTGTTGGAGGGCGTGAAGGATCACATTGTATCCAGCCTGCATGGAAAATCTTCTCCATGCTTGATGTGGAAAGCGCTGACAGATCTATTCCAAAGAAAGAGCGACCAGAGGAAGTTGGCGCTCAAGGATAAACTCAGGAACATTAAAATGGAGAAAGGCGACAACATCACCAAATACCTCACGAAGTTCGTCCAATGCAAGGATGAGCTGGGAAGTGTCGGGGTGACTGTCAATGATGAAGACTGGGTGTACTTGGCTCTTCTTGGTCTTCTGAAGAGTTGGCATTCCTATCAGGACTCTGTCAATGGTCGGGAGAAATTTCCAAGATGGGAGCGACTATGGTCGGATCTCATGCAAGAAGAGATAAAGCAGAGTACTAGGGACATATCTTCATCAAAGGCAACTGATGAAGAAAATTGCGCTTTGGCTACCAAAGCAAAGAAGGGGAAGAGCAAGAAATCTTCTCAATCCGGTGCGAAAGGCAAGAAGCAGCAGGACATGTCCAAGGTGAAGTGCTTTCACTGTCACCAGCACGGACATTATGCCACAAATTGTCCGCAGAAGAAGAAAAACAAGAAGGATGGCGGATCTGCAACAGGAGAGGCATTGGCCTCGCAGTTAGAGCTAGATTTTTCACTGATCGCATGCTTGGTATCAAGTGTGATGGGATTAGTATGGTTCTTGGACAGTGGTGCATCTTTTCACATGACTGGAGATCGTGATTTGTTTTCAGATCTGGATGAAAAAGATCTTGCAGTGCACATCGAGATGGGTGATGATGGTAGATATAGTGCGACCGATATCGGTACCATTTCCTTTGAGAGGGAGTCTGTTAAACCCTTCATATTGAAGGAAGTGATGCATGTTCCAGGATTGAAGAAGAATATGATCTCTGTGGTGATGTTGGAAGACAAGGTATGATGTGGTCTTCAGTGAAGGAAAGGCTTTCTTGCGCAGTAAGACAACTGGAGAGACTCAGAAGATAGGGGTTCGAATCAAGAACCTTTATCAATTGCAAGTAGATGGCTACGCAGCAATGGCATGCAAGGCGGGAGAAGTGGTGAGCTGGGATGATGAGGGCGAGCCGTGGCACTGGAGATTGGGCCACCTTCACCATGGAGATTTGAAGATACTGCAGCAGATTTCTACTGGGCTTCCTAAAGGCTCTCTTGTGTAGTCATATCAGTGCAAGGGGTGTACCTTAGGAAAATTTGTGAAAGCCACCTTTCACGAGAAGGATAGTCACGCCACGACGATCCTTGAGAGAGTTCACACAGATGTGTGTGGTCCTTTCTCAGTAGCTTCGACAGCAAATCACAAGTACTATGTGATCTTTGTTGATGATTTCTCTCGAAAGTGCTGGATCTTCTTCATGCAGAAGAAGAGCGAGACATACTCTAAGTTCTCTGAGTTCAAAGCACTGGTCGAGAAGGAATCGGGGAAGAAGGTGAAGGCTCTTAGGAGCGACAATGGTGGTGAATTCATCTCTGGCAAGTTCAAGGAATTCTGCAGCGCAGAAGGGATTCGAAGAGAGCTCATAGCTCCCCATAACCCACAACAGAACGGGGTTGCTGAGTGGAAGAACAGAACGATCGTGGGTGCTGCATGGGCGATGTTGCATGATCTGGGCCTACCCCTTCACTTGTGGGCTGAGGCATACAATATAGCAGTATATGTGCAGAACCATTGTCCTCACAAGATACTTGGCATGAGTACACCCGAGGAGGCGTTTTCTGGCAGGAGGCCTGATATTTCCCATTCGAGGATTTTTGGTTCACTTGTGTACGTGCATGTCACAAAGGATGCCAGAAAGAAGCTGGATCTAACCGCAGAGGTTGGGATTTTTGTGGGGTACACTGATACGCTCCACAACTATCGAGTGTATTTTCCAGATAGTCGCAAGACTGTTGTGCAATGGGATATCAAATTTGAGGAGGAGAAAGCCATGCAGTGTTCGCTTGAGAGGGAGCCACACTTGCATGCGGAGGAGGAGTTGTTAGCTCCTAAGGATGAGTCTCAGGATGTGGATCAGCCAAAAGATGAGATTCAGGGAGTGGAAGAGACCACTCATGTTGCGCCAACCATCAGAGGGTGCAAGCGCACTACAGAAGCTGAGCGACTGGCTCAAGATGCAGAGAAGGTTGTAGGACCACCTACAGCACAACGCAAATAGAGACAATCACCGGACCGGTACACTAGATACATGGCTCTTGTGAGAAAATGTGTCGTGACAGAGCCATCCTCTTTCGAGGAAGCTGTGGAGGATCCTGCATGGGTAGATGCCATGGTGGAGGAGTATGACTCGATCATCAGAAACAGTGCATGGGAGATTGTCCCAAGATTGGAGGGGAAATCAGTGGTGGGTTCACGATGGATCTACAAAGTGAAGCAAGCGGCTGACGGGAGTATGGAGAAGTACAAGGAAAGATTTGTTGCCCGTGGCTTCTCTCAGATCGAGGGGATCGACTATGAGGAGACCTTTGCACCTGTCGCAAGGTATTCTTCCATACGGACGATTCTTGCTCTCTCAGCGCAGATGGGGTGGCACATCCATCAGATGGATGTGAAGACTGTGTTCCTCAACGGAGTCATTGAGGAGAGGTGTACATAGAGCAGCTAGAAGGTTTCAAGATCTTCGGTGGTGAGTCGCATGTGTGCCGACTCAGAGAGCACTGTGGGTTGACCAAGCACCTCGTGCTTGGTACACGGATAGACAATTATTTCATAGAACTTGGATTCTCCTAGCAAGAGTGAGCGGATCCTAACCTATACCGGTGTGGTGGAGGGGGAAGTTTCTAATCATTGTCTTGTATGTAGATGATCTGATTTTGACGGAGTGATGAGTTGTTGATACTTTCATACGAGAGGACCTTGCCCCTAGAGTTCGAATGAAGGACTTGGAGCCTCACGCATATTTCTGGGATTGGATATTTGCTTGTTATGATGGTGAATTTATTTGTTTCTCCAGGGCAAGTATGCCCGGGAGATTCTGGAGAGGTTCAACATGCAAGGCTGCAAGCCTGTTGATACCCCTCTTCCTGGAGGTTGGAGGAAGGGAGATGCTACTTCGGAGGAGGTAGTGGATGCCACTGTCTGTCGACAGTTGGTGGGGTCGTTGATGTATCTGGTCAATACTCGACCCGATATATGCTATGCAGTTAACCAGCTTTCGCAAGCTATGGTTAAGCCTACCAAGCTCTTTTGGAAGGCTGGCAAGCATGCATTGCGTTATATCAGTGGCACAGCGGGATATGGACTTTGGTACAGACAGGAGGATGGAGTGAAGCTTTGTGGCTTCACAGATGCAGATTGGGCAGGGAGCCCAACGGACCGGAAGAGCACATCTGGAGGGATCTTCAGCATTGGGTCGACAGCAGTTTCCTGGTACAGCAGGAAGTAGAGATCCGTAGCACTCAGTTCAGCAGAGGCCGAGTACATGGCAGCAAGTTTGGCTGCATGCAGGCTATGTGATGAGGAAGATTACGGTCGGGTTGTTCGGGTCCTTGGAGCCTCTTTGTAGGTATACATTGTGATAACGAGTTGCATAAAACTTCGACTAATCATTATTTCATGATAGATCCAAACACATCGACATCAGGTACCATCATATCAGAGATTGTGTTCAGCGGAGAATCATGTTACTTTCATATGTTCCCATGGAGGATCGGGATGCTGACATCTTGACGAAGGCGCTCCTGAGGATCAAATTAAGTATACCATAGAGGTAGGATCGGGGTGAAGGATAATCCATATCTTGTTGAGAGGGAGTGTTGAGATTCAACAAGATGATGAGCTTAGTGAAAAGAGTCACCTTCACTAAGTGGGCCCGCAGGCTATTTTTGGCGAAAAGTCTATTTTTAGACTATGTCTATTTTTAGACATATGGAGCATGGTCTAGGAGTTGCAGGATGTTATTCTTGGATGATTTTTCGAGTTGGTAAAAATAGATGGACCTCTATTTTTAGACATTGGGCCTATTTTTAGACTGTCGAGCTAAAAATAGAACAGTCAAATATTATTTGCTCTTAATAATATTTGGACTAAAAACATTATCTTATTCTCTTGGCGCACTTCAGTTTGAGCTACGGATGTGGCCCATGCAGCTGACAAAGGAATTACGCTATTCCTAGGGGTTTGGTTGAGCTATTGCATGTTGACTTCAATTAGACTCATGTGTCGGAGTTTTGGTGGAGTTGATTTAGGAGTTGATGGAGTTGTGTTCGGTTTAACTTAGTTGAACTAGTTGTGTTTAGTTTAACTGGCTAACACACTAGAGATGAGTGGTGTGAATTAAATATTATTTAATTCACTAATTATTAACTCATTATTCAACTAAAGAACACATCATTTAACACCAGTGCATGGACAGTTCAGTGAAGACCAATGGAAGAGATAGGTGAAAGAGTCGGTTTGCTATTAGTTGCGACATGAGTTGTGCATGAGATTTGCACAAGCAGTGGAGGAGATTGCCCATGAGGATTGCGCAGATCAAGCCAAGGAGATTCGAACTTGGATCTCTCATCAAACCAACTTGGATTGCACAGTAGAGGCAGGCAAATAGTGGAGGAGTTTTGAACCTGTGACTTGTTCAAAACTGAGCTAGTTTGTGTGTAAATTTTATGAGATAGTACTGAGTACTTGTCAGGAGTATTGTGCTATGTATTGTTACATGTTCTCTTCCATCATAATATACAAAATAGCTAGGGGTTTTCAGCTATAGGCTTTCCCCATACATACTACATTATATGTGTGATGATTTGATGTTCTTATGATCGCATACCGCTTGTTTATTTCCGCATGTGTGATGATTAATTTGTAGAAGAGGTTATGTGTTGCATATGAATTCGAATTAGTGTGTGACTAGGATAATCTCGGTGGATAAATATTCATTATTCAACAAATTTATACAGTTGGGTCTTTGTAAATATATTTGTGAGGATCTATTGAGAGGGATTCTGTTTGGGTCTCTATTCTCTAAATTTCTTCATAATATTTTTTTTTTATCTGTTTGGTTATATTTTCCTCACTCGAAAGATTATATTGGTTTTGGTCTCATGGTGGGTAGTTTCTAAGTTTGGGCTTAATGTTGGTCATTGGGTACACAAATTCTAACATAACTTGTGGAAAATTGTATTGAGTCTTATCATATGTTCAGATGCATATTATCTTCTTTCAGTTCTCATAAGTTTCTTCTCTTTTCATAGGCGGAACATCATGCCTTGAGGAAGAGGTTATGATAGAAAAATAGGTCATTGTAGTAGCAGTGGTCCATCAAACTCCTAGACCCTAACTGCAGTGATGCACTCGACACAAGTATACTACAACATTACCCCTCAAAAAATCCAAAAGGAAATTAAGGATGCGGTGATGATGATGGATGTCGTCAGCATGCTAGGGGATCTCCCCAATCTAAAGTTCTAATTAGACCTCACACCATTTGATGTAGGAGTCAAATCCAACTATATGTTTTGACCACTATTGGAAAGGTTTCAAAGATATGTCTTGGTTACAATCACACACAGGATATCACAACACCTCTTTAGGAAACAAGTATGTAAGCTTTGTGAGACACACAATGTAAGGTTCATGAGGGAAATTCCATGAATGTTAAGGAAAACAAGCCATCGATTAGAAAATTAATAGTACTATCCTAAAGGGGGATCTAGGAACATAGAGAAAGGCTTATTAATTACCTGCATATTACTCCACATAATAAAAAAAAAATCATTAAAACATAACAACACTTATTCAATGATAACCATAACTAAGCAATGAATTAGTTCATTAAACTTAGTATGTAATTAAAGCAACATATACCACAAATATAACATGAATAGTCCTATTATATGTATGATACATGTATGAAGAAGTGTTGGATAATAGAGCTTCTGATTATGAATGAAATATCCCAAGTACACTACTACATAGATGAAGCACTATATCCAGTAGTGGAACATGAATCCACAACTTGATGCTCTAAATAATGATCTATCTCCTATGCACTACAAGAGAAGCCAAGGAAAGACTCCAAGAATCCAAGCCCTTGCTTTTAGTTATGAGGAGCTATTTATAATTAATGACAACGACCTTTGAGCTTCCCCATGACTCTTTAACTTTTATGACTGTTCATATTATATACATGACTCTTTACATTCCAAATGTGGCTATTCACATTCCAAATGTGTCTCTTGGACTTCATTACATACCATTTATTATAAAAGAAAAATTGCATATGAGACAGTGGCTACATAAGACAAAACTAATAATAGGAAAAAGTATTATCAAACTTCCTCATGGAGCTCATTGGTGATGTATGTGTGCCATGCTCTAAACTTTGTTGAGATGACTTTGACCTAAACTAGAAAGTTCCCTACATGATGCATATTCACCTCCAGTGCCCAAATCAATATGGTCCTCGAGCTTCACTGTACATTATTCCATAACCATGAGAGTTTCATATGAGCTTTGAATAGTGTGATGGCATATTGCAGAATAATTTATTTGGTGATATCCAAGCCTTGCTGCTTCGATGGTTGCTTAATTTGTTCTATGTACTATCTGTTTTCCTAGAAGATGATTTACCTACCGCTGATTTCTTCAAGTAATCCTATTAATGGAATCCAATGTTTCTATGCTAGAGGCTCGAAACCATTATGCAGTCGATTATAAACGACAAAAGTGCTAACCGAATATTCTCAAAGATGCATGTAGTTCTGATGGTGGAGCCTCAACTGAATTTTTTCTATCTCGGAGACAATCCTGTATTTTCTTTCCAAATATTGACTGGATCATTTATATAATTGGCAGCCCATTCTTGAAGTTGATCAACTGCTTTGTTTACCACTTTCAAGAGTTTTACCAGTTCTTATGCTTTCTTTTGAATGCCAACGAGAGGATCCACCACTTGTTGTAGAAGGATCATCTCATCATATAACTGTGCCATGGTGTCCTCCATTGGCCCTAGTTCCTCCTGCATGGTTGAATTCCATTCTTCGGTGTTGAAATTGTGTGAATATAATCTTTGTTTCTTTTCCCAAAATATTCCGCCTATTGCTTCACTGCAACTAGTTCTCTCTTTAATCTAATGTTCTGATTCAACAAATATTCAGATTTGTCCTATGTTTGTAGAAAAATAAACATTTTCCACCATGATTTCCCTAGGATTCCTTATGGTATTGACAGTTATCACATTATCTATAGATATTGAGACTGGATTCTAAGGATCATTTGGGAAATATATGTGCCTCTTTTCCCTAATCCTCTTCTTGAGTTGATCAAATGTGAAACTGAACACATCCATGAATCTATCTTTAGGTGGTGGTGAAATTCCCATTTCTCCAAATGGAATAAGAACATCTGTGAGAGAAGGTTATTCTAGAGAACTTGTTTCATCATCCTTGGGTTGGATAGTATCCTCTTCCTCCAAATCTTCTTCTATATCTTGAGTCAACTATTCTTCTTCTAGCCTTTGTGTCACTTCTTCCTCCTGGGAATGCCTTTGTTGTTGTTATTCTATTATTCTCCTTTCCTCTTGTTCTTCCCATTTCTTCTTAAGCAACTCAGTATGCTTCCGCTTCTCCTCTTCTCCTTCTTTTCTCCTTTCTTTTTTTGCTTGAATAACTCCTATGTTAAAATGATCAACTTTTCATTTCTATTTGCTTTCTCCTTTCGAATCATACTTGATCCTCTTCTTAGGAGCTACACTCTTTGATTGAGGTGTTATTTGTTTTTCCTCCTGTAACTACATATGTTGAGCTGGTGGAATTTGGGGTGAAATGGTTTGCAACATTTTATGTAATATTCCCAATTAGCCATGAGCTAGTTGGAATATTCAATTTTATTTTACTTTTTTGTTTAAAGAATAAGAGGGCAAAGGGAGTCCATAATTCTCCTTAATAATGAATAAATCAATGCCAAATGTGAAAGAAACAAATCTTGGCAGCTTAATTAAGCACCCTTTGGTGTGAAAAGGGGTTGGATCACCTTGACTAGGTCAACCTTGACCAAATCAACAATGTTGTCATGCAGGAGTCGTCATCAATGAGGGACAATGTAGTTTTAGATGGAGATGATTTGTATGAATGTAGTGCTATTATTGGATGGGGCTTAGGGTTTTCAAGCTTATATCTTATTTAAGGAAGAGGATGGTAGCCATTGTTCATTATGTTATGTATTTGATATTTTTTAATATATGGTTTGTTTAGACATATATCTTTCTCTTGTTGTTTAGCTGAGATAGAGTGATGTTTAGCACAGGGTGTTTCTGATAGGGAATCCAACCTCTTTCCTTGAGATGCCTCTTGGGAGAGTTTGTACTACATTTTCCACTATCAGGATTAAGGCCAAGCTTCTTCTTTCAACTACAACGGAGATCCTGTTGAGGGTTTGGTTGATTTTGTAGGTTGCAACAAGTGGAGAGTAGATCTCTAGATTTAGGCCATTTCATTGCTTATTTTCAGTGGAGGAGGCTTCCTCTCCATTGGGAGGAAAATATTGAAGGACATTGTGCTTATTTTTAGACCTTGGCTTTAGGCCAACTGGTTATTCAACCCTACAACACAGTTTAGTTACAGATCTGCATTATTTCTATAGGAGGAGTTGCAGGGTCGTTTGGCACACCATTTGGAGAGCTGATTTTCTAGTGAAGGGGTTCTGACTTTGACTTAGATGATATATTGGAGGAGGCTATTGTATTTATCATATCAGATTAGCCACACTTTCCAAATCTATATTTTGCAGTAGATCTGCAGCCTTAGATTTCAGATCTACAACTTGTACTTGGTATTTTGTTGAAAACCCTTAAGGGGTTCTTTAAAGGTGCTTGTATAGTGCTCAGATCTGATATAGATCTATCTTTTGAGGCACATATCAGCCCTAGATATGATGTATAATATTTTTTTATATCAGAGATAATAAAACAACTTTGTGAGGGTCTTCCAGCGTTTCTACATAACTGTAGCACCTCATATTGAGGGATTTTGTCCATTGGAGGCTTGTATTTTCTTGTTGTGTATCTTATGGGCCATTATTCATGTATATTTTGCTGTTTTTATAACATATTAAAGGGCTCCAAATTTTCCTCTTGCTTTTAAATGATGATTTACACTCTTTTTCCAGCATTTTGCACTATATTCCTGTTTTTCCCATTTGGGAATATTACATTTTACCACTTCTTCACCTTCTCATCTTGTGCTATAGACATTGATAAATATCCCCAATTGAAACCGACCCTTTAACAATGCTTCCTACACACTCCCTTTGGATCATCTCCATGAAAGTCCTTAGTTGTGAAGTGCAAATGATCCAACTCTTATATTTTTGTCACTGCCGTCTTGTGGCTCTTCAACTCATACAATTCGATCCTTAAAGGGAATATCAGACAAGGGGCTTTCTTCCTCCTGTGGAGGACTACTCACAACCCCTTGTCCAATTGATATGCTACTTCCTGCATGACCACCTTATTGGTCACATATTGCAGAATAAGGTGAGGGGATATATGACATCTGAAACACCTCATGTATGTACCCATAGGCACTACCAACCAATTCACGATATCTGTAGTGACTCCTTCACCTGATAGATCATGAAAAGAGAATCAAACTAAAATATCACATGGAATATAATTGCAAATAAGTTCTCAAAAAATATGTCATATGCGCCTATGAAGCTTGATTCTGAAAACACCCTGCATTGGAGGTAAACTAGGAAGTTTTTTTGAGGGGTCCAATTCCAACACATTGTTGGGAAGAAATATTATGCACAGATTCCATCTAAAAGAAATGAAGATATATAGAATTTCGATGCTTTATTTTATCTAAAATTTCATTTTTCTTGCCCCAAATGACGCTGCAACTAAAATGACAATATATCTTCCCAATTGAAGACTTTACCATGATTATTCACCATGTTGAGAATACATATCTAGTTTTCTTCAAACATCTCAGTGTTCTTACACCCATGCTATTGATAACACATAACTATCAGATAGTGATATACATCTCTAGGAATCTTGGTCAGGTACAATGGGGATGGGCAGTGACAAAACTTAGTAGTCTCTTGACACCATGATTTAATGACATCGCTTGTGTCGATATCAACACACATTGTGTAGAAGTCATTATTTGCATATTCTATGTGCCTAAGCATATTATTGTAGGTCTGCATATCTCCTCCATAATAGGTGGCAAGCTGGCCACCACTTTCAATATGAAGCACAAGTTGAGAGTCATCCATGTGTGTAGTAATGACTTAATCGCTTTTGCGCAAGCGATCATCAAGAATCTGCACTCAATCCTATGCATCCTAGACCTCTTGATTTTGATGTAGGCTTGCAAATATTCCAAGTTCTCAGCAAACTATTTCTACATGAATGTGTCTTTTATGCTGCCCCATGTGACCTCAGTGGACTTATCAATGAAGCATTGTGTGTCTACATATATGGGAATGGTTGGATTTATCACTTCAACAACTTCCTCAATGCTTGCCTATGAAGTTTCTTTGGAGGCTACTTTACGTCTAGTGGGAGGCATAGCTCCGACATATGATCAAAGATTGAAAATTATTGTAGCTCGAACACCTATTTGTGGAAGCACACTAATGGTGACAAGATTAGCTTTATGAAACATCCTAACTATTTCAACAATATCTTAGAAAATCATATTCAAAGAGCCATTAAATGTAACTGAAAATGTAAAGTTATCACTAACAACACATAGCTACATGCATGGGCAAAAAATCTACATGAAAACAAGGATGGCACACCTTTGAAGCACGAATGGGGTTGAAGGATCACTCATAGCTTTGCAGTGTAATCATGAGCTCAAGCAAGAGAAGGAAAACCTCAAGCGTCCAAGGGAACACTCCAAAGGGACGAAGGAGTGAGTCTTTAGGCTTTCATGGTGCACTCAAATAGATGGATAAGGCACATTGGCTCATTCTGAAGGGATGAAGGGATAGAGCTTCAGGACTTCAATCCTTCAAGGTGCACTCATGCACTCAAGGACAAGGAGGGTACACTGGTGCATGTCGAAGGGAAAAAAGGAAAAATTTCAAGTCTTCGAGGTGCACTCATGCACTCAAGGAGGGCATAGTTATTCATGGCAAAGGAGTGCACTCAAGAGGCAAAATTTTCTAATCTGGGCACAATTTTATAATTTTATCGGGCTTCATGTTCTGTTAGCACTGTAAAATTTCAAATATTTTTGAAGTTTGGTCATCGTTCTCCAAGGAACTAATCTGCATTTTCAGTTCAGTTGTAAGATGAAAGTGTCACTGTACAAGTGTAGTGGTGTGCAGGTGAGTTCTAGAAGAACTAGACAGTGAGATGAGAAGTGTACAATGGTCAGATAGTTCTAAATTTGAACTAGATCCAAGCTCAGGAGAGACTAGTGCTACAGAATACCGAACAAGCTCAGGAGGGTTATATGGAGAAAAATGAATTAGTAATTGAGATCACTTATTCATTAAGGAAACATATGCAGGCTTGTTGAATGAAACACTGTTCATTATTGAAGAAATTGTACAGATTTCCCGAAGACAAAGAACTGGTGCATTTTCCTTAAAAAAATTAAAGAGTTTTGGAGGAAGTGTCAAGGGGAAAATTGATGGTTAAGATCAAAGCACAAAATTGAAGTAGAGAGATGGATGGTGGAGATCATGGCACAAAAATGAAATTTAGATGAATGGAAAATATTATATTGCAATATATAAGTCAAAGATAAGTGGTCGAGAATAGATATAGCAAATATAACGCAATACAGTTAATGAATTGGAGGTTGTGAAGAGTGGCCACGTGTTGGACATAGGTTCCATCGCACATCGCGCTTCGTAATTTTTAATAATTACCTTTCGTTCCTCATAAAAAAACTCCAGATTTGTGATTTGCAGTATTAAATGGGCCCCACCATCTATCATGCCACGTCACCTCCGCTCACATCACACATCGCACTTCGCAAGTTTTAACATTTAACTCTTATGTCTCTTAATGAAATTTCTGATGTGCAATATGCAGTATTGTCTGGGCCCCACCTTCTGTCTCATCGCACATCATACATCGTGAGTTTTAACATTTAACTCTTGTGTCTCATAATAAAACTTCTGATTTGTGATTTGTAATCGACCCCACTTCCTTGCCACGTCATCACCCCATTGAAAATCGCATTTCCTCCCACTTATGTCTTATGTTTGAAACGTTTCGACCTCGATTTACGATTGCGATATATGTATAAAGGGGTTTTTCTCCTCCTGCTCATCTAATAATTTCTCCCACTAGTAAAATGAAACCCCACTATCTCTTTTAATCTACCTCCATAATCTGTTTAACTTCCATATTTCTCGCTTCTCTTTTATTTCTCTTGCTAGCCCACAATTCAATGTGTCTCCTTCTCATATCTTTGGTGTTCCGGGTCCTTTTTTTTGAAACCTATCTATATGGGTTTTCCTACTCCAACACTATTTCCATGTTTATTTCGAAATCCTATCGTGACAAACAAGAAACCAAAGGAAAGGAACATCATTAGAGTCTCTCTGAAACAAATTTCTACCATTACTCTCAGCATGAACACATTTTTACAATGCAACATGAAAAATTCAAGGAACAATCATAGGTTCACTTTCACTGTTGTTTACACTTTTTTAGGAGTTGGTTGCACCAGAACAGAGGAGGAGTCTTCCTACAGACTGCTACATCATACAACCACTTCGAATTGTTAGCCTAGATGATGTTTATTTTGATTATGTCATAGCACTTTGTATTAAAGTTTTTGGATAAGCCTCATGTTGAGAATGGATATAGGAAATAAAAATGCAAGAGAGTTAATGGATCAGAGTTTGAGAAGAGTGGCCACGTGTCGGCCATACGTTCCATTGCACTTCACACTTCACAAGTTTTAATACTTACCTCCCGTTCCTCATAAAAAAACTCTCGATTTTTTATTTGTGGTATTAAATGGGCCCCACTATCTGTCATGCCACATCACCTCCATTCACACTGCACATCACACTTCGCAAGTTTTAACATTTAACGCTTCTGTCTCATAAAAAAACTTCCTATTTGTGATCTGTGGTATTAAATGGACCCCACTGTCTTTCATGCCATGTCACCTCCATTCACATATATATATTTCATGACTGGATTGAGCACACGCATTTTTGTTCTTGAAAACATTGTCAGCGCATACATTTTTGAATGTCATGAAGTTATATGGTTGGTGTAGAAATATTCCTAAAAATAACATCACTTGTTTGAAAGAGTTCATGATGATTTTAATTCCTTTTATAAAGATAGGTGTACGGTCGGTGTTTCCCTCCAGTGTGCTTATCGATTTGATAAGCAAGTTGAAAGTGATGATGAACAAAAGAAATATAAATAAAACATGGGTTTATACAGAAGGTATTCAAATTCAACAATCCTTTTGTTCTCATAGTTTAACTTCAATCTCCTATCATTCGAGAAGGATAAATAGCAAATTATTGAGTAGCATGATGAGATATTAGGTGAACATAGTGAAAAATTCATAAATCAGCCTTGATTTGATAAACATCCTAATGATGAAAACCAGGTTTTTATGTCACCTTGTCTTAAAGTTTACAGTGATGATCCAATATATGACACTTATGAATTTTAATTTGGGGAAGAACAAGATTCTCAACTCATAAAAATTGCCAAGGAATTATCACCATTGCTGACAATTGATGATAAGAAAAATAATTATGAGCCTATGTTTGAAATATATAAATTTGAGTTGCGGGGATATAGTGCTGAAGAAGAAATTTGTGAAAAAAATGAAGAACAAGCTCTTCATCAAAGCATTGTACTATTAGAGGAAAGTATGTGTCAGTCTATCCTTGAACTCAAAACTGTTTTGAGAAATTCTCCTTGTCAATTTGCTGATCCTATTGTTGATTATATGGAGTTTAGTTTTCTAAAAGTCTCTCTTGTTATTTGTCTTGGAGTACTTCTTGTCCATAGCAAAAAGTATGAGTCATATTTAGAGATTATGCTTCATGCTTTTCAGCCTTTCAGCAGTGGATGTGAAGACAGGTCAAGAAATCTGTTGTTGAAAAAATTCTTTTGGAAGTTTGTATACACTTGATCAAGTGAATTTTAGCTAATTAGAAGTGGGGATGTACATAAATAAGCTCACCACTCGAGCATTTATTTTCAATTTTAGATTTCAGTTTGATTTCCGTATTACAGTCATGTTGAAATAAGTTACAGAAGATTTAAATCTAGCTATTGACTCCCATTACCCAATGGCTAGGCATGCTGGTATTTTTTGAGTTAATGAGAATAATTGTTGGTTGGGGAAATAAGGGCTTGACAAGGCACTGGAACTACAATCCTTGAAGCATCACCGGGAGGAATTTATCCCCAATAGGAGCCACTGTTATCACTGCAAATTTTCAAATATTTTCGAAGTCTGGTCATCATTCTCCAAGGAACCAATTTTCTTGATCAGTTCGGTTATAAGATGAAAGTGTCACTGTCAAAGTGTCATGGTGTGTAGGTGAAGTCTAGAAGAACTAGATAGTGAGATGAGAAGTGTAAAATAGTCATATAGTTCTAAATATGAACTAGATCCAAGCTTAGGAGAGACTAGCGCTAGAGAATACCAAACAAGCTCAGGAGGGTTATGCCCTGGAGAAAAACAAATTAGTAATTAAGATCATTTATTCATTAAGGAAACGTATGTAGGCCTATTGAATGAAATAATTTTCATTATTGAATCAATTGTACAAATTTCCCGAAGACACAGAACTAGTGCATTTTCCTTAAAAAACTTAAGAGTTTTGGAGGAAGTGTAAAGGGGAAAATAGATGGTCAGGATCAAAGCGCAAAATCGAAGTAGAAATATGGATAGCGGAGATCATGGCACAAAAATGCAAGTTAGATGAATGGAAAAGATTAGATCACGAGATCTAAGTTAGAGATAAGAGGTCGAGAATGGATATAGGAAATAAAAATGCAAGAGATTTAATGCATCAGAGTTTGAGAAGAGTGGCCACGTGTCGGCCATACGTTCCATTGCACTTCACACTTCACAAGTTTTAATACTTACCTTCCGTTCCTCATAAAAAAACTCCCAATTTTTTATTTGTGGTATTAAATGGGCCCCACTATTTGTCATGCCACATCACCTCCATTCACACCACACATCACACTTCGCAAGTTTTAACATTTAACGCTTCTGTCTCATAAAAAAACTTCCTATTTGCGATCTGCGGTATTAAATGGACCCCACTGTCTTTCATGCCATGTCACCTCCATTAACATATATATATTTCATGACTGGATTCATAGCCTACATTTTTTTCATGAAGACGTACATATTAAGTTGTTTAGATATACTTTGGAGGGTGCATCCCTTGATTGTTGTAGAAATATTCCTAAAAATAACATCACTTGTTTGAAAGAGTTCCATGATGATTTTAATTCCTTTTATAAAGATAGGTATCTGGTCGAGTGTTTCCCTCCAGAATGTTGCTATCAGTTTGATAAGAAAGTTGAAAGTGATGAGGAACAACAGAAATATAAATAAAACATGGTTATACCGGAAGGTATTCAAAAATCCTTTTGTTCTCATGATTTTCTTCAATCTCCTATCATTCAAGAAGAGGACAAACAACAAATTATTGAGTAGCATGATGAGATATTAGGTGAACATAGTGAAAAATTCATAAATCAGCCTTGATTTGATAAACATCCTAATGATGAAAACCAGGTTTTTATGTCACCTTGTCTTAAAGTTTACAGTGATGATCCAATATATGACAGTTATTAATCTGAATTTGGGGAAGAACAAGATGCTCAACTCATAAAAATTGCCAAGGAATTATCACCTTTGCTGACAATTGATGATAAGAAAAATAATTATGAGCCTATGATTGAAATATATAAATCTGAGTTGCGGGGATATAGTGCTGAAGAAGAAATTTGTGAAAAAAATGAAGAACAAGCTCTTCATCAAAGCATTGTACTATTAGAGGAAAGTATGTGTCAGTCTATCCTTGAACTCAAAACTGTTTTGAGAAATTCTCCTTGTCAATTTGCTGATCCTATTGTTGATTATATGGAGTTTAGTTTTCTAAAATTCTCTCTTGTTATTTGTCTTGGAGTACTTCTTGTCCATAGCAACAAGTATGAGTCATATTTAGAGATTATGCTTCATACTTTTCAGCCTTTCAGTAGTGGATGTGAAGACATGTCAAGAAATCAGTTGTTGAAAAAATT
The DNA here is from genome assembly GCA_034641835.2 of Pinus albicaulis. NCBI lineage: Eukaryota > Viridiplantae > Streptophyta > Pinopsida > Pinales > Pinaceae > Pinus > Pinus albicaulis. The sequence continues at coordinate 2,073,589,292 of CM076575.1, read as the reverse complement.
ATTTTGGAAGTTTGTATACACTTGATCAAGTGAATTTTAGCTAATTAGAAGTGGGGATGTACATAAATAATCTCACCACTCGAGAATTTATTTTAAATTTTATATTTCAGTTTGATTTCCGTATTACAGTCATGTTGAAATAACTTACAGAAGATTGAAATCTAGATATTGACTCCCATTACCCAATGGCTAGGCATGCTGGTATTTTTTGAGTTAATGAGAATAATTGTTGGTTGGAGAAATAAGGGCTCGACAAGGCACTGGAACTACAGTCCTTGAAGCATACCAGGGAGGAATTCATCCCCAATAGGAGCCACTATTATCACTGCAAATTTTCAAATATTTTCGAAGTCTGGTCATCATTCTCCAAGGAACCAATTTTCTTGATCAGTTCGGTTATAAGATGAAAGTGTCACTGTCAAAGTGTCATGGTGTGCAAGTGAAGTCTAGAATAACTATATAGTGAGATGAGAAGTGTAAAACAGTCAGATAGTTCTAAATATGAACTAGATCCAAGCTTAGGAGAGACTAGCGCTAGAGAATACCGAACAAGCTCAGGAGGGTTATGCCCTGGAGAAAAACAAATTAGTAATTAAGATCATTTATTCATTAAGGAAACGTATGTAGGCCTATTGAATGAAATAATTTTCATTATTGAATCAATTGTACAAATTTCCCGAAGACACAGAACTAGTGCATTTTCCTTAAAAAACTTAAGATTTTTGGAGGAAGTGTAAAGGGGAAAATAGATGGTCAGGATCAAAGCGCAAAATTGAAGTAGAAATATGGATAGTGGAGATCATGGCACAAAAATGCAAGTTAGATGAATGGAAAATATTAGATCGGGAGATCTAAGTTAGAGATAAGAGGTCGAGAATGGATATAGGAAATAAAAATGCAAGAGAGTTAATGGATCAGAGTTTGAGAAGAGTGGCCACGAGTCGGCCATACGTTCCATTGCACTTCACACTTCGCAAGTTTTAATACTTACCTCCCGTTCCTCATAAAAAAACTCCTGATTTTTTATTTGTGGTATTAAATGGGCCCCACTATCTGTCATGCCACATCACCTCCATTCACACTACACATCACACTTCGCAAGTTTTAACATTTAACGCTTCTGTCTCATAAAAAAACTTCCTATTTGCGATCTGCGGTATTAAATGGACCCCACTGTCTTTCATGCCATGTCACCTCCATTCACATCGCACATCACACTTCACAAGTTTTAACATTTAACTCTTGTGTCTCATAACAAAAATTCCGATGTGCAATATGCAGTATTGTCTTGGGCCCCACCTTTCGTCTCACCACACATCGTACTTCACGAGTTTTAATATTTAGCTCCTGTGTCTCATAATAAAACTTCTCATTTGCGATCTGCGATTGGCACCACCTCCTTGCCATGTCATCACCGCATCGCAAATCACATTCCCTCCTGCTTGTGTATTATGTTTAAAATGTTTCAACCTCGATCTATGATTGTGATATATGCATAAAGGGATTTTTCTCGTCTCGCTCATCTAATAATCTCTCTCACTAGTAAATTGAAACCCCGCTATCTCCTTCAATCCACCTCCATAACCTGTTTAACTTCCATATTTCTTGCTACTCTTTTATTTCTCTTGCTGGCCCAAAATTCAATACGTCTCCTTCTCATATCTTTCACGTGCCTGGTCCTTTTGTTTTAAACCTATCTATATGGTTTTTTCCAATCCAACACTATTTCCACTTTTATTTAGAAATCATATCACAACAAACAAGAAACCAAAGGAAAGGAACAATGGTAGAGTCTATCTGAAACATATTTCTGCCATTACTCTCAGCACCAACATGTTTCTACAAGGCAACATGCAACATTCAAGGAACATTCATAGGTTCACTTTCACTGCTATTACACTTTTTGTGGAGTTGGTTGCACCAGAACAAAGGAGGAGTCTTCCTACAAATTGCCACATCATACAACCACTTCAAATTGTTAGCCTAGATGATGTTTATTTTGATTATATCATAGCACTTTGTATTAAATTTTTTGGATAAGCCTAATCTCTTGCACGAGATGGTAATAACTTCTAGGAACATATTTACTCCTTTTGTGGGGATGAAATTTTTTATTTTCGTATATATGTGAAAAAATGCGAGGAAGAATGAGTTTGTTGGTTGTTCAACTTATTATATACTATGTCGAATATTTTTGAGTTCATAAGATATCCAGATGTGCTCTTGAGGACTCACAAACTGTGTGGTGTGTGTATTTTTTTCCCTTCTACTTTTACATACTTTATCTGCCTTTCCAAATTTATCATAAAAGTTCTATCGTATGCTTTTATAAGTCTTGTGAACCTCTAAGAGATACGGATCTATTTTTGTAAGTCTTGTTTAACCAAGCATTCCTGATTCAGTATGAATTAAACATTGTTCATTAGCATTCCTTGAGGTGGAATTAAACCATGTTTCATGTTTTTATAACTCTTTTGATCTAGCATGCATGTAAATTTGTTTTTGTGAGCCTTAATTAACCAAGAATTCCTAATTCATGAGGTCATGTTAGTCGAAAGAATTCCGTGTAATGGGATTCTTTAAATGCAAAGTGAGACTCTTCTAAGTTTTTTAAAAGCATTCTTTCACTATACATTTAAGATTTGGAATTTGTGTCACCCTTTCCTCTTAGCAGTGGGATTCTATTTTACATATCCACTGTTTATCCTCCATTCTTCTAAACATCAAGCTACAAACTCAATTTTTCTACGACATCATACACCAGTGCCCTCATATGTGTGAGAGATTCTTATTTGCTAAAAATCCTTTTCAGTATGTGTTAGTTTCAACCACTTTCCAAAAAACTCAATCAAATTATAAGAAAAGCCCTTGAGCTTAAGATGTGTCTGGTCAGGCGCTTTTCACAATCCAAGTTCTGATTCCAACGCCAATAGGTTCCATAAGTGCATTGTGACAAATAATGACTCAAGAAAAAATGTAGCAACAAGATTTCATAATGGAAATGAGAATAATAAATATGTACAAGATTTTATGGATGTTGTTGCAATCATGATTAGAATATGAAGAGGTGAGGAATATGAATTGTTTTAACTTGTGATAAAAAATTAACACTTATAGTGGCAGGATTGAAAAGAAACACCAGTAAATAAACTGAAAAAAATAGAAACAACAACAAGGAACACAATATTGATAATGAAATCATGAAAGGAAATCAATAGATTCACCATGAAAAACTTACTTGTAACATAGATAAATGAAGAGTTTCTTGATCCAAAGATGTGCACCCAACCCAAATGAGAATGATTATGACAATGGATTATTAATTGAGTTTATTTAAAAGAGATTACATGCAAAACTATCTCATGCATGACCATCACTTGTCAACAAGTGAATGATTTAGTTTAAGGAAGTTAAGTGGTCTCTTATTTTCTAGGAGTGTGCCTGCATAGATGGTCAGGATCAAAGCACAAAATTGAATTAGAGATATGGATGGCGGAGATCATAGCACAAAAATGCAAGTCAGACGAATGGACAAGATTTGATCACGAGATCTAAGTCAAAGATAACCAGTCGAGAATGGATATAGGAAATAAAAATGCAAGAGAGTTAATGGATCAGAGGTTGAGAAGAGTGGCCATGTGTCGGCCATAGGTTCCATCGCACTTCGCACTTCGAAATTTTTAATACTTACCTCCCATTCCTCATAAAAAAACTCCCGATTTTCGTTTTATGCTATTAAATGGGCCCCACTATCTGTCATGCCACATAACCGCCATTCACATCGCACATCACACTTCACAAGTTTTAACATTTAAAACTTGTGTCTCATAAAAATACTTCCGATTTGTGATCTGCAGTATTAAACGGACCCCATCGTCTGTCATGCCACATCACCTTCGTTCACATCGCAAATCACACTTTTCAAGTTTTAACATTTAACTCTTGTGTCTCATAAAAAAAATTCTGATGTGTGATATGCGGTATTGCCTTGGGCCACACTTTTTGTCTCACCGCACATCGCACTTCACGAGTTTTAACATTTAACTCATGTGTCTCATACTAAAAATTCTCATTTGCGATCCGTGATCGGCCCCACCTCCTTGCCACGTCATCACCCCATTGAAAATCAAATTCCCTCCCGCTTGTGTATTATGTTTAAAATTTTTCGACCCCGATTTGCGATTGCGATATATGTATAAAGGGATTTTTCTCCTCCTGCTCATCTAATAATCTCTCTCGCTAGTAAAATGAAACCCAGCTATCTCTTTCAATCCACCTCCATAACCTGTTTAACTTCCATATTTCTCACTGCTCTTTTATTTCTCTTGTTGGCCCACAATTCAATGTGTCTCCTTCTCATATCTTTCACGTTCCTGGTCCTTTTGTTTTAAACCTATCTATATGGGTTTTTCCACTCCAACACTATTTCCATGTATATTTCAAAATCCTATTATGACAAACAAGAAACCAAAGGAAAGGAACAATGGTAGAGTCTCTCTGAAACATATTTCTACCATTACACTCAGCACCAACACGTTTCTACAAGGAAACATGCAACATTCAAGGAACATTTATAGGTTCACTTTCACTGCTATTTACACTTTTTATGGAGTTGGTTGCACCAGAATAGAGGAGGAGTCTTCCTACAAACTGCCACATCATACAACCACTTCAAATTTTTAGCCTAGATGTTGTTTATTTTGATTATATCATAGCACTTTGTATTAGTTTTTTTGGATAAGCCTCATCTCTTGCACGAGATGGTAATAACTTCTAGGAACATATTTACTCCTTTTGTGGGGATGACAATTTTTTATTTTTGTATATATGTGACAAAATGTGAGGAAGAATGGGTTCGTTGGTTGTTCAACTTATTGAATACTGTGTCAAATATTTCTGAGTTCATAATATATCAAGATGCACCCTTGAGGACTCACAAACTGTGTGGTGTGTGTATTGTTTTCCCTTCTATTTTTACATACTTTATCTGCCTTTCTAGATTTATCATAAAATTTATATCTTATGATTTTATAAGTCTTGTGAACCTCCAAGACATATGGATATGTTCTTGTAAGTCTTGTTTAACCAAGAATTCCTGATTCAGTATGAATTGAACATTTTTCTTTAGAATTCCCTGAGGTGGAATTAAACCATGTTTCATGTCTTTATAACTCTTTTGATCTAGCATGCATGTAAATCTATTTTTGTCAGCCTTGATTAACCAAGAATTCCTAATTCATGAGGTCATGTTAGTCGGAAGAATTCCTTGTAATGGGATTCTTTAAATGCAAAGTGAGACTCTTGTAAGTTTTTTCAAAGCATTATTTCACTATATATTTAAGATCTAGAATTTGTGTCACCTTTTACTCTTAGCAGTGGGCTTCTATTTTACATATCCACTATTTATCCTCCATTCTTCTAAACATCAAGCTACAAAATCAATTTTTCTACCACATCATACACTAGTGCCCTCATATGTGTGAGAGAATCTTATTTGCTCAAAATCCTTTTTAGTATGTGTGAGGTTCAACCACTTTCCAAAAAAGTCAATCAAATTATAAGAAAATCCCTTGAACTTAAGATGTGTCTGGTCAGGCGCTTGTCATAATCCAAGTTCTAATTCCAACGCCAACAGGTTCCATAAGTGCATTGTGACAAATAATGGCTCAAGAAAAATTGTAGCAACAAGATTTCATAATGGAAATGAGAATAATAAATATGTACAAGTTTTTATGGATGTTGTCACAATCATGATTAGAATATGAAGAGGTGAGGAATATGCATTGTTTTAACTTGTGACAACAAATTAAAACTTATATAGGCAGGATTGAAAAGAAACACCAATAGATAAAATAAAAAACATAGAAACACCAACAAGGAACACAATATTGACAATGAAATCATGAAAGTAAATCAATAGATTCACCATGAAAAACTTACTTGTAACATAGATAAATGAAAGTTCTTGATCCAAAGATGTGCACCCAACCCAAATGAGAATTATTGTGAAAATGGATGATTAATCGAGTTTATTTAAAAGATATTACATGAAAAACCTATCTCATGCAAGATCACCACTTGTCAACAAGTGAATGATTTAGTTTAAGGAAGTTAAGTGGGCTCCTATTTTCTAGGAGTACGCCCACATAGATGGTCAGGATCAAAGCACATAATTTAAGTAGAGATATGGATGGCAGAGATCATAGCACAAAAATGCAAGTCAGTTGAATGGACAAGATTTGATCGCAAGATCTAAGTCAGAGATAAGCAGTCGAGAATGGATATAGGAAATAAAAATGCAAGAGAGTTAATGGACCAGAGGTTGAGAAGAGTGGCCACGTGTCGGCCATAGGTTCCATCGTACTTCACACTTTACAAGTTTTAATACTTACCTTCCATTCCTCATAAAAAAACTCCCAATTTTCGATTTGTGGTATTAAATGGGCCCCACTATCTTTCATGCCACATCACCTCTGTTGACATCGTATGTCACACTTCACAAGTTTTGACATTTAACGCTTGTGTGTCATAAAAAAACTTCCGATTTGCGATCTACGGTATTAAATGGACCCCACCGTCTGTCATGCCACATCACCTTTGTTCACATCACACATTGCACTTCGCAAGTTTTAACATTTAACTCTTGTGTCTCATAGCAAAAATTCTGATGTGCGATATGCGGAATTGTCTTGGGCCCCACCTTCCGTCTCACTGAATATTGCACTTCACAAGTTTTAAAATTTAACTCCTGTGTCTCATAATAAAACTTCTCATTTGCGATCTGAGATCGGCCCCACCTCCTTACCGCGTCATCACCCCATCGAAAATCACATTCCCTCCCGCTTGTGTATTATGTTTAAAACGTTTCGACCCGATCTGTGATTGCGATATATGTATAAAGGGGTTTTTCTCCTCTCGCTCATCTATTAATCTCTCCCGCTAGTAAAATGAAACCCCTCCATATCTTTCAATCCACCTCCATAACCTGTTTAACTTCCATATTTCTTGCTTCTCTTTTATTTCTCTTGCTGGCCCACAATTCAATGCATCTCCTTCTCATATCTTTCACTTGCCCAGTCCTTTTGTTTTAAACCTATCTATAAGGGGTTTTCCACTCGAACACTATTTCCACGTTTATTTCAAAATCCTATCACGGCAAACAAGAAACCAAAGGAAAGGAACAATGGTAGAGTCCCTCTGAAACATATTTCTACCATTACTCTCAGCACCAACACGTTTCTACAAGGAAACATGCAACATTCAAGGAACATTCATAGGTTCACTTTCACTGCTGTTTACACTTTTTGTGGAGTTTGTTGCACTAGAACAGAGGAGGAGTCTTCCTACAAACTGCCACATCATACAACCTGTTGTGGTGGATTAGTCACATTGGTGTATGAAATCGTACCAGCTTAGAGAGTGTGGTCTACTCTCTAAACTATTGGTAACAGAGAGAAAGTGGGGGAGCTCAAAAGAATAAAAATTAATGGAAATAGTATGCTGAAGTATGCTCCGGTTAAAATAAAACTAAAAACAAAACTATTCAGAATCTATATAGAGATTTCAAAATGATAATAATGCAAATGAGGGCTCGATGGCCTCTTCTTATTAAACGTTTGAAACAGAGAATATATTTTACCCACTCTTCAAATGGCCCGTAGGTAATGGCTCTATGTCCCGATGCAAGGATGTTACCATCCAAGCTTTGCCTCTGATGCAGTCTCACTCTCTCTCTCTCTGTTGTGGTGGACTAAGATGTTGGGTGGCCAATTATTGTGTCCTCTTTAGCTCCCACTCCGGGTCACACACAATGCTCGTGTTGCTTGGGAAACTTTGGCTAGCATAACAAATTGATCACCATTTCTTCATCTCTTGGTGGGTTTATATAGGTGAGCTTCAAATCCTCCTTCCCTCCCTTAGTACATGATGGATGGTGACCCAAGGGAGAGGTGTGATTCCATTGTGTGCTCACATAATGTCTAAGGAGGTGTTGGTGGATGTCATTAGGTGGATTTCACATAAGGAGTAACTGCCCTTTGCTTGGTGTGGTCCCGAAAAGTGACTTTTTTCCATTCCAGGAATGCGCGCTTATCGGGAAAAAAGGTGCGCAAAAGGCACTCTTCTCAAAGGATAAATCACGCATTTTAGCATTTATGACTAGTTCAAATCTGATTTTCTCAAATCCTTAGAGATTTTAAATACTTCTTTATTCCATAATGTATTCCTATCCTGTAAATCCTTGGGCTCGAAATTAATTGATGTCATCTTCTGCTGTACGATTTTATAGTGTTAACTGTTGCCCCCTAATGTGTGAGGTCTAGGAAGAACTGTATAGCCGAAATACATTATAGTTTCTTTTCTGTATCGTATGCAGAGAGAGAGAGAGAGAGAGAGAGAGAGAGAGAGGTCTGCGTGTACTTTGGAATTGACAACACCTTCCACCGTTTCCGAGATAACCATGGCCTAAAGGACCCCCTGCAAGCAGACAAAATATACAACATATTTACAAAATTTCAATGAGGCAGGCGTGTCCCATGCTCATGATGCTATGGCTAGTTAAACAAAATTGATAGATACATGTGCTATCTATGCCACTACTATGGTAGTGATGTTGGTGGTTGTTGACGAATACTGCTGATGCCCTCAGGGGCATTTTTTCTTTGAAGATAGGTGGAATGTGGTACCCATATGCGTAATGATGGTATGGCATATCACTATGCCATGTATGCATATGTCTTGTTAGCCTATGAAATTGCGACGAAAATAGGGGCTAGATCATTGTTGAGTCTTGAGGAATGCCTTTCCCTGGCTGTCCTCCTTGAAGTCTCTCAGCTGCTGTGCCTAATACAAATCCACCTCTGCTAGTAAACTGCTAAAGAGGCCTGTCATTCCTTCCTTTACCCCTACAACATACATCTTTTCCCCCTCTTTCTCTTTGTCTAAATTCCCTCTCTGTTACCCTCTTTAGCCTCTTTTATCCTCCCTTGGCTCCCCTTCTATTTCCCCTTTTACCCCTCAAATCCCCCCAAAAATCCCCTTAAGTCCTTCCCTTACTCTTTATTTCCCATTTTCCCCCTTATCGTTTCCCTTTAAACCCCTTAAAACCCATTAAAATGGGAAAAAAACCCACTTTCCGACCATGCTATAGGCACTGGCCCCTCTTCCGCTGGCCCCTTAACCACTTCCCCACATATGCCCGTCACCCCAAGACCAAGCGCTTAAGCCTTGGGGGCCAATCGTAATCGAAACAACCGGCGGGTGCATTTCCTTTGTAACACTCAAAAAACCCGATGCGATTGCGTTATTTCGATAGGTCCCGCGGTGCGTTCCGCACCGTTGATCTACCCTGACGATCCAACGGCTATTGCTCTCCCCTGTCAATCGCAATCGAAGGTTTGTGTGTGTCACATGTTTGTGCCCTCCGATCGATCACAACCTTGTCTTCCGATTCCCCCGATTGAAACCCTCCCGATTGCATCCCCACCGTCCGTTTCTCCCAGATCCAACGGTCATCGCTCATCTTCCCTGATCGCGATCGGAAAATTTTATGTGTGTCACCCTTGGTTACCTCCGATTGTGATGGTGCCGATTGGATCCTGGCCGTTGGTCCCCCTTTGGATCCGACGGTTCCGATCTAGTCGCCCTCCACCGCCGCTGGGTCCCACTCTTGCATTCACCTCCGTCGGGTTTCATGTGCTTTGCATGTATTTGCCCGTTCCACATGTTGTTTCACCGCTCAATCTCCACCGTCGATCTTCATCCCCAGACCATGATCCCGCGGTATGCGCTGCATGTTCGCCCTGCGTCCATTGCTCCGTCCACCGTTTCTTCACAGACTTGTCGTGTTGCAGAGTTTCTAGAGGAAGAGGACCGCCTCTGTTCAATGTACTGCCTTAATGGTAAGCGACGCAGTCAGGATCAAATCCAATGAACCGGTACCATTCGGAAAGTCAAGGAATGGGGCTGTCAGGACTTCATTAAAGGAAAGCGGAGTTCAAACGCCGAGGGTCTGGCCCGCGCCATTAAAAGCTCGAGCTAACCCGATAGAGGCAGTCATGAAGCAGCAAGGATTTTCAGTACAGAGCAGAGGGATTAATGCGCATCAACAAAGATATTAAGCCTGAAACAGAGGTTTAAGGAGGCAAAGCATCATTTTGAAGACCCCGAGGATTGATTCTGGGGATCCTGAACATCAATAAGAGGCAATATCAAGGTTTTCTTATCAACAGAATGATTTTCTTTAAAGGACAGGTCTCCCATACAGTATTTATTATTCGTCGTGTCCCTGAAGGAGTTTCCCATCCCAGCTATAATTCAAAGCAATCTAACATCCATAAGGCCGACCTCCCATCATGTTCTTTCATTTTGTTCAAATCACCTGAGGTACTGCGGCCCAAAGGTCAAATCATATCCGGAGCAGATCTTTCTTTCACGAGGAAGGCGACAATGATTAGATATACAGTGTATCAAGCAGAATGGGCCTCGGCCCTGCATTCATTGTTGTGCTTAAATGTAACATTTAAAGATTCACCTACCTCCTCAGTCGGTCCTCTGTGTCTCTTCTGCTATAAAGCACAGAGGGATATCATTGTAATGGTTGTTGTTGCATTATCAGTGAATTGCAAGTATTTTTGTCCCGAGCCAAGTTTCCTGTGTAATAGTTGTATGACAGGTTGAGAAATACGATGTATTCAGGCTGAATGTAAAAGCTTTGGGCAGTGAAGTACCTGATTGGTATTGTGTTTAACATGATAAGCAGTTTTCATTGGATCCTGATCTACAGCAGTTGGTGATGTTTTTCTTATCTCTGCGTTTATTTCCATTTCAATTCACGTTCTTCTGACTGACATCTGAATGCATGACATAAGATTTACCCTTGTTAGGTACCTTATGTCCCAGCTCTCTCAGTCTTTAATGTTTTCTGCTCAGATGTGTGTCTGAATATTGTTTTTATTGGCTAAACCAGTGTAGTGGATGATTATTGCCTGCTCTCTGATGTGCAAGTTGATAGAATCAGTATTCAGATGTTTTTGTTAAGATTTAATTGAAAGAGGTTAGGAACATTGGGAGGTGTAAAGCCTGTCGCTACCTCTTCATAACCTGCCCTTCCAATACAAACCTTTTCAAGACCCCTTGTGTTGCCTATGGTTTTGTCCAAGAAGTCCTGGAGTTAAATGACCTCTGGCCTGATCTATAGACGGAATCAGATGGTTTTCCATCCTTCATTCTCGTCCCTTAGTGTTCCATCCCATCAATCAGTCTTTGAGATCCAAATGCTCTAGATGACTAGCCCAATTGAAGCTTACACATTGAGCATAAGTAAATCCTTTCTTGACTCCATTGCCCAATGGCCTTGAAGTTCCCTGAGTTACCTATTCTTGCCTAGCTTCCTTCTTTACTCATCCTTGTCTCATGATGAAACCTTCCTTCCTGATTCTCAACAGCCAAACTCAAACAATCAAAAAAACAACCTTGAGCCTATAACTAGCCTAAAATCACAATTGGGAACTTCAAAGACATCTATCCTTGGATAATCATAGAGAGATCCCTCTCTGGACCTAGGAGGGCTAGATCCTAAGGTCTGAAAGTGGTTCTATGTTGTCTCATCTTTTGGTCTCTGTCAACCTGGCCAAAACATGGGAACCCCAACATAATGGCGACTCCACTGGGGACTTCTGAGTGCTTCTCATTTCAAACAACCTCAGAAACTTAGAACTCTGGTTAGGTTGACGATAAGTCACGCCTTTGACGATGAGCACTATGGTGGGCAGTGTGCCCTAGAATTATCCTAAACCCTCCACCTGGCGACTCCATTGTTCCTAAATGTTAAAGACTCCACTGGTGATCAGTAGGCCTGATGATTATCTTGGTTTCAAATCAGACTCCACTGGGAGACCAGTCCCAAGCATAATGAAGACTCCACAGGGAGGCCAGTTCCCAAGACAACATTAACCACAATAGAAATAACAAGTAGGGCTAAGTTGTTTGGCTTATAAACAGCACTCTGGCTCACAGAACCATTCATACAAGAGCTTTCCCTTATCCAAACCCACCTGAAACAGTTGATAATCCTGAGAGAATCCTTAAAAGAACATCTGTGAGTAGGAGATCAACTATTTCCAGCAACATTCATAGAGCCAATTCTGCACCAGAAGATCTTGCGGCTCTATTAGACCCTCTCTTCGACCTAGACCTTCAAAACAAATTACCTAGAACTAGGTCATTCAGTGTTTCAGACCAGCCGGACACTAGGGACAGTGAAACCCCTCCTTCCACACCACCTGATCTCCACCTTCTCCAAAACTTGGGGCTTTCTCACCCTAGATCTGCTCAACAGACTTCTACTGGTCCTACCATCCCTGTCATCCGACTACCAGCTACTCAAGCCAACCCTATACCTCATCAGAACATCATCATGGCGGCCTGGTATGCACCTCTAGTTTTACCTCAGCCTCTACTGCCCTTACCAAATGATTACCAATCAAAAATCCCACACTTCCCTGCTAAAGAGCCTACAACAGCACAGCAACATGTAGATAAAATGGAAGACTCTTTTGACTATATGGAAATTGATGATGAAACAATCAAAATGAGAATTTTCGCGCAGAGTCTGGGGGGGAAGGTTAAAAAGTGGTTTAAAAACCTACCTGCTGGTAGTATCAATGATCTCCCTGCTTTATACCAGACTTTCATTAATAAATGGGAAACTAGGACGAACCCTCGCCAGCTCCTAGCAGAATACATGTCCCTTAAAAGGAACGCAGGAGAGAGTGTTCACGATTACACCACTAGATTCAATAGCATTTATAATTCCCTCCCTCCACACATGAAACCTCCGCAGGGTATGGCCCTGGCCAAATATCCTGATGGATTTGATGCTGACATGGCCTATGAGCTTAGAGATAAAGAGTACACCACTTTGGAAGACATGCAGAAAGGGGCCGTAAACATAGAGGCAAACTTAATTGAAAAAAGGGCCAAACTAAGAGCTGAGAAGAGAGTAACATACAAGGATGACACTATAGCCTCCACTTCCGATCCTAATATTGACAGACTGTCTAAGAATCTGGATAAGCTATGCCAAGTGGTCGAAAAGATGGCTATCACTCAGAACAGGAACCAAAATCAAAACCAAAACCAAAACTTTAGAAGAAACAACAACACTCCCAACAAGCAGAAAGAGTCAGATCAGCAAGTCATTCCCCCTTTCCAAAACTTTCTTGATGAGGATGAGGGAATCATAGAAGAGTCTGAAGGGAATGTGATAAACATGTTCGAAGCAGAGGACTCAATCCTGAACTGTGATTCAGAAGAGGACCAACCCTCAACCTCTTATGGGGAGGAGGAATGGTTTGAATCTGAGGATTATAGGTTGGGATTCGAAAATGCCATGTTACAGGTCAGAGAACAATATGAGCTCAGGAGTAAAAAGAACCAAGACACTTCCAAACCTAAAACTCCTAAGGTAACCATCAAAAGAGCCTGAAAAATCTTCTAAAGTAGCTGCTGTGAACAACAACTCAACGGCCAAGAGTTCTGAGAGTAACAAAGAAAAGGACAACCAAAACAATGAAAAACAAAGTCAACCAACCAGTAGCACTAGCACCTCAGTTAGTGCTCCTAATAAAACTGTGTCTACACATGTACATAATGAGAAGACACAAACCGATCCAACTACTAAGGTGGTTGCAAATAAAACAGAGTTGAATACTTCCAAGAGTCAATCCACTTTCAGTTTAGAAAGTGAGATTGCAAAAATCAAAATCTCTGTACCATTATCTGAGCTGGCCTCTCAAGATGTATATAAGGGCCAGATTTTGAAAGCATTAAATCTGAGTATAAATAATGACACTGTAAATTTGAGCGATGATCAGCCTGCCCTCTTATTCGGTCCCAAGATTGAGGGGAAATTTCAGGAAGGGGTAGTTCCGCCTTTTTATATCAGTCTTAACATTCATGACAAGATTCTCCATAATGCCATGCATGACTCCGGTGCATCACACAATCTAATGCCTAAGGTAGTCATGGAGAAGCTAGGCCTAGAAATTACCAGACCTTACAAAGACTTATACTCTTTTGACTCTAGTAGAGTAAAATTCCTAGGCCTCATCAAAGACTTATGTGTGAGTTTAACTCAGATTCCTGCGAAATGTATGGTCATGGATGTAGTGGTGGCAGACGTGCCACCCAAGTATGGCATGTTATTATCTAGATCATGGGGAGCCAAGCTGCAAGGCACCATGTAGATGGATGGCTCATATGCCACTATCCCTATATTTGGCCAATCAAGAAGACTATATAGAGAATCCCAAATGAAATTCCTAGTCAGCAGCCCCGAGAAACGTGAAAATTCACCATTATATTCTGTGCATACCGACCTTGACTCCTTCATCTTTTGTAATGATGAATCCTTAGAAGAGCCAGAGACCCAGAATAGGCATACAAATGAGAACACCGAGCCTATAGACCTCCACATAATGGCCACTCTGGAAGAATATGATTAGGAAGACCATGGGCAGCACACTGAAAATGAAGAGGAAATCAGAAATGAAGCCTGTAGGATCTGTGGCGGACCCCTCACTCCAAGTGAAACAGAAACAGAACAAGAATAGCCAACTAACCACCTCCCTGACATCCATGGCCTCTACGAACAACAAGATAGCTTACAACCTAGTACAGACCTCCCAACTCCACCTAATGGCGAATCCAGCTGTAAGGTAGAAAGCGAAGTGGAAGTAAACAAAGAGCCCCAGTGGGAAATGAACTTTGATGGGTCCTGTACTAGACAAAGCGCTGGAGTAGGAGTGTGGCTGCGTAACCCCGAAAATGGCCACGCAGAGAGCCACGCTGTCAATCTGCATTTCAAATGCACGAATAACATTGCAGAATATGAGGCTCTAATCTTGGGCTTAAATCTGTTGAAAAAATTAGGAGCCCGTAGGATAGTCGTGAGAGGAGACTCTGAGTTAGTAATCAAACAGATGAATGGTGAGTATTCGGCAAAACACCACAGGCTTAGGGCATATAGGAATGATACTCTAGATTTGCTGAAAACGTTCATTGAATATGATTTAGTATCCATTCCTAGGGGTCAAAACGCTATTGCAAATGGACTAGCCTGCCTAGCTAGCTCCTATCCTAAAGCCCCAGTTGACCAACAGATCATCATTCAGACTAAATTCAGGCCTGCAGTGCCAGACAATGAAAAATACTGGCAGGTCTTTGAAGGAGACAAACAGATTGAAGATTTTCTGGCGGGCAGAAATGAGTTTGAATTTTCTGATTCAGACTCAAAATCTGATGACAGCTACCCAAGTGAGGATTCCCCAGATGAACTAGAAACACCTAGTAGTATAGAAATAAATTCTTTTTCTGAAGAAACTGGAGATTCAGCCATAAAACGTGAAAACGCAGATAGAGAAGAAATGGAGGTGCTGCAAGCCAAAGACAAGAACATACCAAGAGGCTTAGCACCCTTAGAGGACCTCTTTGATTTCGATGATGTTGCAAAAAAGCCCACAATAGAACATGCAGAATCAGATGTAGAAGAATGCAACATAGGCACTGAAGACAAACCCAAAATGATAAAACTGGCTAAGTCCATACCTGCAGACATGAAGAAGAAATACATTGACCTGTTTAAGGAATTCATTGATGTGTTTGCATGGAGCTATGAAGACTTAAAGGCCTATGACACCAACATTATACAACATAAGATACCACTAAAGGAAAATCAGAAGCCTTTTAGACAAAAACTTCGAAGAATTAATCCAAAACAATTGCCTGCAGTAGAAAAGGAAATTAAGAAGATGTATGATGCAGGCATTATTGTCCCTGTAAGGTTTTCTGATTGGGTGTCAAACTTGGTGGTTGTAAGGAAGAAAACAGGGGAGATTAGACTGTGCATAGACTTCAGAAACCTCAATAGAGCCTCCCTGAAAGATAACTACCCCTTGCCTAGGATGGAACATATCTTACAGAAGGTAGTGGGCTCTAAAAGAATCTCCCTGCTTGATGGTTTTTCAGGATACAACCAGGTTCTGGTACTCCCAGAAGATCAACTCAAAACAGCTTTTACCACTCCATGGGGCACCTTCATGTATGTGAAAATGCCTTTTGGATTGATGAATGCTGGAGCTACCTTCCAGAGAGCAATGGATATTGCTTTCTCGGATGAGATTGGACACTTTATAGTTATCTACTTGGATGACTTAACTGTCTTTTCTAAAACAGAAGAAGAACACTTAAAACATCTGAGGAAAGTTTTTGAAAAATGTAGAAGGTACGATCTGTCCCTAAATCCTAAGAAGACTGTTTTTGGGCTGCAAGAAGGTAAGCTTCTGGGCCACATCATATCCGAGAAAGGGATTAGGATAGACCCCCAGAGAGTTGAGGGAATACTTCAAATTACACATCCAAGAAACATCAAGGAGCTACAGTCCTTCATTGGGAGGATCAATTTCCTTAGAAGATTTATCCCCAATCTTGCTGAGCATCTTAGAAAAATGACTGAAATGCTAAAGAAAGATGCAAGAATCAAGTGGACTGTTGAAGCCAAAAAATCTTTTGAGTCGGTAAAGCTTGCACTCACCCAGGCCCCTGTCCTTATCAGCCCTGACTTTTCAAAAGATTTTCTGATCTTTTCATTTGCTTCCCCACACACAATAGCTGCAGTTTTGTTGCAGAAAAATTCAGAAGGTAATGAACAGCCTATAGCCTTCTTCAGTAAAGCCTTAAGAGACGCACCCTTAAAGTACAACATCATGGAAAAGCAGGCCTATGCCCTGATTAAGCCCTTAAAAGACTTTAGGGTGTACATTCTACATTCTCACACCATTGCCTATGTGCCAAATATAGTGGTCAAAGATATCTTGTCCCAAGACCCAGATGGGAAAAGGGGCAAATGGATTGCTACAATTTTAGAATATGACATTGAAATCAAACCCACCAAGCTGATCAAAGGTCAAGGCCTGGCCCAGTTAATGGCTGAATCTAATCTACAGGCCCTTGATATTAACATGATGAATACCCTGGATGAGCAGGAAGAATTGCCCCATCCAACTGTGGAGGAGCAGTTTCAGAACTCTCCTTGGTATACTGATATCCTTTACGTGCTCACACACCTCAATGCCCCTCCAGAACTGTCCAAAACAAAGGCCAGATTCATAAAACTCAAAGCTAGAAATTACTGCATTATGAATGAGAGTCTATATTGGAAAAATCCAAATGGCCTTTTACTGAAATGCTTGTATGAAACTGAAGCCGAAAAAATCAAACAAGAATTCCATGCTGGGGAGTGTGGAGGCCACCTGAGTTGGAAGGCCACTGCAAATAAGATACTCAGGGCTGGTTACTATTGGCCTACACTCTTTAGTGATGTCCATAAAATGATTCTTACCTGCCACAAATGCCAAATTTTTGAAGGCAAAAGAAAGCTCCTTCCCCTCCCTCTGCAACCTATCACCATAGAAGGTCCCTTCATGCAATGGGGCTTAGACTTCATTGGAGAAATCCACCCCTCTTCTTCTAGGCAACACAAGTGGATCTTGACTGCTACTGATTACTTCACTAAGTGGATTGAAGCCATACCCACTAGGAATGCCACTGATTCTGTCATCATTAGGTTCCTAGAAGACTTCATCTTATCTCGGTTTGGCTGCCCAAGGAAAATAATCACTAACAATGCCGCTGCTTTCGGATCCAAAAGAATGATTGATTTCTGTCACAGGTATGGAATTGCGCTTGGACATTCAACTGCCTATTACCCCCAGGGTAATGGCTTAGCTGAATCATCAAATAAAAGCCTGGTTACAATCATTAAGAAGCTGCTGGAAGAGAAAAAAAGGTCTTGGCATAAAAAGTTGATACATGCCTTGTGGGCAGACAGGCTCACTACAAAGAAATCTATTGGCACATCACCCTTCCAGCTAGTTTATGGGACAGAAGCAATTTTTCCTACTAGCCTTGGGATACCAGTGGTAAAGCTTATTCAAGAAATCCAATCAGAAGAAGACAACATGATAAGGAGAATTAATGAAACAATCCATCTTCAGCAAACAAGGGAGCAAGTTTATGACAGAGCTGTCAGAGTGCAGGAAAACATGAAGAGACAGTTTGACAAAAGAACCAAAGCAGCAAATTTCAAAGTTGGGGACAAGGTCCTAAAGTGGGATTCAAGAAGAGAGGATAAAGGCAAACATGGCAAATTCGACAGCTTGTGGCAAGGTCCGTTCATCATTCAAGCCACGATGGGTCCTAATGCATTTTTCTTGCAAGAGCTTGATGGTTCCGAGTTGTTTGGGGGTCCTGTCAACGGCAGGATGCTCAAACATTACTTTTATTGATTTTCCATTTCCAATTTCACCTCCATTGTATATACCGTTGCAAATTTTCATTTTCAGCAAAAATAGAGAGATTGTTCCAAGAAACAGAGTGAAAAGAGAGGTTCAGACATGCTCAAAACATGAACCTCTGAGGCAAAAGGATTGGCTCTAATAAACTCAAAATCTGAGCCAAAGGGAAGAAGAATAGCTGATCCTAACAAGCTCAAAATTTGGATCAGCAGTGAAAGAAGATCCAGCTCTAATATGCCCAAAATCAGAGCTGGAGCAAAGGAAAGAAGTGACTCAAATATGCTCAAAACCTGAGTCACAAGAAAGAAAGAAGGATGTTTCACAGTTGCAAAATTCCATGCCTTCACAGTTTTGTTTTCTTCAAGTTTCTGCCCAGCAAGTCAGACAGTCTAATCCTGGCTTGGCTGTGTTTAAATTTCCTGTCTTAGAATGTAGGTGAAGAAACCTGTTGGACAGTTTAATCCCAACGGGTAGTAGTTTAGGTAGAGAATCATATGAGGCCAACAGTCTAATCTGGCCTCATGGAGCAATAAGGGTAGAATTAGAATAGGTTTGTTTTTGTTTTGCAAAATAAAATGTAAAGGGTCTGCTAGTTCAAATGCACCCAAGGGAAAATTGTTAGAGCTCTAGTTTGGGTAGGTAGATTGGTTGGGAAAATGTTTCTGCTGATTTGTGTATCTAATATATTGTGGCAGCTAATCTAAAGAAGGGATGGTTCAAGCATCAGGCATCTGGCCTACACCAAGAGATCAATTTCTGAATTCTTGACTCCTTCAAGAAGAAGCCATCCCCATGTGGAGCCACTGTTAGCCCCCATATGAAATTTTTGACAAGCAAATAGGGGGCTAAATCATTGTTGAGTCTTCAAGGAATGCCTTTCCCCTGAAAATCCATCCTCCTTGAAGTCTCTCAATTGTTGTGCTTAATACAAATCCCCTTCTGCTAGTAAACTGCTAAAAAGGGCCTGTCATTCCTTCCTTTACCCCTGTAGCATACATCAATTCCCCCCCTTTTTTCCCTTTGTCCAAATTCCCTTTCTGTTACCCTCATTTAGCCTCTTTTATTCCCCCTTGGCTCCCCTTCTATTTCCCCTTTTTACCCCTCAAATCCCCCTAAAATCCCCTTTAATTTCCCCCTCTTACCCTTTGTGTAACTTTTTTCCCCTTTCTCCCCTTATCGTTTCCCTTTAAAATCCCTTAAAACCCATTAAAATGGGCAAAAAACCCACTTTCCGACCATGCTAAAGGCCTAGCCCCTTTTCCGCTGGCCCCTTAACCACTTCCCCACATATGCCCGTCACCCAAGACCAAGCGCTTAAGCCTTGGGGGCCAATCGTAATCGAAACAACCGGCGGGTGCATTTCCTTTGTAACACTCAAAAAACCCGATGCGATTGCGTTATTTCGATAGGTCCCGCGGTGCATTCTGCACCGTTGATCTACCCTGACGATCCAACGGCTATCGCTCTTCCCTGTTAATCGCAATCGAAGGTTTGTGTGTGTCACATGTTTGTGCCCTCCGATCGATCGCAACCTTGTCTTCCGATTCCCCCGATTGCATCCCCGCCGTCCGTTTCTCACAGATCCAACGGTCATCGCTCATCTTCCCTGATCGCGATCGGAAATTTTTATGTGTGTCACCCTTGGTTACCTCCGATTGTGATGATGCCGATTGGATCCTGGCCGTTGGTCCCCCTTCGGATCCGACGGTTCCGATCTAGTCGCCCTCCGCCGCCGTTGGGTCCCACTCTTGCATTCACCTCCGTCGGGTTTCATGTGTTTTGCATATATTTGCCCGTTCCACATGTTGTTTCACCGGTCAATTTCCACTGTCGATCTTAATCCCCAGACCATGATCCCATGGTCTCCGCTGCATGTTCACCCTGCGTCCATTGCTTCGTCCACCGTTTCTTCACAGACTTGCCGTGTTGCAGAGTTTCTAGAGGAAGAGGACCGCCTCTGTTCAATGTACTACCTTAATGGTAAGAGGCGCAGTCAGGATCAAATCCAATGAAACAGTACCATCCGGAAAGTCAAGGAATGGGGCTGTCAGGACTTCATTAAAGGAAAGCAGAGTTCAAATGCCGAAAGTCTTGCCCACGCCATTAAAAGCTCGAGCTAACCCGATAGAGGCAGTCATGAAGCAGCGAGGATTTTCAGTACAGAGCAAAGGGATTAATGTGCGTCAACAAATATCTTGAGCCTGAAACAAAGGTTTAAGGAGGCAAAGCATCATTTTGAAGACCCCGAGGATCGATTCTGGGGATCTTGAACATCAATAAGAGGCAGTATCAAGGTTTTCTTATCAGCAGAATGATTTTATGAAAAGGACAGGTCTCCCATACAGTATTTATTATGCGTCGTGTCCCTGAAGGAGTTTCCCATCCCAGCTATAATTCAAAGCAACCTAACATCCATAAGGCCAACCTCCCATCATGTTCTTTCATTTTATTCAAATCACCTGAGGTACTGCGGCCCAAAGGTCAAATCATATCCGGAGCAGATCTTTCTTTCACGAGGAAGGCGACAATGATTAGATATACAATGTATCAAGCAGAATGGGCCTCGGCCCTGCATTCATTGTTGCGCTTAAATGTAACATTTAAAGATTCACCTACCTCCTCAGTCGGTCCTCTGTATCTCTTCTGCTATAAAGCACAGAGGGATATCATTGTAATGGTTGTTGTTGCATTATCAGTGAATTGTAAGTATTTTTGTCCCGAGCCAAGTTTCCTGTGTACTAGTTGTATGACAGGTTGAGAAATACGATGTATTCAGGCTAAATGTAAAAGATTTGGGCAGTGAAGTACCTGATTGGTATTGTGTTTAACATGATAAGCAGTTTTCATTGGATCCTGATCTACAGCAGTTGGTGATGTTTTTCTTATCTCTGCGTTTACTTCCATTTCAATTCACGTTCTTCTGACTGACATATGAATGCATGACATAAGATTTACCCTTGTTAGGTACCTTATGTCCCAGCTCTCTCAGTCTTTAATGTTTTCTACTCAGATGTGTGTCTGAATATTGTTTTTATTGGCTAAACCAGTGTAGTGGATGATTATTGCCTGCTCTCTGATGTGCAAGTTGATAGAATCAGTATTCAGATGTTTTTGTTAAGATTTAATTGAAAGAGGTTAGGAACATTGGGAGGTGTAAAGCCTGTCGCTGCCTCTTCATAACCTGCCCTTCCAATACAAACCTTTTCAAGACCCCTTGTGTTGCCTATGGTTTTGTCCAAGCAGGCCTGGAGTTAAATGACCTCTGGCCTGATCTATAGACGGAATCAGATGGTTTTTTATCCTTCATTCTTGTCCCTTAGTGTTCCATCCCACCAATCAGTCTTTGAGATCCAAATGCTCTAGATGACTAGCCCAATTGAAGCTTACACATTGAGCATAAGTAAATCCTTTCTTGACTCCATTGCCCAATGGCCTTGAAGTTCCCTGAGTTACCTATTCTTGCCTAGCTTCCTTCTTTACTCATCCTTGTCTCATGATGAAACCTTCCTTCCTGATTCTCAACAGCCAAACTCAAACAATCAAAAAAACAACCTTGAGCCTATAACTAGCCTAAAATCACAATTGGGAACTTCAAAGACATCTATCCTTGGATAATCATAGAGAGATCCCTCTCTGGACCTAGGAGGGCTAGATCCTAAGGTCTGAAAGTGGTTCTATGTTGTCTCATCTTTTGGTCTCTGTCAACTTGGCCAAAACATGGGAACCCCAACATACTAGTTGGGACCTTCCCATGTAAACATTGTTGTCAGAGATGCTTATGGAGGCACATGTCTTCGACAGATCTGATTAAAATGCAATGGTTGTAAGGTACGATACCATCGTGACATGAAAGATTTTGTTGTGGTCTAATGTCAGGAGGATCAATGACATCTGTGGAAAATGATGTCTCCCACAGTGCCACCCAAGGAAACCCCTTTGCATGGGGAGGAGTCATCCAAGGTACTGCTTCCTATTTAGAAAAGAGGTATTGAGGTCGACAAAAAGGAAGCCTTAACCGAACCATGGGTTTCCAACCTGAGGGTTTGGGGACCGAGATATGATGGGCTTAATATATGCATGTTGGTGAGAGGTGACTGAAAATGGATGATGGGGATTCAGTGGCCCAAGGTTGAAGTATACTTGAGCAGCTTGGCAGTAGTCATAGTTATTTCTGACAGAAAAATCCCTGGAGTCGGTAGGACCTCTAGGGTGGGTAGAACTGGCTATGAATTTTGGGATTGTGTGTGCATGGGGTGAGTGAAATACTTTGACCAAGGGGAATGAGGGATTGTGCCATGGGAGAAAAGGTGAAATATGAGGGCGAAATAGCGAAGGGCATCATTTGCGGTCTTTGTACACTTACCAAAAGAATAAAATAGTTGGGTTTGGTTTGTACAAAAGACAAAGACGGGTACCCCAAAACATGAAAGAGGGTCACTCATTGAAGGTGTGAGGATGATGTTTTGCTAGGGGTAGGGGCCCCATTGGTTGGTATCCTGTGCGGGGTTGATGAAGCAAAAGATATTGCAGATGGGATTATGCTGATGGAGGTATGGCAGGCCAAATGTGGTGCGTGGAGGTGCGCTTTCAATCTTATTGTACAACCTGATTGTTTGGGAAGGGGGTTGAGTTTGAATGGTGAACTTGACCTTATGCATGATATATGGATGGGCATGAGGTGCTTCCCAGACTAAAATGTTATAGCCATGGCATCACTTGTGGGGTGATGTATGGTCTATTTTGGATGACGATCACTATGGAGGGGAGGCTCTACCAACCAACATAGATGTTTATCATATGCAGGGTGAGGTGACAATAAACGTGGTCAGGTATGAGGACCCCTATGGTTTATTTCTGATGGAGAAATGATGTTAGGATATGCAAAGTTCTATGAGACTCTATCATGCTGAGGGTAGAATGATAACTACTCTGGAACTTTCAATGAATGGTGTTGTGAACGGTTTATGGGTTCTTCCTGCAAAAAAAAAATACCTCAAGTGAAAGCATCTTCTTTTCATCCAATATTATTGAAAAACATGAATTTTGGAAAGGAAGATGGGAGGGTGCATACCTGCCGGCGCTGAAAAAATTATTTTTCTAGAAAGCGACTGTGGGGAATTTCTTTCGTTCGTCATGGCATACTGATAATGGTGCAACTTACGGTTTGTGGAATGAACCTTTTTATCTCCTATTATTGACCTCCGAATTTCTAGGAAAGGGCGATAAGTATGGGATTATGGCCCTCATCCAATTCATTTGTACTTGTTGAGTGTTGGGAGATCAGAGGTGATTGCAGAGCCTTTCTTGTCGCTGCGATCAGCCTGTGTACTGAGGACTAGAGATATTATTCCGAGGTAACTTTCATGACGTCCTGCATTTCAATTTTTTCAGTTTGATGATGCCGAGGGCGGTACAAATTGGGTTTGTATGGCCTCAAAGGGACTTTTTTCCCTAGATTGCATGGGCAATCTAGGCAAAGAGGTGCCCCTCTTGCGCTTATTTCTAAAGGACAGATGCGCTGAGGCACGCTTTTTCGTCCTTTTTGTGTGTAAGGGCGCGCCTATGAATGAAATAGGCATGCAATGGCGCGCCTGTCTCTCAGGGCAGGGTTTTTGTAAAAAATTAGGTTTTTTGTCCCTTTTGATTTTTTTCTCTGTACTAATGGGTGCCTGTTGCTTGGCAGGTTGGTGTGGAGAGAGTGAGATTGGTCCGAGATACGGACCGCTCTGGCTGCTGATGCGGGGGTACTCCATCAGTTGGCTACTTGGGGCCTTCTAAAATTTGTTGAGAATGAGTTCCTTTGGTCACTGGACTGATTGCTTCATTATATTATACAACATTGGCGCAGGAGGTACAATATGTTTGTACTGAGGGGGATGAACTTGATTATCTATCCAGAGACAGATATATAATTCATGACTACGTTGAGATTTCTTTTAATTAAATTTGGAGAATATCTCATGAATGTGACAACAATAGGATTTGTTGCTAAATTGACTCCATCTAATTCTGATGTGGAGTTATTGCATCCTATTTTGTTGTGATTGAATTTATGATTCAGTTTCTACTCCCAGCTATAAAATGTAAGCCCGTAGAGGAAAATGAGTATGATGAGGAATGTGAGGTGAGTGGAAGAGATGTGCAGATGCAAAACTATACTATTGTAATTCTCCTTTTGCTGAATGAGATTTCCGATGCCTCTGTTTGGTGGATGTAGCCCAGAATGGTTGGGTGAACCACATTAAATCTTTGTCTCTTTATGTTTTTTTGTTGTGTGTCTGTGTGTTTTATTTAAGCTTTTCGCTGCTTAACTCAAAAATTGGTATCAGAGCTGTTGTTGTTGAGCTAGTACATGCATTGAGTCTGCTGCCTATGACAAAGAGGCCGAGAGGTCAGGTCTGCTGCATGTGACAAAGAATCTGAGAGGCCAGGTCTGTTACGTGTGAGTAGCGTATTCTCTCCTAGTAACCATGTTGTAGTTTGTGCTTTTGGTTTTAGGATGTATGTTTGCGGTGAAATTGCCGTGTGAAATAAGCTATGTCAAGCTGTTCCCGTTTCAAAGAAGCTGTGTGGACTGAGACTGTTGAACTAGATCAAGCTTGCGTGGATCAAGCTTGAGTGTGGGATTCCGATCTGCCAAGCCGTGAGTTGTTCATTCATAGCTGTGCGTTGTCAAGTTGGAGCACCGGTGTTGAGGGCCAAGTTCATAGCTATGAGCTGTCAAAGCCAATTGCAGAAGGCATGAGACGTGGCCGTGGTTATAGATAAGGCTGGCTGTGCATTGAACCGTGAGGTCGGGTATGAGAATTGAACCAAGGCTGCAGTGGAAGAGCCGATTTTTTATTTTGAAAAACAGTCATCGTGGAAGAGCATATTTAAATGTTTCGGGTTATTACCTTTAATTTCAGCGTGGAAATTATCCAAAGTTTTGTGCTAATTTTGTGTGGATGCAATTCAATTCGTGGGCAGTGATTCCAGTGCCTAGCTAGAAGTATCCATTGGTTTTTTCATTTAGTCCCATCATTGAGCTGCATGAACCGAGTAATGTCCCTGAGCTGAGTTGACCATGGAATATCCACTATCCATGTGGATTGTTGAACGAACATTTTTTATTGGCGAAGGGAATTTTTAATCAAAATTAATTCCTTCTGAAATTGGAGATTTTTGACACAAGCTACTAAACATGGAAAAACACAAAGTGCTCGATTTGAGATCGAGAACTTCAATGGGAAAAACAACTTCAAGATCTGGAAAGTGAAGATGCACGATCTACTCGTATAGCAAGGTGTGGCAAAGGTGCTTTTGGGCAAAGCCAAACAACCTTTCGCCATGACAGATGACGAATGGAGTGACTTGGATGAAAGAGCACTGAGCAACATTCGATTTTGTTTGGCGGATGATGGTTTGTTTAACATCATGTTAGAGAAAACTGCTGCTGATTTGTGGAAAAAGCTTGAAAAGTTGTACATGACAAAATCTTTAACCAATAGGATTCTCCTAAAGAGACAGTTGTACAACTTGCGCATGAAGGAAGGTACATAAATTACTGATCATTTGAATACTTTTAATACTCTCTTGGTGCAGTTAGAAAGTATAGAAGTAAAATTTGAATTAGAAGATAAAGCTGTAACTTTATTATGCTCGTTGCCCGAGTCATGGGATCATTTTGTTACTTCTATAAGTCTTAGTTCATCAAAAACCCTTGAGTTTGATGATGTTGTTAGAGATTTGCTATCTGAAGAAACAAGGAAAAGGTCAAATTTAGAAACCTCTACATTAGAAGCAATGACGGTTAGAGGTCGTTCTAAAGAAAGATGCTTCAGTAAGCAGAACAACTCACGGTCAAAATTGAAAGGGAAGAAGAGTAAGGTAAATTGTTGGTTTTGTGGCAAATCAAGACATTTGAAGAAGGACTGTTCGAAGAGACAAAAAACATCTAAAGGAGACTCTTCAACAGAGAAGAAAGAAGAAAACACGATAGATACAGGTTCGAAATCTGTTTCAGGTATGAGTGATGAAGTGTTATCAGTTAGTTTGTCTAATAATGATCAACATTGGTTGTTAGATTCTGGTGCGTCAAATCACTTGTGCATTCATAGAGAGTGGTTTAAATCTTATAAATAAATAAATGATGGAGTGGTTTACATGGGAAATGATGTCTTGTGTAATATTGTGGGAATTGGAAGTATCCAGATTAAAATATTTGATGGGAAAAATAAAATATTAACTGATGTAAGACACATACCTGAACTTAGGAAAAACCTCATTTCTCTAGGAGTGCTAGACACAAATGGATATAAAACCTTTATTCAAGGTGGAGTACTGAAATTTTATAAAGTAATTTTACTAGTAATGAAAGCAAAGAAGGTTGGAAATATTTTTCACTTAGAAGGAAGAATAGAGTCAGATCATGCTTCTACAGTATCTGAAAACGACAGTAATTCTATTCGTTTATGGCATCAACGGTTGGGCCATATAAGCGAAAGAGGATTAAAAATTTTATCTGATCGTAAGTTACTTCTTAGTTTAAAATCTTCTAAGTTATATTTCTACAAACATTGTCTATATGGGAAACAAAGCAAGCAGAAGTTTAAAACTGGAAAACATAATAGTAAGGGAATCCTTAATTATATCCATTCTAATATTTGGGGTCCATCTCCTACAATCTCATATGGAGGATCATCATATTTTGTATCTTTTATTGATGATTTCTCTGGAAAAGTGTGGGTCTATATGTTAAACAAAAATTCTGATGTATTCACAGTTTTCAAACAGTTTAGAGCATTAGTTGAAAACATCACTAGAAGAACCATTAAATGTTTAAGAATTGAAAATGGTGGTGAGTTTACTTCAAAGGAGTTTGATAATTATTGCAAGGACACTGGGATCGAAAGACATAAAACTACTGTATATACTCATCATCAAAATGGAGTTGCTGAACGCATGAACAGGACTCTCTTAGACAGAGCAAGAAGTATGCTTAGTAACACCAATTTGCAGAAGGAATTGTGGACAGAAGCTGTATCTACGACTTTCTATTTGATAAATCGATCAGCATCAACTGCAATCAGATGCAAAATTCCTCAAGAGGTATGGAAAGGTCATCCATGTGATTATTCTAAATTGAAATTTTTTTGGTTGTGATGCATATGCTCTAGTTCTGAAACATCAGCGTTCTAAATTAGATCCTAAATCAAAAAGATATATCTTTGTTGGATATGGTGATGAGACTAAGGGATACAGGTTGTGGAATCCTACTACTTACAAGATCATCATTAACAGAGATGTTAAATTCAATGAATTGTCACTCGATAATCCAGATGTAGATGATAAATTGAAACAGGATAATGTACCTAAGTTTCAACATATTCAGTTTGAAACCAGTTCAAATACTGATGATAGTGCAGATCATGAACAAGTTTCAGATGCAGATCATGAACATGTTTCAGATGTAGATCATGAAGAAGTTACTACAGATAATAATCAACAAATTGTGGAAGAACCAGAAACATCTTTAAGTAGGTCTATGAGAATCAAACATCCTCCTAAAAGGTATGATGATTATTTTACTTCAGTTTCTTTAACCGCTAATGATGATGAACCTTTGTGCTATCAGGAAGCTATAGAAGGTTCTAACGGTGATAAGTGGAAAGAAGCTATGAAGGACGAGATGAAGGCATTAGACAAGAATGCCACATGGGATCTGGTGTAACTTCCTAAAGACAGAAAAGTTGTGGGATGTAAATGGGTTTACAAATTGAAAAAGGGTGTTGATGATACAAAGGTCATGTACAAAGCGAGGCTGGTCACAAAAGGTTTTTCTCAGAAAGCAAGAATTGACTTTCATGAGATGTTTTCACCAGTTGTAAAAATTGTTTCAATTCGGATTGTGTTAGCATTAGTTGCTTTACTTGATTTAGAATTACAGAAACTAGATGCTAAAACTGAATTTTTACATGGAGATTTAGATGAGGAGATTTACATGGAACAACTGGAAGGGTTTGTTCAAAATCGCAACAATAAATTTGTCTGTAGGCTCAAGAAATCATTGTATGGTCTAAAGCAGTCGCCTCGACAATGGTACAAGAAATTTGATTCTTTCATGATAAGTCAAAATTATATAAGAAGTGAATATGATCATTGTGTTTACTTTAAGAAATTGAATAATGGCATGTTCATTATGTTAGTATTATATGTTGATGATATGCTTTTAGCAAGAAAAAGCATAAGTGAGATCAACAGGTTAAAGGCTCAGATGGCTAGGACGTTTGATATGAAAGATCTAGGAGCAGCAAGACAGATTTTGGGCATGGAGATTTTTAGAGACAGGAGCAATCGTAAGTTGTGGCTATCACAAAAGAAGTATATTGAGAAAATTCTCTTAAGGTTTGGTATGAACAATGTGAAGCCTGCTTTAGTCCCTTTAGCTTCCCATTTTAAGCTTTCTTCAAGTTTATTTCCTAACACAAATGAAGAAAAGGAATATATGTCTTGAATTCCATATGCCAATGTAATAGGTTGTTTGATGTATGTGATTGTTTGTACATGACTAGATATTTCACATGTAGTTGGGGTTTTCAGCAGGTATATGGAAAATCCAGGAAAAGAACACTGGTCAGCAGTGAAATGGGTGCTTCGGTATCTGAGAGGCACAAGTGATTATTGTATCACTTATGACAGAAGTAGTGAATTTGTTTGTGGATATGTTGATTCCAATTTTGCAGGTGATTTGGATAAGAGAAGGTCAACTTCAGGGTATTTCTTTACTCTTGCAGGTGGAGCTATTAGCTGGATGTCAAAGCTACAGAACATTGTTGCTTTATCCACTACAGAAGAAAAATACATATCTGCTTCACATGCTTGCAAAGAAGCGGTTTGGTTGAAAGGTTTGTTTGGTGAGTTTGGTAGGTTATAGGACAACATCAAGTTATTTTTTGATAGTCAAAGTGCAATTCACTTGGCTAAAAATCTGGCCTATCATAGTAAATCAAAGCATATACCTATCAAGTACCATTTTGTAAGATAGGTTATCACTAAACGGGGAGTCTCTCTTGAAAAAGTGCATACAAAGGAAAACTGTGCAGACATGTTCACGAAACCAGTTTTATTAGAGAAGCTACAATGGTGTTTGGCTTCTCTTGGCTTGTAGAAAATATAAAAATAATAATGGAATAGGGTATCAGGCTAATTGTTGTCAAGGTGGAGATTGTTGAGATTTCTTTTAATTAAATTTGGAGAAAATATCATGAATGTGACAACAATAGGATTTGTTGCTAAATTGACTCCATCTAATTTTGATGTGGAGTTAATGCATCCTATTTTGTTGTGATTGAATTTATGATTTAGTTTCTACTCCCAGCTATAAAATGTAAGCCTGTAGAGGCAAATGAGTATGATGAGGAATGTGAGGTGAGTGGAAGAGATGTGCAGATGCAAAACTCTGCTATTGTAATTCTCCTTTTGCTGAATGAGATTGTCGATGCCTCTGTTTGGTGGATGTAGACCAGATTGGTTGGGTGAACTACATTAAATATCTGTCTCTTTATGTTTTTCTACTATGTGTCTGTGTGTTTTATTTAAGTTTTCCGCTGCTTAACTTCAACAGACTGGGTTACTGCCTCATGGTGAGGGACTGAGGTATCCACTCCCTGCTGGAAGAGTGAACATAGACAGGTTCCAAAGGAGGCATTGCAGTGGTGCACCTCTTACCGAGGGGTGCATCAATATTGCATCAGTGACAGATGTGGCCGAGTGGTGTGCTTTCGCCATTTTTGTGCGACTGGCGGGGTCGTTTGCTCTGCATCCGGCGTCGGCCCTCCTGGTGGGAGTTTTACGCCGCTTGAGGAACGAGCATTTTTTCGATTCTGCCCACTTCTATTTTGATGGTATGGTATCGCAACTGAACAGGGTTGAATGTGGATCCAAATAATTTTTGTATGCTAGCATCTTGTGTATCATTATGTATGAGAGGGTGGTGCTTCTGAGGCTTGTTGTGGCAGTGCCTATTGGGGGGCTGAGAGAGCCATGCATGAGGAGGTGGGCTCCGGTGATGCCACACAACCGTGGCAGCATGTTGGGTTGTTATTGGAATGACATGACAAAGGCTTGGTTCGAGGCCAAATCACAGATTTTTTTTCCATATCCGGATGAGGGGATGGACTTTCAGGGTGATCCAGATATTGGTCTCCCTTTTGGTTATGTTTGGGGTCCTGCAGGTATGTGCCATTTTTCTACATTTGTTCAAATTTTTATGTACTTGTGTGTTTTTTTATTGACACTGAAATTCCTTTGGTTACTCGTGTAGATGTTGGAAAGGTGGGATGCCCAGTGGCCCAACTGGTGGGTCACGATCCTCCGCCACGACTATAGGGTGTTCGGGGAGGAGGTGGCATAGGTGGACCAAGTGGTGGTGCCAGTGGACCTGGCAGGGATGGTGCTAGCCCTTCTGGTGAGGGAAACATCTCGGCTGTAGCTGAGGTAGTGGTCGAGCAAGCTCATGCAAATGTGTCTGAGGCACGCATTACAGCACTTACAGCTCAGGTGGCCACTCAAGAGGACTTCCAAGGTCGCGTGGACCGCTTGACCTAGGGGATGCCTGCTCGAGGTTTTATGGATAACCTCGAGGAGGTTTGGCTAGAGATGGTGATGGTCTGCGAGAGGTATTATCATCCCACTCTACGACGTGTAGCTATCACAGTGGTGACAAAAACTTTGGTGGTGGTACCAAGACTAGTGGTGGGCCCAAGTGCTCCTCTTGAGGGGTTACCCCCCTAGAGTAGTTTTGTACACAGGGAAAGCACCCGTTATGAGGATGCTTCCCTTATTTTTGATGACCTTTGTATCTTCAGGCTAGCTAATGGGCCAGCGACATTATTTTTTGTACTTAGATACACATATATTTTGATATATATGAGAGTTATTTTTGCGGCTCGACATGGTGTGCTATCTATTTCGGTTTATGTATTTTTTATTATGCTAATTGATATCCATATTTTTGGCTTTTTATGTATGATGGTTTATTCACAATGCATTCCATTCTAGGATATTGTTAGCTATGTGATCAGCTGCTTGGTTTTGATTCCTTGATACATGTGAAAATGTAATGTAATCAATTTGTCTGCTTAATATTTTGGCACGCAATTTTTTCTAAACAGGTTTGCGTATCTGGTTTCAAGTATTTGGTTTAATTGTGATACTACTGACTTAGAATTGAGGTAGACATGCATATGGCAGATTCCTTGATGGAGGGCCTCACACATAAGTCTGATAACGACATCATATTCTACCTGATTTTTGGTTGCTGATTCGATGCACACGTCGTTTGAACACATTGGTGATTGGTCAGGGTGGTAGATGACCCAGGTGGCTGTAGCTAAGTTTTGAGACCATCGTGATGCTCCATCAGCAAATCCAAAGTAGGGTTCAAGTTGGTGATCCATGGTGGCACTTTGAGCGTGTTTAGGTCTTTGGGTCAAAAATATTTTGGTATTGGGATTTTTGTGTACCCTAACTCTAGGGGATAAGGGCTACTGGGGCCCTTATGGGTAGTACTTCTTGAAGTAAAGGTCGTTGATGGGGTTAGTGAGGTAGGTCTCATCCAGTTCCGTCAAGATGTATGCCCCCTGTCGGAGGCAATGTTTGATGATATAGGGTCCTTTCCACAAGGTTTCGAACTTTCCTAGCCCTAAGGCCTCTTTTGCGACATCGTAGCAAAGGACTAACTCTCCCTTGGTAAATGAGTGAGGGGTGATGTGGTGGTTGAATGATACTTTCACCATTTTCTTAGGGCCTCATTATGTTGCAGCGATTGTCACCAAATTTCATCAACTAGCTCTAGTTGTACTAGGCATTGTTCTAGAGGCTGGGTGTCATCAAGGAGTTCGATGGTGGTGTGCAAGTTTGGGATCTTGCGGAAATCAATGCAAAAGCACAAGGTACCTTGGTCTTTTGTGATGGAAGTAAAGTCGAAATCCTGGGACGAGGGGGCTATTGGAATCCTATGTTGGGTGTGCGATGATACAAGTAGTATTTGGTGAATTGTGTCACTGGCATGCGGCGAGGGAAGGATCTCACTAATGGAGTCCTGTGTGAGCATAAGGTCTGGTTTCCCACTAGGATAGTCAATTTCCGGTAGGTGGAAGTTTTTTTTATCACAGAGGTGCCCGAATGCTTTTAGTAGCAGGCATACCTCTAGCGCGTGATCATGACTGGTGAAAATGGTGCATGGTATCATAGCGCTGACAGAGTAGATAGTGTGAGATTCTACGCTACTCGTTGTCCGTGATGTGGATGCTTGGAAAGGGTCGGTCATGGATGAGGTCGCCTTCTGCTTCTATTTTTTCATCGTAGGTTGAGACTTGCCTTCCTCTTTGGTGGATGGTTGACTTAATGCCACTCTAGATGCTCTTAGCTTGGGGAGATGTGCACACTTAAATGTGTGATGAAAGTGTAAGAAAATTCGGCAATAAGTGCATGTGATCCTCTCTTGATTAGAGAGAAGTTTTTGAGGGAGAGGCGAGACTATGCAGAGACTGTTTGAAAGGGGCTTGAGTTCTCTCCATTGGTTGACTCGGTGATCATTCAGATCACATAGGTTGCATATTATCCTAGGCTTTTCCTGGGGTACACGTGGTTGGTGCGTGGTCTTATCAGGCTTGACACACCATTGCGGTGGTGGGGACGTTAAGCCGACAATTATCTTTTATGCCATTCCTGAAGATCTCCTGTTCTCTTTTCTACGACATTAATCATGTCGATAGTGGGATAGATATGTGAGACATAAGTACAATGTCAGTCATAATTATTACCTTGACATATCAGTCAAAATATCCGTGATGTGGGGGTCCCATCGTGCTTGGTCTGAGGCCAGGAAGGGAACCAACGTCGCAACACTGCTAAATCAAGGCATTGGACGACTATATGGTCTGTATTTTTGCATAACGTGCATTCGAGTGTGTTTCGTGAAGTGTCGTTAGGGGTAACTAAGGGTTCCCTGCTAGGCCGTTCTTCGGCTGATAAGAACATTATGGACCCGCTCATCTCCTCTGCTTGGGTCATGGAGCTACTGGTGGACTCAGCATCTATATTGTCTTCTTGGGAAAGATGAATGATGGCTGAGCGGAGGCTAGCAAGGGCTAGCCAGAAGCGAGGTATGTAGTGATAATCCTCCAATAGGTGATTTTTGGCGCATAACAGGCATGTGAATTGTGCTGCCCGTAGCCCCACATAGTAAACCCTTTCGATTGGATACCATATGTGAATGAGTTCCAATGCGGCACACTCTTCGAGGTAGTGGCCATGTTCATCGCATATCGTGCAACATATAATCGGCATTACTGGGGGCTGCTCTATGAATTTGTGCTCCTCTTGTAAGTATAGGATGGCATGCGGCTCGTCATTGATAGATTAGATGGAGGGATCCTCTTGATAGGATTGCTTGATTGCGTGTAAGGTGTCCCTATATTGTGGTATTTCTAGAAAATGGTGGGTATAGTTCCCATAGGTGTCACAGATAGTGCATGCATGACTGGTATGTAGTGGTTTTCTTGTACTTTTGGTGGAAATTTCCTTTTTATGGGAATTCAATGTCGAGGTACCTGCTTCGCAGCCGAGGAGTGGTTTTAACTCGTCCAACTCTAGACATATGTGGGTAGGGTGTCCTGTGCTATCACATATAGCGTAGGCTGATGACTCCCTTTGCATCATGGGGGTCACTGCTTTCTTTCCTCTCTTGGCGATTTTCTTGGCCGTGGTCACCGGTTTCACAATGGGAATTTCCCTTGTGGGGACAGTTTAGACCGTTACTTGGGTAGGCTAGGGCTCCTTGGGATTGGGGGGCTTTAACCCAAAATGAATAATGTTGGTAGTTCATGTTCCTGCAGGGGGAACAAGGTAACAAACTGGGAATGCCAATGATATGTTGGGTAACACCAGTGTTACCAAAACCTGCTGGGAGATGAAGCCAAGAGGTGGGTAGAGAAAAGGGGTTTGGGAGGTGGCATAGGCTAGAGAGATTATCGTGGCCAATGCCTCAGTTTCATTACTGCTTGAATTCGTGTCCTGAATAACCTCGATGATTGATGTGTACATCATGCATACCAGGGCCCCTGTGGCATCGAGTGATACCTTAGGGATAATGGGAGGATCTCCTAGGAATGACCCTAGGACGAACAATGGTTTGAATTGGCCACGACCATATTCTTGATACCGTGAAAGACCATTTGCGACTATATATACGTAGGGTAGAATTACATATATGTTGGTTAAGGGACGCTTTTCACTATGCGTCAGCTGGTCTACCGTAATGATTCAATCCTTGTGGGGGAACATCATGATGTGGAAGACAGCGGATGCTATGACAGACATGGCATACATATAACTCCGCCCAAGGAGTATATTGTAATCCAAGTGAGCGTCCAAGACTTTGATGTCTATGTGGATTGTCTTGCCGGCTAAGCAGACCGGTACATTTTGGAAGAGACCGACAGGGGTTGAGGGACGACCGTCGTATGCTCTAAGTGTGATGATGGAAGGTTTGAGTTCAGGGGCTCCTAACTTCTGCCATACATTCTTTGACATGATGCATGTGGATGCACCCTCATCAATGACACATCAGTGAATAGTGATACTTTGTACCGATACTGGTATCTGGAAGGCAACCATGGAGGGAAGCCTAAGGGTGGCTTTGTCTAAGTCAAAAGCCATCATGCCTGTGTCGGCAGGGTCTACAACACCTAATGTGGAAAGTAGGGGTTTTCGTTGCTTTGGGAATGACTGCAGTACTTCTAATGCAGACATAGCAGCCGGTGATTGAGTTAAATCATCTACGATGCTATAATTGTGGGCTGCTCTGGAGTATGTTGGGGTTCCTGTGTTTTGGTAGATTGGCTAACCAAAAGAAAAGACAACATCAAAACCGCTTTGGGATCTTAGGATCTAGCCCTCCTAGATCTAGAGAGGGATCTCTATATGTTTCTATAATGAATGTTGAGGTATAAAAGGTATAAGTTTTTAACACCTATTTATCCTACATTAATTGTCAATCCAGGAGCGACTTTTTGTTTCAAGAGTGTACTCTGTCTGAGGCTGCAATTTTAGCTAAGAGAAATGTTGTGTGAGATGTAGTATAGTATTCTAAATACAAGAGTAAACAGATTCTGGAAAATAAATCTAATTACAATAACATGAACTCAAGTATTCTAAAATATACCTATTCACTCAGCAGAAATCAATCGAGGATACAGTAGCAATAACTCATTCCTCTAGAAATTGATGCAATTGAAATAAAAATGGAACAAGAAAATCAATCTGGGAACGAGGAAGCAATAACCAATGTTCTCTATAGTTGACAGTCCTGATTTAAGGAAATTAAAGATAAATATAAATTGAACTAACTGCTATTGAAAGTAAACTAGGAAGAACTCTTTAAAAGCAAGCTTTATGCAATCGGGAAACTAATGAATTGGAAATGAACAGCAACTTGTAATCGAATAACAATGTAAATAAGCAACGAATTGTAACTAAATGAATTGAATGGTTGGTACTAACTAATTAATCTGAACAATAAATATGAACTTAAAGGAATCAAATAGCAAATTCTGCTAAACACCACACCCCGTCGACAACAAACGTTGTTAAACAGTAATCAAAATGAACAACAATCCAACGGAACAGAAAATAGAGTTAAATATTGAACAACAAAGATTTATAAGCGATAAAAATATGAATAATACAGGAATTAAGATCCTTGTTGAATTGGAACAGTAATGAAATTCATTAACGCAACACAGCAATACCAATAAGCAATTCAACAACAACTAATTAACTTTGCAAACATAATAAAACCGAACACAATTATCACACAATAGTAATTAAAGGATAGAAATACAAATAGCAGATCGATTCCACTAGGGTCGGCCCCTTAGCACCAATGAAACACTGCTGGGTTACTTCAGAGCTTGAGAAATGGAACGAAAACACATTTTTGTATTAATTAAACATAAAAAGTGTTTACAGTGACCGCTCTCTGATCACGAGAGTCAATAAAGTGTAGAATTACAAGAGAAATGTTTTAATCAATGATTCGACTCCTTCAATATCTAAAGGCATTGCCTTATATAAAAACTTTGACAGATAAGACAAGGAACAAGATAAGATTTGAACAGCGATCCCTCAGGATCGAAATATCCTAAGGGATTCGCTCCTTTTCTTTCTTTAGCTAGCGTTTGGTCTTCTTTGGCTACTGACGTGTTGTTCCCTGTATTCTCTTAGCTATGCATTCGGATTTCTTTCTTTTTGGCTAGATATGGCCTATTACTAGAGGAACAACAATTACTCCTGCTGTAGCCTCGCCTCTGGTATAGTTTTTCACCTCGCTTGATTCCTGTTTTTGACAATAAAAGGCAGTTTTTAGTTACTTTTTACAATAAACATAAGTCTTTGAAATTATATCATAATTCTACAATAAATCACCTTTCTAGAATAAAACGAGTTATGTTTAAAGGAAAATAATGAGAAAATACATGGTGAATTCATACCTTTTTCAATGCTCAACAATGATATGTCTTGAAAGCTTTAGTAGTTGATTTTAGGCTAGTTATGATGTATAGGGTTGTTTGTTTTGTTTGTTTGGTTGGAAAAATGTGTTTCATGTGGTATAGATAGAACATGGGAATCTACAAGCCATTGGGCAATGGAGTCATGTGAAATTCCAAATAGTTCTGACTGAGAAGGAAGGGAAACCAGAGGGCAAATCTAACTTGGTCAAGGATTTGTTGAAAAATATAGGTGAAATGGGATGAAAATTAAGGACTAAGAGTGAAAAAAATCTAAAACCTTTCACAATGGCTTAAAATATTCGGGGAATGCCCTATTTCCTCCAATAATCTCACTGCTTTGAACTTGATCAATATAAACACTCAAAGGAAAGAGAAATGTAGACTAAACCCTTCGTTAATAAATTATAGGATTCGGGGAACACCCTATTTCCTCCTACAAGTTTACCGTTGAAGTTTCAATCAACAAAGACATACAATTGCATTCAAAGAAGAGGGAATGCCTTAGACATATAGGACTGCAATTATAGGGACCCTTAAACACAACAATTACAATAACGAACAGAGGGTATGATTGAAACAAGTTCCTCTATCAAACTATGTTAGTATGAATCCTTCGTCGAAGTGTACGAAAAAGGACCACTTTAGCTACGCATAACTAATAGCCCTAACAACAGAAATGACTGCCAATATCTTCAGATCTGCAGTTAGTTTGACAAGATAATAGCTGCAAAACACCAGATCTATGAATGGAAAGACATTAAACAGTAAAAATAAGGGTTTGCTCCAGATACCAGTAGACAAGACAAGAACAATTTTTGAAAGAATTTTTGTATTAATCGGGCACCTGGGAGGAAAACAAGAAGGTGTATTCAATTCTCCTTAGCGGGATGGGTTCTTGGAAGTCCTCAGCACTTCAGATCTAAGCTTTCTCTCTCTTGTAGGTGTAGAAAACCCAATGCAAAAAATAGAGCTCAATGGGAGCAAATGATGAAAATGAGACCAAGTGTATAGATCCAGAGTGATCTAGTAGGCAACAAAAGGTGAGGAATGATGGGGAAAAACCCTCCTATTTATAACAAAATATTGGGTCATTCTAGATCTTGGTGCATGATTAAAATAATGTTAACCAAATCTAGATCCACCTTTTATGGAATACTTTATTATATTTGTTGGAGGGAAAGGGGCTTTGACTTGGGTCAAATCCCTTGATTAATCAAAAATAAATAAATAAATGATTTATTTATCTTTTTAAGGAAGTGGTTGGAAGATAATCAAATAAATAATGATTTATTTAATTATTTGTGGGTGATTTGGTCATATTTAACAGGGAATATTATCTAAATAAGATTTAAATAATTATTCCTAGAAAATAATAAGATAAATAAAGGTTTATCTAATTAATTTCTTTGTTTTTGGGTTAACATGACTAGGAATAATAATTAAATTATGGTTTAATTAATTATTCCATGAGGAAAATTAAACAAAATAGGTTTGTTTAATATTTCCTTTTGGGGTTTCCTGTTTAGACCATAAACAACCTAATAAATGTGGTTTATTAAGTTATTTTACATAGTGAAAGCAATTTTACATAGGGTAAAATTGGTCTTACATGGTGTACTTGGGTCCATCTAATGATGATAGGTTAGATGACCAAAAAATGGTGTAACAGATTGCCCCCCAGCGTGCGAGTGTCAGGAGCAAATCGTATGACCGAAGTACGTTGTAAGAATACAATCACTAGACAACAAAAGGGGATGGCAGAGAGAGAAATGTGAGGTAGATAGTGTGCTGAAGGACTAGACCCTGAGGAGACGAGACTCGCGGGTGCAACAAGTCTCTTTTTATGAGAGGGTACCTGTGCTGAAGGCGGCGGGGGAGGCATACCTATGCCCGCCGAGACAAAGTACAAAAGAATAGTGTGTCCAGTAAACAAGGGACCGAACCATAGAGTACAGCTAGCATAATCATGAGCCAGATAAAAATACAATGAGGAATCCCACATACATGTTGTGCCTGGGATAACAGCCAGGACTGGTACAATAATATCTGAGTACATGAGATAAATACAACCCAAATGCCCCTTGTAAATGGGGAAGGGCTCACAAAATCTGACTGATACATGCAAATCGAAGAGGTGCTGCAAGTGGCTAAGGCCAACATCATCAAAATCTGGAGCTGCATCGAAGGCTGCAAAGAAGAGGTCATCCAGGCATGTGGGGGGCTACCTGCAGGGCCACCCCCTCATGAGGGTTGAGACATCTCACACACACCCCCTCATCTGGTGTTTTGCAGCTATTATCTTGTCAAACTAACTGCAGATCTGAAGATATTGGCAGTCATTTCTGTTGTTAGGGCTATTAGTTATGCGTAGCTAAAGTGGTCCTTTTTCGTACACTTCGACGAAGGATTCATACTAACAAATGGCGACTCCACTGGGGAAAAACCCTCATATTTATAACAAAATATTGGGTCATTCTAGATCTTGGTGCATGATTAAAATAATGTTAACCAAATCTAGATCCACCTTTATGGAATATTTTATTATATTTGTTGGAGGAAAAGGGTGTTTGACTTGGGTCAAATCCCTTGATTAGTGAAAAATAAATAAATAAATGATTTATTTATCTTTTTAAGGAAGTGGTTGGAAGATAATCAAATAAATAATGATTTATTTGATTATTGGTGGGTGATTTGGTCATATTTAACAAGGAATATTATCTAAATAAGATTTAAATAATTATTCCTAGAAAATAATAAGATAAATAAAGGTTTATCTAATTAATTTCTTTGTTTTAGGTTAAACATGATTAGGAATAATAATTAAATTATGGTTTAATTAATTATTCCATGAGGAAAATCAAACAAATATAGGTTTGTTTAATATTTCCTTTTGGGGTTTTCTGTTTGGACCATAAACAACCTAATAAATATGGTTTATTAAGTTATTTAACATAGTGAAGGCAATTTTACTTAGGGTAAAATTGGTCTTACATGGTGTACTTGGGTCCATCTAATGATAATAGGTTAGATGACCAAAAAATGGTGTAACAAACTACAAGCATTAATAGTTAAAGGGAGATTTTACATACAATATTTAGTGGTAAAGAAAGAGGGCACGCCTAAACATTCTTTAACACACAGAATTAACCATTTCTGAAATAAAACAAACTAAATATTTAATAGAGCGATTAGACTACCTTGCAATATTCAGTAGTAGAAAAAATATAAACAATGAAGGATAAATAGGTCAGAGATGCTTCTAGGATACATTTCTCTGCCTAAACTTTTTATCCTACTGTAAGTCAAAGCATAATGGAACAGAGTGATAAATGGGAAATAACATTAACAATAGAGATTAATTCACCATAACCAAGCTCAGGGATCCAATGGTCCAACCTCCTTCATCAACAGAAAACAAAGATACTTCCACACTCTTTCAGAACACCAACGCTTCTTCAAAGCAACAATATGTATTACTTTAGAATTCACAAAATGCCAACCTTTTACAATGAGACTTCGAAGAGTATTTATAGAGAAAATGAGAAAAGTAGGTGGAGAGAGTTTTAATGAATGCCAGAGATAGGAGAAGGTATTTCGAATGCTACAATCTGTGCCTTAAACATTTCATTGAATTCTAGACACGATCAATAACTTTGTAGCTTGTTTGAGACCATTTTGATATGACAGAAATCACCCACAAGGTGTCCTTGAGAAGAAAATCATCTGGAGTGGTACTATTATCTTCTCGGTGTGAGTTAAGTGAAGAATGGGCTATGAGGATTCCCATACTTCTAAATAACTGCTTCTGAAAATTTGTAGTAGCTTCCCTGGTGCAATAACTGCCTGGTAGACTTGTGTGCATGTGTAAAGGTCATGTCTGTGTTAGTCGTCGTTCTGCATCACTAATTGCTCTGTCTCTTTGTACTTAAACCTGTATTAGCTTTGTTTATGCTTTTCTTTTTCTGATTGCTCAAATGCTTATGTAATGATGCTGGTATTCTATGTTGTATATCCTGCCACTGGAAATGTGATCATCACCTTTTCTGAGTTTTTTGTGTATAGGTGGAGGATTTCTCTGAGCTGGAGGGTCACTGATGGTTCATGGACATGATCTGTTGATTGACACATCCTCACCTTATGTTTGTGGTCATTTTGAATTTTTTTCCTGGTCCTGGGATTGCTATATGAGCCTGTGTGTCACCTCTGTGACTGTAACACATCAATTCCTTCATCAGCCATGAAAAAACCTGCAAACACACGAAAATATGTTATGAAATCCAATGGGCTGGGTTTATATTTCTTGCAGAGGCTCTGGGGTGGCGGAGGAGTAGTGAGGAAGAATGTGATTGCAGCGGAAAAATGGGGAAAAAACACTAGTAGAGTAGCTAACTAGGTGCTTTGGAGGTTTGGGTGCGAGGATAAACTAGGACCGTTAGATCAGGATGATCTACGGTGGAGATTGTCCGATGAAGTTATTGGAGAGGTTAGACGGATGGAGAATGAAATGAACATGTGATATAATGTGGGCCATTAGATTAGAGCAATCAACATTGGAGATCTTTCAATGGGATCATATGAAAGGTTTGGTGAATAGGGAGTGGACGGGGCGAGATTAAATCAGAACCATCTGATTAATACAATCGATGGCGGGGATCGCTCGATGAAATCATTTGGGAGAAAAGGAGGAAAAAAAATGAATAGGTTTGTGATGTGATCAGAGCCGTTCGATCTCAGAGATCGACGGCTGAGATTAACAATGGAACAATGCTGCGGAGGGCGGTAAGGCGAAAAACCGGAATGGTTTTCGCGCAGTGTTCAAGTGGTTTAAGATTTTTGCCAAGAAAACGCGATATCATTCACTTGCTGACACCTGTCCCTCCCAATACCGCCCATTTTGCATTTTTTTGAAACATTAACTCTCGGGCACAGAGAAAACGCGAAACATGGTTTAAGCCATCGGATCTGGAGGGTGAGATCGAACGGTGCGGGTTGCACATGATCGACGGTAAGATGCACGGGTGGAACATATGGGTAGGGTCAATGGCGAAATAAATCCTAACTGTTGGATCTCAGGAATAGACGGTCAAGATCTGTCGAAGGAGGAGAAATGAGAGGGCGAGGTTTGATGATCAGAAGAAATGTGGACCGTTGGATCAAACTCAATCAACGGCGGAGATTTAACCGAAGGTCGGGATGGTGAAGGTTAAGGGTGGAGCACAATGAGATCCTGGCCGTTGGTTCTTGTGGATTCAACGATCCAGATCTAATTAGCGGATCAGAGGAAAAACTCATCACGTTGGAGCTTTTGATTTTGCGATGCGCAATTGAGCGTTGATCTTCGGATCAGATGGAAGATCAATGGCTAGGATTGAATCGGCAGATGCGATGACAGGGGGCTACGAAAAAAGCGTGATCGAATATTGACTGTTGGTTCTTGTGGATTCAACGACTGAGATTAAATCGGAGGATCAACATCAGAGGAGGAAAAATGAACGGGACTTTGGATTTGCGATGCGCGATTAAGCGTTGGTTGTTGGATTGGGAAAAATCAACAATTTGGATTAACTCAGAGGGGAACAGACGGAGGTCTATGTATGGAGCGCAATTAAACCCTGGCTGTTGGTTCTTGTGGATTCAAGGGTCCAGATCAAATCAGCGGGATCAGGTGATGGGCTCATGAGTGGAGCATGACGCAATCTCGGTCGTTGGTTCTTGTGGATTCAACGGCCAGGATTAAATTGGGGAGTTGGCCATCGGGGGAGAAGAAAAAAGGGAAGAATAGATTTGCGCGATGTGATTAAGCATTGGTCGTTGGATTGGGAGAGATCAACGGTCTAGATAGCATCAGCAATCGGAGGGGAAAAAGTTCATCGCATCGGAAAATTATGAAGAACAAAGGGAAAAGACTGAAAAGAAAGTTTCTATTACGATTTGTGATTAGGATTTAGTGCTTGGTCATAGCACAGGTCACATGCGGAAAAGGGGCTAGGGCTAAGGCCGAAAGGGGTTTAAGCCCTTAGTGCGAAAATGAAGATTTTCAAGGATTTTGAAGGGTTTTTTGAGGGTTTTGGAGGTTCTGATAGGGGTAAAGATGGGGTTTCAAAATTTGTAAAGGAGTTTTCACAAGGATTGAAGGGGATTTGAGGCCTTTAGAGGTTATATGGAGGGTTGAAAGATGAAAAGAAGGCTTTATGAAAATGAAGGGAAATAAGTGAAAATAGGCAGTTTAAGTGGCCTTTGGGACAACTTTCTTTGGTGAATCCGCATGGCTTTAAGATGGAAATAGTGGTGAGGATGAGCCTCCAAGATG
The DNA here is from genome assembly GCA_034641835.2 of Pinus albicaulis. Lineage (NCBI taxonomy): Eukaryota > Viridiplantae > Streptophyta > Pinopsida > Pinales > Pinaceae > Pinus > Pinus albicaulis. Next base: position 2,073,546,072 of record CM076575.1, on the reverse strand, counting down.
GGACAAACCTAAGACTTCAAGGATGATATATTTTCAAATGAAATATATCTCTTGAAGGCTTGATGACAAACTTAGCCACCATTTGGTATATTAGAATTTATAGGTGGCTAACAGTGGCTACACTTGGAGAGGACAGCTTGCCCTTTAGGTGTCTAGAACCTTAGTAATATCTGTATTTAGCAGACCAGTGCCTTTCCATTGGGAAGAATTCTTTGCTTTCTTGCTGGTACATTTGCATATTGGCAGTTCCTTCAGTGACCTGTAGCATGAGATCTCTCTGAAACAAACATTTCTACCTACCCAGAGCTACTTGTCCTAACATTTTCTTCTTCCGTTGAGTGCACTTGGGATGGCATCTCTTTTACAACATTTCATTTTGCAAATAGAAAAATAAACCTATCTAATGCTACCCTTATTTCTCCAAGAGCCCAGATTAAATAGTTGGACTCTTAATTCTCTACCTAATCTAATATCTGTCAGGATTAAATAGTCTTACAGATTTTCATTCTCTATATTCTAAGACAGAAATTGAAAAACACATTCAAACCAGGATTAGACTGTCTGGCTTGCTATGGGTCCATTGCATGAAGACAAGCTACACATGAACTGAAAATAGCAGAAATTAAAACAAAAATTAAAAGGATTAAAGATCTGGAATTCAAACACATTCTTCCTTCTTGCTATGACTCAGATTTTGAGCTTCTTAGAGTCACCTTTCTTTCTTCATTTCAACTCTGGTTTGGATCTTGTTAGAGTTGTTCTCTTTTCTTCTTTGCTGCCTCAAGTTTTGAGCATGTTAGAACCAGTTCTCTTTCTTCTCTTTGGCTCAAGTTTTGAGAGAATTGGAGCCATATTTTCCTATGATTCTACGTTCAGATTTTCAACATGTTTGAACCTTTCTTTCTTCTATCCTAATTTATTCTAATGATAAGACAAGATTAAATAGTTTGGCAGATCTTCTTCACTATCCTATAACAGTAAATTGAAATCTGCCCAATCATGATTAGGCTGTATGATTGGAAAATAGTGCTTCTTAAAGTAGTGGAATTTTAGCTTGCACACTTTCATCTTTTCCTTTCTTTTTGGTATGGGGCTATACCTTTCTTGTTTTATTTCTGCCCTCTTTTCTATTTTTTATTTTTTTTGTATTTTTCTTTTCATTTTCTGAGCAAGCTAAACAACTAACTAAATGCTCACAGCTGAGCTTTATTGACATTCCTACCTACCCCAATCTATCTTGGAAATCTCTGTTATTTTATATGATACAATAGTGCCAGTGCAGCCAGTTAAGAAGTAACAAAAAAGGGTAGAAAATCTGACTGCTTGTCAGAGATAACCATAGGGTATCTTGAATGTGGGTCTTCAAAACCAAGGCCACCACCAATGGTGACCACTCCTGATGTGTCTGGCTTTTGCAAAGGATCAATTCTTGGGAACTTGAGCCAATCAGGGCCTCCGTATACTCTGTCACAGGATCAATGAACACATAATGTAAAATTTCTTCTTTTACGCCTTCCATGATCAGTAGGCTATTTGCATCCTTGACAAATTTGATTACTGCATCTTTAGTGTGACTCTTGAAAGCACAATCATCATTTTCCTGCACATCAAAAGGCAGTGAAATTTCTTCTCTCTTAGGGGAAGGGAGACTTTCCAAAAATGCTCTAGGGTCCCTGAATTGGTATGATTGTTCTTGTGAATTCAATATTTCAATCTCGGTTTCATACCTTTCAACCACCAAGTCTAGGAAAATTTTCTTAAGCTCAGGTTTAGCATTGAGCTTTGAACTGAGTGTTAGCCCCCCTATAAATTTTTGACAAGAAAACAGGGGGCTAAATGTTTTTGAGCCTTCAAGGAATGCATTTCCTTTGGAAACACATCATCCTTGAAGCCTGTTTCATACTTCCCTGCCTTTTTCTTTTCCCCCCTGCTGTCATGAGGTCAATAAGCCTCGCTGAACAATACAATTTTTCTCAAAAGGCCTTATTTCTGCCCTTGTATCTCTGCAGAATTCCCCCACTTTATCTTTTTTCCCTTTTTCCCAAAGTTCCCTTTTGCTCCCCCTAAATCCCCCCTTACTCTCCCAAATATTCCAAAATCCCCATGAAATCCCACCTTTTCCCCTCGGTTTCCTCAAATTTACCCTCTATCTACCTATCGTTACCCTCTTATGGCTCTAAAATCCATTGAAATGGGCTCAAAACCCACTTTTGACTTTATATTAAGGCCTAAGCCCCCTTCTCACTAGCCCTGACCACTTCCCTACATGTGCCGTTAGCCTAGGACCAGCGCTTAAAACCTTGGGGCCAACTGCAATCGCAGCCTGCAAGACCGGCGCGTTCCTTTGTAACATCAAAAAATTGCCGATGCGATTGCCTCGCTCTATAAGTCGCGCGATGTGTTATCCACTGTTGATCTACCCCATAGATCGAACGGCCCGCGCACTGTCGCAAATTTTCTGATCGCAAGTCCTGTCTTCTGATCCCCGATCACGCCATCTCCTGATATCATCCCAGTCGTTGATCCCCTTATCTAATCCAATGGCTATCGCTTGTCCTCACTCATCACAATCTAAAGTTTGTTAGTGTCGTTCCTTTATGTCCTCATCAATTTCGATCCCCCGATCCACATCTCCATCGTCGATTCCCGTGCGAATCCAACCATCATCGCACTTCCCAATCGCTTCTCCTTCCTCGATCGCAATCGGAAGTTATAAATTTGCGTCCCTCTTGTCCATTGTGATTGTGATTCTCCGACTAAATCTTCACCGACCGTTGGGTTTAAGATCTAACGGTTCAAAGCAAATCGCCCTCTACCTCTGGCTGGGTCCTACCTCGTCCTGTTTCATTGCATTTCCGCCCATTTCCTGCGCATTTTTGGTTTTAACCTAAGTTCCATATTTGCATTAAAGTCTTATGTTTCTCATTCGTTTCGTCCGTTTTCATATATCATTCCACTGCGTCAATCTCCGTCGTTGATCTTTGTTCCCAAACCACGATCTAACGGTCTGCACTGCATTCCACCACCAAACCCTATTATTCATAGTTTCCTCCGTTTCATTGCATTTTTTCACCATTATTTAGTAAAAGGCCTCCATTCTGCCTCCATTATTTAGAGACACAGAGACTCCTCCCTCTACACCTCCTGATATTCACTTCATTCAAAACTTGGGGCTCTGTCATCCTAGGTCTGCTCAGAAAACTTCTCCTAGTCATAATATTCCTGTCATCCATATACCAACTGCTCAAATTAACCCTTTACCTCATCAGAACATCATCATGGCAGCCTGGTATGCACCTTTGATGTTACCTCAGCCTCTAGTGCCCCTGCCAAACGATTATCAATCAAAAATCCCACATTTCACTGCCAAAGAAGCTGTAACAGCTCAACAAGATGTAGATAAAATGGAAGATTATTTTGACTACATGGAAATAGATGATGATACAGTCAAAATGAGAATATTTTCCCAGAGTCTGGGAGGTGATGTGAAGAAATGGTCCAAAAACTTACCCCCTGGCAGTATCCTAGATCTCCCTACTTTATACCAGACCTTCATAAACAAATGGGAAGTTAGGGCTAACCCTCACCAACTCCTAGCAGAATACATGAGCCTTAAAAGAAACGTAGGAGAGAGTGTCCATGATTACTCAACAAGATTTAACAACATTTACAATGCTCTCCCCCCACATATGAAACCTCCCTAAGGCATGGCCCTAGCAAAATACCCTGAAGGTTTTGATGCAGACATGGCTTACCAGCTTAGAGATAAAGAGTATACCACTTTGGAAGACATGCAGAAGGGAGCTATAAACATAGAAGCCAACCTGATTGAAAAAAGGGCAAGACTGAGAGCTGAGAAGAGAGTAACATATAGAGATGACAATGTAGCCTCCACATCTGATCCCAACTATGATAGATTATCTAAGAATGTGGAAAAGCTGCAACAACTGATGGAAAAAATGGTTGTCACAGTTAGCAATCAAAACAAAAACCAAAATCAGAACCAAAACTTTAGAAGAAATAATATCATTCCCAACAGACAAAAGGAATCAGATCAACAAGTCATTCCCTCATTCCAAAACTTTCTTAATGAAGAGGAAGGAATCATAGAAGAGTCTAAAGGGAATACAATAAACATGTTTGAAGCAGAGGACTCAATCCATGACTATGATGCAGAAGAAGATCAGCCCTCGCCCTCATATTGGGATGAGGAGAGATTATAATCTGAAGCCTACAGACTTGGATTTGAAAATGCTATAATGCAAGTCAGGGAACAATATGAGCTTAGGAGCAAAAAGAGCCAAGACACCCCCAAACCCAAAACTGTTGAGGTCACTATCAAGAAAAGGCCCGAGAAAAATTCTAAAGAAACTGCTCAAAATAACAAATCAACAGCTGAGAGTTTTGAGAAAGACAACCAAAACATTGAAAAACAAAGCCAACCCACTAGCAGCACTAGCACTGCAATTAGTGCTCCTAATACAACAGTCTCTAACCATGTACATAGTGAGAAATCACAAACTGATCCAACCACCAAGATAGTGGAAAATAAAACAGAGTTGAGCACTCCAAAGACCCAGTCCACTTTCAATTTAGAAGCTGAGATTGCAAAAATCAAAATCTCCGTACCATTATCTGAGCTGGCCACTCAAGATGTATATAAAGGCTAAATTTTGAAAGCATTAAATCTGGGGGAAAACAACGACACCGTGAATTTAAGTGATGCTCAACCTTCCCTCCTCTTTGGTCCAAAGATTGAGGGAAAGTTTCAGGAGGGGGTAGTACCACCTTTTTATATCAGTCTGAATATCCATGATAAGATTCTTCACAATGCAATGCATGACTCTGGAGCATCTCACAACTTAATGCCCAAGGTAGTTATGGAGAAACTAGGTCTAGAGATAACCCGCCCTTACAAATATTTGTATTCATTTGATTCCAGCAGAGTAAAATGCCTTGGCCTAATCAAAGATCTATGTGTGAATTTGACCCAGATCCCTACTAAATGCATGGTCATGGATGTTGTGGTGGCAGATGTGCCACCCAAGTATCGCATGTTATTATCGAGATCATGGGGAGCCAAACTGCAAGGAACAATGTAGAGGGATGGCTCATATGCCACTGTCCCTATATTTGGCCAACTTAGAAGACTGTATAGGGAGTCCCAAATGAAATTACTATTCAGTAGCCCCGAGAAGCCCGAAAAATCCCCTTTATATTCTGTGCATACAGATCTAGATTCATTCATCCTGTACAATGACCAATCTGTAGGAGAACCAGAATCAGAAAATGAAGATGCAAAGGACAGCACTGAGCCCATGGATGTAAACATAATGGCTACTCTGGAGGAATAAGATGGAGAAAACAATGGGCAGGATACTGAAAATGAAACTCCGAGTGAAACATAAATAGAAAATTAACAGCAACCTATCCACCTCCCTCAATCCCATACCCACTATGAAAAACTAAATGATTCATGAACTAGAACCGAACCCACCCCACAACATAATGGCGAACCCCTGTGGGAGATGAATTTCGATGGGTCCTGTACTAGGAAAAACGCTGGAGCAGGGGTGTGGTTACGTAACACAGAAGGTAATTACGCAGAGAGCCATGCTGTCAATCTGCATTTCAAATGTACAAACAATATTGCAGAGTATGAGGCTCTTATCCTGGGCTTGAATTTGTTGAAGAAGTTAGGAGCCCATAGAATAGCTGTGAAGGGAGACTCAGAGTTAGTTATAAAGCAGGTAAATGGCGAATACATAGCAAAACACCCCCGACTTAGAGCTTATAGGAACGACACCATGGACATACTAAAACAATTTGTAGAATACGAATTGGTGTTTGTTCCTAGGGGTCAAAACGTTATTGCTAATGGATTAGCTTGCCTGGATAGTTCATATCCTAAGACTCCCCCTGACCAACAAATCATCATTCAGACCAAGTTCAAACCTGCAGTGCCAGACAACAAAAAATATTGGCAGGTCTTTGAAGGAGACAAACAGATTGAAGATTTTCTGGTGGGCAGAAATGAGTTTGAATTTTCTGATTCAGACTCAAAATCTGATGATGTCTGCCCAAGTGAGGATCCCCCAGATGAAAAAGCAACACCCTGTAACATAGAGATAAACACCCTGAATGAAGAAACTAGAATTCCAACCGAAAAATGTGAAAACGCAGAGAGCGAAGAAATAGAGGTGCTACAGGCCAAAGACAAGAATATACCCAAAGGCCTGGTACCCTTAGAGGATCTTTTTGACTTATATGATGTAGCAAAAAAGCCCACTATAGAACATGCAGACTCAGATATAGAAGAATGCAAAATTGGCACTGAAGATAAGCTCAAAATGATTAAACTGGCTAAGTCTTTACCTGCAGATATGAAGATAAAATACATTAACCTGTTTAAGGAATTCATTGATGTGTTTGTGTGGAGCTATGAAGACTTAAAGGCCTACGACACCAACATTATACAACAGAAGATACCTGTTAGCCACCTATAATATTTTGTTATACCAAAAGGTGGCTAAGACTTTTTGAGCCTCCAAGGAACAAATTTTATCACTAAAAATTGTTGGCTCTCGAAGGCTCCTTGAAGGCCTCATGCCTCTGTCCAAAATCTTCATTACTATTTCCATTTTATACTCAGAAAATTCTGCTAATTACAAATGAAAGACTGCTGAAAGACCTTCATTTCTCCCCCTTCTAAACCTTCATTTGCTTCCCTTTTTCTCCATCAAAAATCCCTTGTTTTCATAAATCCTCTTCTTCCATTTATGAGAAATCCCCTTTTCCATAGTTGAAAACCCATTTTTTGACTTTTCCGAAACCCCCCATTCCTTTGAAAAACCCTGAGAAATTTCATAAAAAATGAATTTTATCTACTATGGACCTAAGCCCCCTTGGGCTAAGTCCTAACCACTTCCCCTCACATGCCTATGCGTTAAAACCAAACGCCAAAGACCCCGAATGCTAAATCGCATCGGAAAGAATCAAATGTGCAAGTCTTTGCCATACTCCAAAGACTTCGATTGCGATTAGCCTTGATGTTTATGATTCCCGATCATATCATTTTCATATAACCTTGGGCCGACCCTCGGCTCTTAAAACTTGTGAAAATTTCATTCCCAAACCCAATTTTTCTTTGTAAAGACCCAAAAGCCGCCAATCCAAAGTTTTAACTTAAAACTTTAAGTCACATGTTGACATAATCTAATGGGTTGATCAAAAAGACCAATTGCACAATCACAATCAGAGAATTCGCAATGAGTTGATCGGAGAGTCCAGGCCCGCAGTTCCGATTGCGATTGGCCTTTGATTTACTAAAGCCCCGGCCATATCACAGTTCATATACCCAACGGCCCCGCAGTCGGGCGCCTCATCACTTTATATATATTTTCTGCCCCCGATCCGTAAAAACTTTGTTTTATTTCAAAAAGTTAAGTTTTCATATATTTCAAAGGGTTTTCCACCCGTTCTTCTCAAAACAGATCTCCGTCGTTGATCATCTACAGCTGATCAAACAGCCAGTGCTCAATCGCATCGCGAAGTTTTAATCGCATGTGTTTTGTTTCACCCCCGATTGCCGATCCCTGATTTGTTGTCCACCGTTGATCTCCTCTCTGCCTTCCAAAATCCAACGGTCCTCATTCCCTCCGCTCATAAGTCTTACCGCCATTTCAAAACCCGCCGATTCATCGCCCACCGTTGATCTCATTTTTAGATTGACGATCATCGCTCAATTTCTTTGACCCTCCTAATTACGCAATCGCATCGGAGTTTTTTAATCGCATACTTTTTGTTTGCCCCCCGATTGCAACTCCCCCGATCCATCCTCCACCGTTGATCTCGTTTTTAGATCAATGGTCATCGCTCAATCGCTTTGACCCTCCTGATCGCGCAATCGCATTGGAGTTTTTCAATCGCGCCCCTTTTCTCCTCTCGCCGATTGCATTTCCCCGATTAAATCTGGACCGTCCACGTGTCCAGATCCAACGGTGGCGCTCCTTCCTCGCCTTCTAAGAAGTTTAAGCCCAAAACGCAGGATTTCCTAATTGTTTTTGTGTTTTGTAGGTATTTTAATGGTTTTCCACTGAATAATGAAGGAAAGCCGAGGACTGAGAAAGACGTTTCCTGTTCCCTCGAGCTACTAAAGAGAACCATTCGCGGGCTCTATTCAATGATCTATCAATGATTAATGAGAATTTATAACATAAAAATCCTAGCGTGACTCTGCACATCGACAAGACACTGTTTTAATTCAAAAGAACAGTCGAAGAGTATAAGTTTGAAGACAAAGAATAACAGATGAATATTAAAGATGGATCTGGGGAATTACGGTTAACAATGATTATCAAAAGCCTAATTCCCTGGATTAAAACACAGTCAACATAAAATCATAAGTGTTTCACTAACAGGAAGGCTTCCACAGCTTCAACTGAGGTGAATTAATTCCTCAGCTACCACGGAGCCACCTGTTGCCTCAAACCTTTCAAAACAGAGGCCGAAGTTATTGAAGAAGATTAGATATTCACCTTTAGTGCAGCCAGGGAGTTACTTCTGCACGAAAATAAATGAAGAAATATCTGCAAAGTTACTCCAGACAGAACACAGAGCCTCAAAGTCAAATAAAGCTCCCACCGAGCTTAAATCATAATTGTAAAAGTTAATACAGCGCATCCACCTGTAACTTCTCCATCAAGCCTCTCAAAGGGCTGAGAAGTCTTCACTCTGTATTAATTGTATTTGATATCTTTTATCAGATCTCACCTCCTCATCCTTCTATAAATACTTCAGTAGAAGATGAGTGAGGGGTTGGTTGCTAATGTAATTGCTGAAGCATTGTAATTGTAACTGAGCTGAAGACTCCTGATTGTAAATAGTGATTCACTGGCTCTTGGAGCTCTGCTTGTAACAGATAAGTTAGGTTATGAAAGAAAGATGAATTAAAACACTGGACTTGAAGATTGTAACTAGTTTGGAGCATCAATACAAGCTGATTTATGGGATCCTGGTCTATGTTGACGGTGATGTTATTCTCATTGTAACTTGTTATTTTATTTATGTTTTCATTATGTTTCATTTTCTACTGTAAATAACAGTTTGAACAGGGTTAGGACCTACTGTATACCAGTAACCTTCTCTGGCTGAAAAATCTTTATTTAAATGTTTTCTCCCAACTGTGTTATTTGAATATGATTTAATTCAGTTTAAGCATAGGAATGCTGGCGTTCCCTCGTCTGATTGTCTTAGCTGAATATTATTTTCGAATGTTAATTTCAGTATATGTTGTGTGAAGATGAAATGAGGAAGATATGGTGAGCCCTGGTCCCAGTCTTGTTTTCATAATTGTTTGATTGTTTCCCTTAGAATGTGTTAAAATCTAGATAGTTTCAAAGTACTTACCAGATCTTAGGCCATTCTATGTTATCTCTGTGATTGTCTTGGAAGTAACTAAGTAAAGAAGAGCTAGTAGAGAATTTGTGGTGAGCCCGGCCCGCTAGTTTCTACTCCAAAAGTTGCCTTCAAGTTTCCCTTTGTTTTTTATATGTTTTCTATTGGAAGTGTATCAAAGGCTGGCTAGTTTCAAAGTACTTACCAGATCCTGGGCTGCTCTTTGTTCTGCATCTGTTTATTTCCCCTTCTAGATGTATCACTTCATTCCATAAATCAAAACCTTTAAAGAGATCCTTAGGCATAGATGAATTGCCCCATAGACCACTCTTGAACCTGATCGTTTCAATTAAATCCTCTTATGACTCCATAGCCCAATGGACTAGGACCTGAAACTGTCTTTCATCTTGTCCAAAGCTTATTCTGGTTGCTTGCAACTTCTCACCTTTGAACCTCTTTGCATTTGGGACTTTTCACCTCTAACAGCAATCATGTTCAACCATCCAAAAACAAACAAAACCTTTGGCCTTCATAACTAGCCTAATATCATTACCCCAAACTTCAAAGACAAATCCATCTTTGTGCTTATTGGAGAGATCCCTCTTCAGATTCAGGAGGGCTAGATCCTAGAATCCCAAAGTTGGTTGAAACGATGTTGTTTCTATAATTGGACTCTGCCAATCTTGCTAATAAATTACAGATTCCTAAAAATACCTTTGAAGGAAAATCAAAAGCCTTTCAGACAAAAACTCCACAGAATTAATACAAAACAATTGCCTGCAGTTGAAAAGGAGATTAAAAAGATGTACGAGGCAGGCATAATAGTTCCTGTAAGGTTCTCTGATTGGGTATCGAATCTAGTGGTTGTGAGGAAGAAAACAGGGGAAATCAGACTGTGTATAGACTTTAGAGATCTTAATAGAGTCTCACTAAAAGATAATTACCCTTTGCCTAGGATGGAACACATCCTACAGAAAGTAGTGGGCTATAAGAGAATCCCCCTACTAGATGGCTTTTCGGGTTATAACCAAGTGTTGGTACTCTCAGAAGATCAACTCAAAACAGCTTTTACCACTCCGTGGGGTACCTTCATGTATGTGAAAATGCCTTTTGGATTGATGAATGCTAGAGCAACCTTCCAGAGAGCAATGGATATAGCTTTCTCAGACGAGATAGGGAACTTCATAGTTATCTACTTGGATGACTTGACGGTCTATTCTAAAACCGAGGAAGAACACCTCAAACATCTGAGGAAGGTTTTCGAAAAATGTAGAAGGTATGGTCTGTCATTAAATCCTAAGAAAACTGTTTTTGGGCTGCAAGAAGGTAAACTTCTGGGCCACATTATATCTGAGAAAGGGATTAGGATAGACCCACAGAGAGTTGAGGGGATACTTCAGATCACACACCCAAGGAACATCAAAGAATTACAGTCCTTCATTGGCAAGATTAACTTCCTTATGAGGTTTATCCCAAACTTAGTGGAACACCTCAGGACTATGACCAACATGCTGAAAAAGGGTATGGGAGTTAAATGTACTGTGGGAGCTAAACAATCATTTGAATCTGTAAAACTTGCACTTACTCAAGCTCCTATTCTGATTAGCCCTGAATTCTCAAGGGACTTCATGATATTCTCGTTTTCTTCTGAGCACACAATAGCTGCAGTCTTGCTACAGAAAAATTCAGAAGGTAATGAACAGCCTATACCTTTTTTCAGCAAAGCCTTAAGGGATGCACCCTTGAAATACAAAATCATGGAAAAGCAGGCCAATGCCTTGGTGAAAGCCTTAAAATATTTCAGGGTGTACATTCTACATTCTCACACCATATCTTATGTGCCAAATATAGTGGTCAAAGATATCTTGTCCCAAGACCCTGATGGGAAAAGGGGCAAATGGATTGCTACCATCTTAGAATACGACCTTGAGATAAAGCCTACCAAACTGATCAAAGGTCAGGGCTTAGCTAAGTTGATGGCTAAATCAAATCTGCAAGCCCTTGACATTAACATGATAGCTACCTTGGATGAGCGAGAAGGATTGTCTGTTTCCACTGTTGAGGAGGAGTTTCAGAACTCCCCTTGGTACTCTGATATCCTTTATGTGCTCACCAACCTCAATGATCCAACTGAACTGTCAAAGGCCAAGGCCAGATTATTGAAGCTAAAAGCCAGAAACTACTGCATTCTGAATGAAAACTTATACTGGAAAAATCCAAATGGCCTATTGCTTAAATGTTTGCCGTAAAATGAAGCTGAAAGAATTAAGCAAGAACTCCATGCTGGGGAGTGTGGAGGCCACCTGAGTTGGAAAGCCACTGCAAACAAGATACTCAGGGCTGGCTCATTAGGGGAATTTTGAGGTCTAAAATGGGCCTCCTAAGGAAATTATAAAATAATAGTGGAAAAAATCAAATAAGATTTGATGACATCATCAAATTTTAGAGGGAAAAATGAAAAAACTACTTTTCAACTCATATTTTCAACTTATCTCCCAAAGTTTTTACTCAAATTTTGAGCGGGCATGACCGTTGGATGCGAAATTTAATTCCTCATCAACGGTACCCATGTTTCATACTTTCGATGGGTCCTACTACACGAAAAATGAGAAATACATAAAAAAACGTGATTACAATCACGTTTTTTATGTATTTGTCATTTTTCGTGTAGTAGAGTTCATCGAAAGTATGCAACATGGGTACTCCTTAGATGAGGAATTAAGTTTTGCATCCAACGAGTACTCCCACTCAAAATTTGAGTAAAATTTTTGGGAGATATGTTGAAGATAAGAGTTGAAAAAGTAGTTTTATTATTTTATTATTTTTTAATATTTGTACCTTTTTATTTAAAAAATGGTGAATCATGCCCCATGGTTGACATCATCATCTTGAATCCTATTGGTTGTTATAAAGTTTATTTTTGTTGTACATTTTTCTTAAGAGGCCCATTTTAGACCTCAAAATTTCCCTAATGATTATTGGCCCACACTCTTCAATGATGTCCATAAAATGGTAACGGCCTGTCATAAATGCCAAATCTTTGAAGGCAGAAGAAAGCTCCTCCCCCTCCCTTTGCAACCCATCACTGTAAAAGGTCCCTTCATGAAATGGGGCCTAGAATTTATTGGAGAAATAAACCCCGCTTCTTCTGGACAACACAAATGGATCCTAACAGCCATAGACTACTTCACCAAACGGATAGAGGCCATACCCACTAGGAATGCCACTGATTCTGTCATCATTAGGTTCCTAGAAGACTTCATCCTATCTCGATTTGGCTGTCGAAGAAAAATAATCACTGACAATGCTGTTGCTTTTGGATCCAAGAAAATGGTTGATTTCTGTCACAGGTATGGAATAGCACTTGGTCATTCAACTACCTATTACCCTAAAGGTAACGGACTAGCTGAATCTTCAAACAAAAGCCTAGTAAACATCATCAAGAAGCTTCTGGAAGAAAACAAGAAGTCATGGCATAATAAATTGGTGCATGCTTTGTGGGCCGATAGGCTTACAACAAAGAAGTCTATTAACATGTCACCATTCCATCTTGTTTATGGAGCAGAAGCAGTTTTCCCCACTAGCCTTGGCATGCCAGTGGTTAAGCTTGTCCAAGAGATTCAGACAGAGGAAGACAGTATGGTGAGAAGAATTAATGAAACAATCCATCTTCAGCAAACGAGGGAGTAGGTTTATAACAGAGCTGTCAGAGTTCAGGAAAACTTAAAGAGGAAGTTTGACCAAAGAGCCAAAGCTTCATATTTCAAAGTTGGGGACAAGGTTCTGAAATGGGACTCAAGAAGAGAGGGCAATGGTAAACATGGAAAGTTTGACAGTTTGTGGCAAGGTCCTTACATTATCCAAGCCACTGTGGGTCCTAATGCATTTTTCTTACAAGAACTTGATGGTACAGAGCTGTTTGGGGGTCCTGTCAATGGCAAGATGCTCAAGCATTACTTCTGCTAAGTTTCAGTTTCTAGTTTCCATTTCATTGTACATACCATTGTAGTGTTTATCTTCTAAAAAAAGGAGAGGTTCAGACATGCCCAAAACATGAACCTCAGAGACACAAAGGAGCTGGTCCTAACATGCTCAAAATTTGGACCAGCCATGAAGAAAAGAAAACGGCTCTAACATGTCCAAAACTAGAGCTGAGACAGAAAAGGAAGTGACTCTAATATGCTCAAAACCTGAGTCACGAAGAAAGAAGGATGCTTCAAGAGTTCAACTTTCGAGCCTTCGAATTTTTGCTTCAAATTTTCTACAAGTTTAGTCCATGAGCAGTTCTGTCTTCATGTCATGGTCCATAGCAAGCCAGACAGTCTAATCCTGGCCTGACTATTTTTCAATTTCTATCTTAAAATGTAGAGAAGAAATCTGCTGAACAGTTTTATCCCAGCGGGTATTAGATTAGGTAGAGAAACATATGAGACCAACAGTCTAATCTGGTCTAATGGAGCAATAAGGGTAGATTTAGAATAGGTTTATTTTTTGTTGCAAAAATAAATGATGTAAAGGGTTTGCTAGTTCAAATGCACCCTAGAAGAAAAAATGCTGGGATTGTAGGATGGGTAGGTAGACTGTTAGAGAATGTTTCTGCTGATCTATCATATTTGTGGTAGCTGAAAATCAAAGAAGAAAGGTGGCTTGAGCAGTAGGCATCTAGCCTACACCAAAGATCAATTTCTGAATTCTTGACTCCTTCAAGAAGAAGCCATCCCCATGTGGAGCCACTATTAGACCCCCTATAAATTTTTGACAAGCAAACAGGGGGCTAAATTTTTTTGAGCCTTCAAGGAATGCATTTCCTTTGGAAACACATCATCCTTGAAGCCTATTTCATACTTCCCTGCCTTTGTCTTTTTCCCTCTGCTGTCATGAGGTCAATAAGCCTCACTGAACAATAAAAATTTTCTCAAAGGGCCTTGTTTCACCCCTTATATCTCTGCAGAATTCCCCCACTTTATCTTTTTTCCCTTTTTCCCAAAGTCCCCTTTTGTTCCCCCTAAATCCCTCCTTAATCTCCTAAATATTCTCAAAATCCCCATGAAATCCCACCTTTTCCCCTCGGTTTCCTCAAATTTCCCCTCTATCTCCCTATCGTTACCCTCTTATGGCTCTAAAATCCATTGAAATGGGATCAAAACCCACTTTTGACTTTATATCAAGGCCTAAGCCCCCTTCCCTCTAGCCTCAACCACTTCCCCACATGTGCCCTTAGCCTAGGACTAGCGCTTAAAACCTTGGGGCCAATCGCAATCGCAGCTTGCAAGACCGACACGTTCCTTTGTAACATCAAAAAATTTCCGATGCGATTACCCCACTCTATAAGTCTTGCGATGTGTTATCCACCGTTGATCTGCCCCATAGATCGAACGGCCCGCGCACTATCGCAAATTTTCTGATCGCAAGTCCTGTCTTTCGATCCCCGATCACGCCATCTCCCGATATCATCCCAGCCGTTGATCCCCTTATCTAATCCAATGGCTATCGCTTGTCCCCGCTCATTGCAATTGGAAGTTTTTTAGTGCCATTCCTTTGTGTCCTCGTCGATTGCATTCCCCTGATCCACATCTCCACCGTCGATTCCCATGTGAATCCAACCGTCATCGCACTTCCCAATCGCTTCTCCTTCCTCGATCGCAATCGGAAGTTATAAATGTGCGTCCCTCTCGTTCATCGCGATTGCGATTCTCCGACTAAATCTTGACCGACCGTTGGGTTTAAGATCTAACGGTTCAAAGCGAATCGACCTCCACCTCTGGCTGGGTCATACCTCATCCTGTTTCATTACATTTCCGCCCATTTCCTGCACATTTTGGGTTTTAACCTAAGTTCCATATTTTCATTAAATTCTTACGTTGCTCATTTGTTTCGTCCGTTTTCATATATTGTTCCGCTGCATCAATATTCGCTGTTGATCTTTGTTCCCGGACCACGATCTAACGGTTTGCGCTGCATTCCACCAAAAAACCCTATTATTCATAGTTTCCTCCATTTCATTGCATTTTTTCACCAGTATTTAGTAAAAGGCCTCCATTCCGCCTCCGCCGCACTACCATTTCATCCATCCTTCCATTGCACTGTCTTTCTTGGTCCAGTTTCGTGTTCCGCAGGGTACAGAAGGCGGACACGCCTCCATAAATACGCATTATGGATACAGCGGCAAGGTTTTCACTGACAAAGGCGTGGAAATTGATATATGATGGGTTTCTCTTCATCAGTATAATGTTTTCCTCCCAGAAAGGACGGGTTGCCCATACGATTTTTATTCCATACCATGCTCCAGAGGAGATATCCGCCCAGAACGCAGTCCGAGGATATCAGAGCATTTGTTTCTCAAGTATGGCAGATCATTCCATTTTTTATTGCCATTTTTTTTTATTCACCAAAGGTACTACAAAGTACAGCAAACCAGGATTCATCAGAGACATACTTGGAATTAATGAAGCCTGACGAAGACCATTCTTTTCTCCAAAGAGTGCCATAAATTAATGCTGAGAGTTTAAAACAGAATGGGCTTCGGCCCTCTAATTATTTTCTGAGTTTAATGTTATATTTAGTGTTCTACCTACTTCCTCTGCTCTTTTTCAGTTATAAAAACTATGAGAAAATTGTTGTAACGGTTGTTGATGAGATAGCAGAGAAGTGCAAGCAGTTTCTCTTGAGATAAGTTCTATGTGTATAGTTGCAAGATAGGCTGAGGAAGATGTATTCAGACTGAATGACCAAGTTATTGGCTATGTTGTACCTGATTGGTGTTGATGTTTAATATGATAAGCACATTTAATTGGATCCTGATCTAAAGCTGCGGTGATGTTTTTCTATCTCTGTGTTTATTTCCATTACATTTCATTTCATCTGGCTCGCATCAGAAATTTGGCATAAGATTCACCCTTGTTAGGTGCCTTATGTTGCTACTCTCCTAGCCCTTTATGTTTTCTACTTAATGTGTTTATCTAGAGATTGATTTCAATTGATTTAACCAGTGTAGTGGATGTTGTTCCCTACTAGCTGATGTATGAATTAACGAAATATGTTTTTAGATGTTCTGGTTAGGATTTAATGGAATGTGTTGAGAACAATGGGAGGTCTAGAACCCTGTATCTACCTCACTAGGATCTTTCCATTCTGATTAAGCCTTTCCAAGTTCCCTTGTGCTGCCTTTGATTTTGTCCAAGCAGGTCTGGAGTTAAATGACCTCTGACCTGATCTATAGATGGGATTAGTTGGTTCTCCCTCCTTCACACTCGGTCCTTAATGTCCCATACCACCCTATCTATTTAGGATCCAAGGCTTTAGATGACTAGCCCAACTGAAAGCTTGCATATTGATAGCAAGTAAACCCTTTCTTGACTCCATTACCCAATGGACTTGGTTTCCTCTGGATTATCTCTTCTTTGCCTAAATTCTTGTTTGCCCAATCCTGTCTCATGATGAACCCTTCCCTCCTAATTCCAAACAACCAAACTCTTAACAAAATAAACAAATCCTATGCATATAACTAGCCTAAAATCATAACTTAGAGCTTCAAAGACATACACTTTGACTCATATAGAGAGATCCCTCTCTGGACCTAGGAGGGCTAGATCCTAAGGTCTGAAAGTGGTCCTGATGTTGTCTCGTCTTTTGGTCTTGCCAATCTGGCCAAAACACGGAAACCCCAACACTGAGAAGGACAGAATCTGGAAGGTCCTCCCATTCAAGTTCTGCCAATTCACTTGACATTATATATCGACACTCTGCTATGAAACTTGAATGAATTTTTGCAAATTTTTCAGAGTCTTCTATTGGTGAAAATATTTTGTCTTTTGGGATTGTGGAGTCGCCAGGTGGAATATTTTGAACTTTGTTGTCCACCAACAACATGATGGATCTTCTTAATGCATTTCAAGGGGAGTTTACAAGGATTAGTGAAGTAATAGGCCTATTGGAGGCCAGTGGAGTTGCCAGGTGGAAAGGTTTAGCCCTTTGTGAAGGTAAAATGTTTTATGGTCCACCACCAATGTTTATTATGAAGCCAATCTAAAATGTTTTTTGATTTTGAACATTTTATGGTTATGAGAGTATCCTATGTCTTTTCTTACACTTAGCTAAGGTGCTAAAACAAATAGAGTCTCCTCTATGGCTTTCTAACTGATTTTCTTAGAGATTTGTAGGACTAAAGAGTTTATAATAGTTTTCTAGGCTATCATAAATTCAATAGGTCCTACTGTGATCGCCATTATGTTGGGGTTCCTGTGTTTTGGTAGATTGGCTAACCAAAAGACAAGACAACATCAACACCACTTTGGGATCTCATGATCTAGCCCTCCTGGATCCAGAGAGGGATCTCTCTATGTTGTTATAATGATATGTCTTGAAAACTTTAGTAGTTTATGTTTGGTCAATTTAGTGTGTCCTAAATTGCTACATTTAATTTGTCAATTCGGGATTCGTAAGCTGACGAAGTGTGGTGCACTATATGTGCAAGATAACCTATCTCTTACTTTTTTGTCGTTTTTGGATTTTTGTGAAATTCTAAAAGACAAGTATGGAGACAAATATTCAAGACAACAATGTATTTCTAATGATTTTCCAAACTTCAAAAGAATTTTA
This sequence comes from Pinus albicaulis, assembly GCA_034641835.2. Lineage (NCBI taxonomy): Eukaryota > Viridiplantae > Streptophyta > Pinopsida > Pinales > Pinaceae > Pinus > Pinus albicaulis. The sequence goes on along the minus strand of CM076575.1, from coordinate 2,073,528,078 downwards.
AAAACACACAATGACAAAATTAATTCTTCAAAGAACATGAAATTGCATCACTACTCTAGTCAAACAAACAATGAACTACTGATCATGAAACTCATTATTCTTGCTGCTGTTCAAACACAAAAGAAACTATGCTTAAAGAAATCCAAAAGTTGCAACAAAGTAAATCTAAATCAAATTACATCAACTTATCTTCTTATCCCTCATCATTAGTCCAGCTATGATTTTTGGAGGTAACCATAAACAACTTGAGTAACCTGATATCTAACTTGCAGAAAGTAAACTAATATCAAACTACACATTCATAATTCAATCCCTCACCATCGGTCCAGCTGTGGCTTTCGGAGGTAACTGAAGATGTCATGAGCAATTTAATATTTCTAACTTGCAGAAAGTAAACTAATATCAAACTACACATTCATAATTCAATCCCTCACCATCAGTCCAGCTGTGGCTTTCGGAGGTAACTGAAGATGTCATGAGCAATTTAATATATCTAACTTGCAAAAAGTAAACTAATATCAAACTACACATTCATAATTCAATCCCTCACCATCAGTCCAGCTGTGGCTTTCGGAGGTAACTGAAAATGACATGAGAAATTTAATATATCTAACTTGCAGAAAGTAAACTAATATCAAACTATACATTCATACTTCAATCCCTCAGCATCAGTTTAGCTGTGGCTTTCGGAGGTAACTGAAAATGACATGAACAATTTGATATATCTAAATCTAACTATTGAAACAAATGTGCAAGACTGAAATAAACAAAGCAGTACTGAAATTAAACAGAAACTAAGAAAATTAAATTAGTAGCAGAACAATATTAATTCGATGTCATTAGTCAAAAAGTTATGCAAATGCCCGGGCTGCCTATTTATAACCTAAAATAAGAACACTGATCAGCTAACAATAACATAAAACATGAAAGATTATGGACAGAAGCAAGATGTAAAGCATGAAAGATTATAAACAGAAATGAAGCATATATACCATGAAAGATGCAATGTATAAACACATGAATGACTTATGGCACAATGAGCTTAAAGAAATAAAACAAGAACTATACAATAATGCACAAAACCTCAGCGTGTGCAGGGGCCCTCTACACCGGCCTTGGCAACAGACTTCAAGTACAAATTACGCTTGGAAACAGAGTCTTCTTATATATTAAAATACAGTCATAACAGAAAGGTGATATTACGGCACAGTGGCAACGTAATTACATTACAGAACTATCTGGAGGCTAATGGAGACTAATCTAATATGCGTATGCAAACGCATTATTTATAACAAGGAAATATAACTAATTCCCTAAAGTTTGTGCTGATGGAGAACACGTAAACCATTACGTCCAGAGATCTAGGATCATGGCCGCGTTGAGGAGTAAATCTATGCAGAGTGGATGTTGGATTCGGCTATGGAGCCATGTATAGGTGTTGATGTGTCTCCCGCAACTCAGAAACGGCCATATGAATATTCACGTGACGAGAAACAGAGTCCTGTCACCGTGGGACTCTACGGTTGACTTCCACTTGGCCACCTTTGACCACAACTTCCTTAAGTGAATTTGCTCGAGCCAATAGGAAACGATCCATGTCCACATCATTTTTGACTTTCCCATGTGGCTCTTTTTTCCTGAGGACACCTGTAACATAGACTTTCACAAAATGGCTGCGGAAAGTTGCAGCAGCTGCAGAAAGTGGCAAGATTCCGCATCTAAATGAGAAAAAATATAAATCAAACAACAGACACAAAATATAGTTAAAAACCATTTTAGATGCTCTTTTGCAATTAATATACAATGATATTGACAACTGGGAAGGTTCAGGTGAACAAAAAAGGTATAGAAGGGTGTATGGAAAAGATGCAGATTTGAGACTCAACATACCCCCACTGTGAAGGTGTTGCATATCCTCATGCAACCAAAATTTTGATAATCCTTCTTCAGTTCATATGCCTTGACACTTCAGCCAGTACATCCAATCCTCTCCTCTTCTTCCTTGGTGCTGCCAACATCCTGGGCTTCTTCATTAAGCATCTAAATTTGATATTAACGAGTGCTCTGCTTAACTTCTGGCATTTCTTTTTCAATTTCTTGTTCTTATTCTGCTATATTCCCAGATGTAGCATGGTATTATCATGAATGATTTTGTCCAATTTGCTTTGTTCCTTCAATGTCTCATTTTCATTTTTAATGTGTCTATTTAAAAGCTCTAGCTCAAAGACTTCCTGTTTTAGTGATTGGACTAAATCATCTTGTACTGTGTGAGGCTGAATGGATGAAGTACTGGGACCTGTAGCTGCTTTTTCTAAAGATTCTATATAATCATATACTTCCTGCTGCTTGGGGTCTATATCAGGTGTCATTTTTATTGGGCTGTCCCCAAAATGCTGTGAAGGAGAGTTATCTTCAAAATCTGGCTGAGAAGGGCTCACATCAACATCTTGCTGAGAATGGGATGGACTATGTTCAATGTATGACTGAGAATGAAATGAACCAGGTTCACTAACTGACTGAGAGTGAGATGGACTATGGTCAGCTGGGGATTTTTCAGATGTTTCTTCTCCCAAATCAATAAAATGAGGACCCTTCATTTGCGTTTTCCTCAATTTCCCCTTAAGTCTGGAACTTCTTCTCACATGCTGTGGACCACTGTCCTTTTGTTTTTGTTTTCCTTTCCCTGTCTTCTTGGCCATAGATGACTGTTTTTGAAGATAAACTAATCTTTCAGATAACACTTGATGATATTCTTCTTCGGAAGAAGGGGTTTGATGTATAGCCTCAATACTTTTTCTCTCTTTTGGTGTTATTGGCTTTTTACCCTTGGTTTCTTTCTTCTTCCTTTTTGACAATCTCTCTTCCCTACTGGTTCTTTCAATTGCAGTAGTAGGAGTATTTTGAGTTTCATCATTTGTTCTTTTTCTCCTACTCCTTCTTGATGTGCTACCTTTAGGAATTTCCTGAGGTTCCTCAAAGAAATTTCTAATCAAAATTTGTTCCCATGTGTCTTTCTTCTCCTTTAACTCTTTTTCAATCAAAATTTTTACAAGACCGTGGTGATATAGATGTGGTTCTACATCCCCTAAATGCTTCTAAACAGTCACAGACATTTTCTTCAAACTATTTAATAGAAAATATGGGAGATTGAGAGTTTGATTATCTAGAAAATTCATCAGCAATCTGGTATGGTACATATACATGGACCCAAAACGGCCTTCACGGGTAATGAATTTTTGAACAACTAGCAGCAAAGTAGCCCATTCCTCTTTCAAAGCATGAACGGGAATTCCTCTTTTAAAAATAGTTATGTCCATACCTTGGTTTCGTAAGATTATTCTCCAGGCTTCATCACTAATGCTTTTGTTCTTAAACCAACGTTCACCCTCTTGAGGAAGTTCCGTGGCAGTTGCTATAGATGCCTCATTCACCGTGAACTTAAGGTCTCCAATCTCTACCTCCAGGCCATTGAACGACCTTGCAAATGATTTTGTCACTTCTTTATGGTAGCCTCTGAACTTTTGGATAAACTGCAGCCACTTTGCTTTCTTCAATATATCCCTGACTTGCGGATATCCTTCCATGTATTTAGGTCCTTCTGGTTCTGCTCTTAGTAATTTACCCATTCTTCTTTCTGCTCTTCAAAAAATTGCCTGCGTGAGGGTTAAATGGAAGTAGAACGGCTGAATGCACGGAAATGAGCACAATGGATGTAGGTAGATATCAGAGAGTGGGTATACAGACTATAGCGTAACAGAGAATGAAATGGAGTGAAGCGGAATAGAGAGGGGTTTCGTGAGCACGACAGAGATACGGCTGTGAGATTAACAGAACAATAGGAGGAGTATAACACATCCGGCAGTGTTTTGAAATTTGGTGGCTGCAAAATAAATGTAAGCACGTTTAAACAACGACTATACATTTTATGCGGCTAAAAGAGGCCGTGGTCAAATCAACTACGTCTCATTGTCATAGGTGGAATATCAGAGTATGAGTGAAGATCGGAGGTTTAATTATGGGACCATTTGAGAATGAATGCGGGAGGATCATATGGAGATCATGAAAGGGTTACAGAGTTTGTCAATATAATCATTGCACATAATGGACGGAGCTTATGGTTTAGAACTATATAAAAATGTGTTTTAAATGCTATTTGAAATGAATTTTTACTCATACCTTGGAATCTTTGCCTTTTTTTTTTCTTGGTCTTCAATTTGTTGCTCCTCATTGATATCTTGAATTCCCCATGTCTTCATAATTGGTCCTCATACCTGCATTTTATTTCATGATTATGGAAATAACATCTGGCTGTACATTCTTTTGAAAAACAGAGTAGTAGCTGTGGAATCTGCTTCTGGCTGCGGAAACTGGAGTCAGCTGTGGAAACAGATGTCAGCTGCGGAAACTGACACAACTATTATTTGGGTGAATGAACATGAACGGATGACAAATGACTAGATGGAAATGGTCATGAAAATGAATTTTATTGGTGAAAATGGAATGAAATAGATAAAATGAAGTGGAATGGAGTGAAATGAAGTGAAATGAAGTGGAATGGGTGGTCACAAAACTTGTGAAATGAAAGAGAGATTTTTTTTTTTTGGAAAATATAGAGTGTCAGGTGTTCCTGATTTTCACCCTATATTTTCTGTATAAGACTGCCAATCAGTGATTGGTTTTCAGGCTTATACAAATATTTATTTATTTATTTATTATTTTTTCTTAATTGAAAGAACAAAAGCTAGGCTGGTGGAGAAGAAGAATTCTTCTGTACCAGCCTGATTGCAGAATTTGCTTGAAACATTTTGACAAAATCCTCTTTTGAGAGTGGCTTATGATAAAATTTCAATCTGTGGCCATTCACAATAAGAGGAGTTTGAAACTCATCAATGGTCTTGATTCTTACCACTCCATTGCTAAAGATCTTGTCAATATCATATGGCCCAAGCCAATGAGTCTGAAATTTTCCTTGAAAATCTTTAAACTTGGAATCAAATAACAATGCCCAATCTCCTTCTTGAAACTTCTTCTCTTTGATGTACTTGTCATGCCATTTAGCTCTTTGATATTGAACTATATCAGTTCTTAGAATTGCCTCTTGTCTGATTTCATCTAGCTCATTCAATTGCTCCATTATATGCTTTTGGGCTTCTGATAAGTTCATCCCCAATTGAACTGCGATCTTGAAGGTCTTGACTTGGAACTCAATGGGGAGCAAGACTTCTTTCCCATAAACAAGTTCATAGGGAGAATGTCCTGTTGTATTTCTCCATGTAGTTCTATAGGCCCACAAGGCTCCAGGAAGCCTTTCTGCCCAATCTCTTCTATGTAGATGAACAGTTTTGGTGATGATACTTTCAAGAACTTTGTTTGTAGACTCCACTTGACCATTTGCTTGCGGATGGTAAGGAGTAGATCTTCTATGCTTGATTTTGTATTCTTCCATCAATTTCTCCACCAAGTTGGATGTGAATTGGCTTCCTTGATCTGTCACAATTTCTCTTGGAACACCAAAGCGAGTAAAAATATCCTCATAAAGAAAATGAACAACTGAATTTTCAGTAGCAGATACTAATGCTTTGGCTTCTACCCATTTAGTAAAATAATCAGTACAAACCAATATATACTTCTTTTGTTTAGATGGTGGATTAATAGGTCCAATGAAATCTAAAGCCCACTTTTCAAAGGGTTCAATGAGTACCTGTGTTTGCAATGGCATTTCATTTGAAAGGGTAGGTTTCCCTACTCTTTGGCAGTTGTCACACCTTTTGACATATTGTTTTGCATCTTTGAAGAGGGAAGGCCAATAATATCCTAAAGACTTGACCATTTGCTTGCAGATGGTAAGGAGTAGATCTTCTATGCTTGATTTTGTATTCTTCCATCAACTTCTCCACCAGGTTGGATGTGAATTGGCTTCCTTGATCTGTCACAATTTCTCTTGGAACACCAAAGCGAGTAAAAATATCCTCATAAAGAAAATGAACAACTAAATTTTCAGTAGCAGATACTAATGCTTTAGCTTCTACCCATTTAGTAACATAATCAGTGCAAACCAATATATACTTCTTTTGCTTCGATGGTGGATTAATCGGTCCAATGAAATCTAAAGACCATTTTTCAAAGGGTTCAATGAGTACCTGTGTTTGCAGTGGCATTTCATTTGAAAGGGTAGGTTTCCCTACTCTTTGGCAGCTATCACACCTTTTGACATATTGTTTTGCATCTTTGAAGAGAGAAGGCCAATAATATCCCAAGGAAAGGATTTTATAGGCCGTCCTTTTTTCCGCAAAGTGTCCACCGCATGGTTCATCATGACATGCCTTAAGAATATCAGGCATTTCATCTTCCCTGACACATCTTCTGATCACAAGATCTGGCCCTGTTTTAAACAATTCGTTAGAAATCCATGAATATTTTGAACTCCTCCCCGAATAATCTTTCGTCGTTTTTCTCTTGAAATAAATGTGAAGGGTAGTTACCCCGTGAAACGCAAATAGTTAGCAATATCACGCATACCAAGGGGGTCTTAATAGTTACGCAAAACAAATATTCATCGAGAAACTTATCTTCTAAAGGAGAATCTTCTTTAGTATTCCCGTATCCTATGACAAGAAATCAGCCTCATCAGTATTATGTTTTCCTGGTCTATCCAACAATAGTAATATTGAATTCTTGCAAAAGTAAAAGCCATCTTGTCACTCTTGCCATTAGTAACAGGTTTGTTCATTAAAAATATCTAATTGCACTTGATGAGTCATCGATATGAATAAAAGTTTCATAGCCTCGTTATGTAATGTCTAAACTTATTAATTGCATGAACAACATGCCTAAGAACTCTTTTTCAGATCACAAAGTATAGTTCAACTACGTAGGGCGTCAAATTTTTGATCGGTGTAATAAATGGCATAAGGAATTAAATCTCTTTTGACCCAACACAAGCCTCCAAGAGCCGGTCGATTCAGAAAGACATCTACGTATGAAATATGGAAAGGAAGTTTCCAATTTGGATCCTCTTAAGATAGGTGCTTCGTATATTCTTGTTTTCAAAGTTTCAAAAGATGATTGACAATCGGGATCCCATTTAAATTCACGGAGTCTTTTGTAAGCTAAATTTGAAGAGTGGAGATGCTATTTACAGTGAAGTTTTCTATAAATCTTCTATAGTAACACTGTAAATCCTAGAAAACTTCTAACATCTCTTTCGACGAATTTGGAATAGGCAACTTGGAGATGACTTCAACTTTTGATCTATCAACCTTAATCCCATCTCCCTCGAAATATGATGTCCTAAAACAATCCCTTCATGAACATCATAAAGCATTTTTCATGGCTTAATGAAAGGTTTGTTTCTTTACATCTTATAAGAAATTTTTCCAAATTTTTCTAATGCCTCTTCAAATGAATTACCATAAACCGTAAAATCATCCATATAAACTCTACACAATCATGGATTAGATCGTAGAAAAAAATTCCTAGCATCTAGCTCTTTGGAATGTTGGCTCGGTGCATTACTATAATCCAAAGGAAGCACTCAGTAGGGCAAAATTTCCCCATGGACAAGTAAATGTGGTCTTATCTTGATCTTCAAAGAGTTACTGAATTCTGATTATAGCCACTAAAACCATCCAAAAATGAAAAAGATACTTTTTACATCACTAATGTATCCTAATACCTCGATCAATAAAAGGAAAAGGAAAGTGATCCTTCAAAGTTGCTTTGTTCAATTCGTATATCAATGCATACTCTCCATTTACCATTCTTTTTAGGTACGCTATAACCAAAGGAGAAACCCATCGCGCTCCAAAATTGGATAAATGAAGTTTACATTGAGAAGTTTTTGGAGCTCTTCTTTCACTATCTCCCTAAGATTTGGATTCATCCTTCTTTGAGGTTGTCTCGATTGGTCTCATCTGTTTTCCTCAATATAGATATGATGGATGCAAGTCTTAGGATAAATACCCTTCATGTCGCATACTCCCATGCAAATGCGACAGAATGTTTTTGCAAGATTCCGGATAGTTCTTCTTGTTGTGACTTCTCCGGATGTTTGTTGATATTCAATGTCTTTTCCGGAAAAAATTTCAATAGCACGAATTACCAAACTCTTCCATAGAGTAAAGAGGGACATTTGTATTGATGATAAATATTCTATGTCCAGATTCCAGCTGAAATTGTGTGGGGTCATATTATGAAGTTATCTCAAAATTTTCTAATGTGTTCGGGAATTTGACTATCCTCACTAATTTCAGAAATGGTAAAGACAAAGTTGTATAGTGTTCTCATCATCGACCCATTCATTGTCTCCCTATTCTTGTGATTGCTGTACTTTGGAGGATACAAATTGAATTTCTTTGTCGAATTACCATTTGAAATGTACATGTCTCCGCATCTACAACTAATAAAAGCATCACCGTGATGCCCAAGGTCTTCCTAAGATAGTGGATGTCCTCCCTAGATTACTTTTGGGGAGTCAAAAAAATCATAAATTCTACCGTGATATTCCCAAGAATCTAAGGAGATCGAAATATCTTCTAATACACCATCTAGTTTAATAACCGATCGATCCGCAAGTTGCAATAAAGTAGGTGTAAAAAGAAGGTTAGGAAGTTTTAACCGTTCCATGAGTCCGTCTACTCATAATGTTGATAGCAGACCCCCTAAGTCAATCAATGTGTTTGGAATTTCTATCCCATTTATATGTGTCTTGACAATTGGACTTCCCGATCTACATACTTCGCATGGTAAGATTTTCCCATCATAATGATCGCAATCTTTCCTACCAGGTGGATTCTTCTTGTGTCCTTTAGCTTCCTTCCCGGTCTTTTGAAACTCAACTCCTTTATGGTTTTTGCTAGAATAGGAATTTCTCGAATGGCTTGTAGCAATGGAATCTTGATACAAACATTCTTCAATTCATCTAGAAAGTCATAGTTAGGCAACAAGATTTGTTTTTCCCACCCCTTATCAATTTGTAGTCTTTCCGAAAAGGAGGTGTAGATGAAGATACGGAGTTGCTCAACTATAGGGAGTTGTGGATGTTAGCTTTTCTTTTCTCTTTTTGAATTTTTGAATTTTGAAGAGATTCTTCCTCGAGAACCCTTATTGACTTGAAGAGAGTCCTCTTCGGAGAGGTATCTTGCTCTTGAATGTCTATAGAAGGTTTTTCTAAGACTCTACCGTATCCGAGTTGTACATCGTTGAGAGGAACAATCATATAAGTAGGAAATTGTTGTCCTTCTACTCACATAAGTAGTTTGGGGATTCTTATTGTTAGGATTTGGAAATGGCGTGAGTCGGAAGTTGATTTGTCTTCGTTGGTATGGGAGCATGAGTTGAGGATTTGTATTTTGTTGAGAAGGTTGTTGTTGTGGAAATGGCAATGAAAGTTGTGGATTTGGCTTGAAAATTGTGGAGCTTGTTGATTTTTGAAAAGATGCAGATGGATATTGATAAAATTGAGCAAATCTCCCATAAGGATTTTGCATCCCCGTACCCATAGCCGATAAGTGAATTTTGATGTTGGGGCCAAGGTTGTTGCCAAGGATTCCAATTTGGTGGGGTTTGAAGATTCATAGTGGTTATTAAACCCTTGAGATTGTTGTCCCCGCCAAGGTCTCCTTGCGACAAAACAGAAGAGATTCTACTGCGAATTTGATCTTCTTGAAAAACAAACTTTGAGTCCAGGATTGAAGGACAATCCTTGATCTCATGATTCTCTCGAGAAAATCATACATGTTTTCTACAACTTTTGCATCCAAGGGACATTCTCCTTTAAAGCATGTTTCTTTCTACATTTCGCACAAAAGATGGCTAAGGCATATGTTTACTCGTCTGCTTGTTTTGGATTTTAAGGGTGTCTAGTTGTTCTACTACAGGCTCCTACAGATATCAGTTTTGAAGACTCATGCAAGCATATTACCAATCTCTTCCCTACTTACCGATCCAAATCTTGCAGATTTGTTAGCCCTAATAAGAGAAGAATCCCTAGGCCCTTTTCTAGTTTTAGATTTTCCTCTTGAGAGATGGATACATGGATTACCGTTATATCACGAAATGGAAGTTGAGAAATGTCTCCTTTCCCCATCATGTTTAAAATGTCTATCCATTCATCTCTAATGGCTTTTAATAGGAGAGGGCTTTCAAGGTTTCATTATCTAAGTTGCTCATCTTTGCTCTTTTCAAGTTGTATTGAAATCTTTCAATTAAGTCTTCCAAATTTTCATCTTCTTTTTGCATCATTTTGAATACCTCATCCTTGTGATTGGTGGGCACTCCACAATAGTCCAAGTATCTATCCAAAAAATGTTTGTTTCCATATCATTCCAAGTCCCGATAGATTGAGTGGCTAATCCCATGAACCATTTCAAACGTATCCCCTTCAATGTTGAAGGAAACAGTATTTGAGTTTTTGAGAATCTTCCATATAGTCATAAGTTCAGGCACACTACTTCAAACTCAAATAGAAATGTTTCGGGATCCTCTCACTTCGCAATCCCATAAAAGTTAGGGAGAACAGAGATGGTGAGATATTTTTCATTGTTGCATGAGTTTCCTCATCAACTATAGGGAATCCAAGCAAAATTGTCCCTATTTCTACCATTATTTCCTTCACCATTGTTATCTCCATTATCTCCCTCCTCTTCTACCTCCACCTCTATTTATTACTTCCTCTCGCCATGATAGTTTCTTTAGAGTCCTTATAGTCCTCTAGTTCTTCTACCAAGGAAGGATGAGAGAAAGTCTCTTTGTTTTCTAAGTGGGTTTTAGTAGGTGGTATAGGAGAATCCTCTAATTCGAGTTGTTCCTTGACTCTCCAAAAATCTTAAGGCTAGGGGTAGATGGTGGTGAATCGGGTCTATGCCTTGAAGAAGATGGAGTTATGAAAATCGAGACTCATAGCTTTAGCTATAAACCTTCCCCTAAGAATCTACTTGCTCTATGCATGTCATAAAATTTGGGCTAATAATTCTCTTTCTGATCTTCCGCGATCACTACTCAGGTGCAAGAGAGAGAGCATACTTAAGAGAATTACTAAACCAATAACTCTCTTTTCTCGATCCTCCGCGATCACACTACAGAGTGCAAGAGGAGAGCATACTTCAAGAAGTTATCAAGTTTTCCCTTCTTTTATGATTTTATGTTTTGTTTTAAGAAATTGGCTACCTAGTTACACTTCACTGCAAGAAGCGGCGCCAAAATGTTTGGTCAATTTAGTGTGTCCTAAATTGCTCTTTGCATTTAATTTGTCAATCCGGAATCGATAAATGCCGATGAAGTGCGACGCACTATATGCGCAAGATAACCTATTTCTTAACTTTTGTCGTTTTTTGGTCTTTCTAAGGTGAAATGGAAATTCTAAAATGAAAACAAGTTTGGTTATATTTGTTCAAGGAAGTGATATCCCCTATTATGATTTACCAACTTGAAACTTTAAAAAGCAAATTGAAGATTACAATGACAAGACTTGAAAGAAAGTAAAAGTGTCACCGCTTTGAAATGAAAGAGATGCCGCTAATCTAATGAATCAAAACAATAAACTAGTGAACATGAAAACCAAAACTATTCTTGCTGCCAACTAAACACAAAAGAAACTATGCTTAAGGAAATTCAAAATTGCAACAAAATAAATCTAAATCAGATTACATCAATTCATCTCGACCCTTCATCATTAGACCTGCCTATGACTTTCGGAGTAATCATAAACAACTTGTGTATATCGATATTTAATTTGCGCAGAAGTAAACTAATACTAAACCATACACTCATGATTCAATCCCTCGCCATCAGTCCCAAATGTCAGGCTTTCGGAGAGCAACTGCGAAGATGTCATACATGATTTAATATATCTAAATTTGCAGAAAGGAAACTAATACTAAACTACACACATTTCATAATGCGAGTTCCCTCACACCATCAGCTCCAAAGTCTGCGGCTTTCGGAGAGCAATCTGAAGACGCTATGAGCAACCTTTTAATATATCTAAATTTGCGAGAAAAGAAACTAATACTAAACTACACATTTCATAATGCGAAATCCCTCACCACGTCCAGTCCAGTGTGGCTTTCGGAGGCACAGGCAGAGAGACGCTATGAGCGACTTTAATATATCTAAATTTAACTACCGAATCGAGATAAGCAAAACCGAAAATGTACAAAAGCAAGACTCAAGTTAAACAAAAGCTATGAAAAGCAAACTCAGCGCGAGAACAATGTTAGTTTCATGTCATTAGATCAAAATGCTATAAAAATGCCTCTGTCGTCTACCTAAAACCCGCATAAGAAAACCGATCAGTGATTAACAATCATAAGCATGAAAGACTGAGAAATGAAATGGAAATTATGGAAATGTATAAACGAGATAAATGAAACAACTACTAAAGTATGAACATATGATGGATTATGATACAATGACTTTTAAAAGAAATGAAATGAGAAATGTACACTAATACACAAAACCTTAGCCGAGCAGGGCCCTCTACACGTACTTTGGTAACGAGCCTCAAACACGAATTAAGTTGAAAAAGCAGTAGTCTTCTCATATTAAAAAGTAGTTCATTACAGTAATGGTAGTGTTACGGCTCAAGAGGCGAGCGTAATCACTACAAAGCAAACTACCGTGATACCGCAGTGACGTTCACGAACATCAACTATCAACTAACTACCGTGCGTATGCAAACGCTCTATATATAACAATAAACTCATGACTCGTCTCCTAAAGTTCATGATGACGAGAGAGCACGTAGACCACTTCGTCCACGGATATAGGAGTATGGGCCGTGTTGGAAAGTGGATCTACAGAAGGTGGATGCTTGAATTCAACCTCGCGAGCTCGCATGGCATGTCGATTTAACCTCACGCAAGCTTAGAAACGGCCGTATGGATGTTTATGTGCCACGAAACGCAGTCCCGTCCCGACATGAAACTCCATAGTTGACCTCCACGTGGACGCCTTTGACAAGTGGCTTCTTTGGACGAGTTTTCTTGAACCAATAGGACTACGAACCATGTCCACGTCATTCCTAGCTTCGCCCATGTGGCTCATTTCCCTTGTAGACACCCGTAGCATATAATTCCACAAAATAGGCTGAGCGTAGGGTGCAAGGATGCGTAAAAGTGGCAAGATTCCAGCAGCTGTATAGACACAAAATCTAGATCAAATATGAAAACACAAAAACATAATTAAAAACCATGTTAGATACCCTTTGCACATGATATTGACAATTTTGGGAGGTTTAGGTGAGTGAAAAAGGTATGGAAAAGTGTATGGAAAAGATGCAAATTCGGGACTCAACAAGTAATTCACTCTCTCGTTTCCTCCATTAGAGATTTGGGGGAAGAATATGAGGTAGATAATGCAATTATTGAACATTTTGAAAACCACTCCACATACTATCAAGAATCCCAGTTGAAATCGAACCTAGGAAATGTTTAAAAATCAATCCTAACTCGATCGTTGAACAAAGCAGATTAACGATACGGTTATTACGAAAATAAAAAAGGAATTTGCATGGGACTATACGGATATAGAAAGGAATCCATCCCGGTCTATGCACTCATCGCATTTACCTTAAATAGGATCGTGTAAACTAGTTAGACAAGCCGTAACATTGAATGAACCACGCACTTAAGGAGATAGTGAAAGAATAATTGCAGAAACTCCTTAATGATAATTTCTTCTACCCCATTTTTGACACAAATTTCGTAGTCTCTCGCTTGTCATAGTTCGAAAATATAACGACAAATGGAGTAGTCTATGTTGACTATGAGAGAGCTTAACATGGCCACCCAAAAGGACCATTTTCCTTTACCATTCATTGATTAGGTCTTGATACTCTCTTTGGGAAAAAAATATTTTCATTCCTAGATGGGTTTAGTGGCTATAATCAAACACATATTGCCCCGGAATACCAAGAAAAGATAACCTTCATCTTCCCATGGGGTAATTTTTCATACTGTGAGTCCTTCCTTTTGGCCTTTTGTAATGCAACAAAAACCTTTCAAAGGATAATATTGGGTATCTTTTCCGATATTTTGAATGATTTCCTTGAAAAATTTATGGATGATTTTACACCCTTGACGGGAATGCCTTTGAGACAACAATATATAACTTGGAAAAAGTGGCCGGAACGTTGTGAACAAACTAATTTTTCTCCAAGCACTGGGAGAAATTCCACATGATGATGACTTCCGAGGGAATTGTCGCCGGGGCATTTTATTTTGGCCAGTAGATGGAATCAAGGTAGATTTAGAAAAAATAAGAGGTAATCTCGAAAATCCCGACCCCTAAGACTTCAAAAGAGGTACGCAAGCGTTTTTTTGGACATGCGGGATACTATTGGAGATTTATAGAGAACTTTTCAAATATTTCATCCACTCTATTTTCATTACTCATGAAAGATGCGGAATTTGTGTGGACAAGGAAGTTTGAGACGAGTGCCTTCCTCAAAGATAAAAAAAATTGTGTAACAACAACACCTCGTTTTATGAGGACCAAACTCTGGGAATTGCCATTTCATATTTCTACTGAGACGCATCCGACATAGCCGTGGGTGTTGTTCTCAAAGCACTTTCAGGGAGAGAGAAGAAACCTTACGCCATTTATTATATACAGCAAGAAATTAACTCCAACAAAAACTCATACCGCACTGCTGCTCGAGAAGGAATTCCTAGACGGTAGTGCATGCTATCAACAAATTTTCTGGCACTACATCACCGGCAGTATCAAGTATTTTACACACCGAGCCATGTTGCAATTCGATTTTTGATGAACAAAGCCCTATTACTAATGGTAGAATTACACGATGGTTATTGTCGTTACAAGAATTTGATATTACTATTCTAGATAAAACTCCGGAAAAGATAATGTAGGTTATTGCTTTTCTTTCTAGACTAACTATAAGTAATGACCGCACTTCTCATCGAGGATTCTTTTCCCGCGATGAATGTCTTTTTTCCATCTCTACTCACTCACCATGGTATCTTGCGTATATAGCCAATTACCTTGTCGCCAGGGAAAATTCCCACACCAATTGTCTTCCAAGGAAAAGGAGGAATATTATACAGGAGAGTGCTACCTTACTCCCTCGGATAGAAGGAAATCTCTATCACATCGGGCCATATTTTCAGATTAGGCGATGTGTTAGAGAAGATGAGGAATATTTGAGATCTTGAAGGCTTGTCATGAGGAACCCCGATAGACAATTCATAAAGTACTCACCGTGAGGGACTACTAGCCAACTATATTCGAGGATGCCAAGAAGTTTGTGAAAGGATGTGATAGCTACCAAAGGATAGAGTGCTAGCCTTTGAAATCGATGATGATCGCACATTATAGCCTCGAAAGTGATGAGAACCATTTGAGAAATGGGCCCTAGACTTTGTGGGCCCAATTAATCCTTCATCGAAGTAGAAATCATACATATTTGTCTACACCGATTATGTCATAAAGTGGCTTCAAAGCAAAGGCACTAATTAGAGAAACAATGCGAGGTTGTTTCGTAGCTTTCTTGTTTGAAGATATTTTTTCTTCGCTTTTGGATACCGAGAGAGATAGTGACAGATGGGGGGCATCACTCACATCCCATTTGATAAATAAGCTTGTTGAAAAGTATGGAATTAATCCACTGAATCACTTCACCATATCACCCACAAGAAAATGGTCAAGTGGAAAGCACCAATAAAGTCATCGAGGGAATCTTAACAAAGAGAGTAGCCACCGACCAAAGAAACTAGGTGCCGAGAAACTTCCAGCAGGTACCTTGTGGGCTTAAAGGACAACATGGAGGAATACTATAGGCTTCTCACGATATGAAGCCGGTGTATGGTAAGAATCCTCTATTCCCATAGAGTTTGAAATAAAGACATGAAGAACAACATTGCGAGTTGATCTAGACTTAAGTCACAAGACATGAGACACAAATATTGAACCAAATCAATGAGTTGGAGGAGAAATAATCTAGTCGTTATTCAACGGATATCGATCATTCAACAACAAAGAGATAGATGGAATGATGGGTTTATTAAGAGAAAAAGTTCGCGTGAAAGGAGATTGGGCTCTTTTGTATGATTCAAGGTTCAAGGATTTCAAAAGCAAAGCTCAAGTGCCAGGATGAGTTTAGGCCCTTACGAAGTGGACACGAGTCTTTCGACAATGGGATCGTACACCGGGTCACCATTGACAATGCTAAGACACCGTTACTCGGTTAATGGGCACCATCTAAGGTTATATCATCAATTCGTTTCAAAGGAATCATTTGCTAACATTATTGTGGACTCTAATATTCATGTTACAATAATAGGGGAACATTCTTCTATGCATTTACTTTTGAAATTTGAAATTCCAATAAGATCGCAATGAACTTGAAAACCACCCTTGTGGCAAATGTTACACTGTACAATATATATATATATATATATATATATATAACAAAAATAATAAATCTAACTCCGTGAAAAAATCTTTCGGGGCGCAGTGAGACAATTTGTATGCTGAAAAACACTACCGTGTTAGATTTTCGTTACACCCATATTTTTCTTCCCGAAACATCATCTTTCCTTCCACGATCCATTTTCTAAGATGATGGTATTCATTTGATTTTATTTTTTGTACTAAATTCTCCTAATTATTATGTATAAAGAATAATCTAAAGGATGTTCGTTGTTACATATGTAATAACTACAACCATGAACATTTCTATTTCTCATGTTTCATCCCATAACAACAATAATTGTGCCATCCAAAATGCAACAACATAGTAGCGCTACTTAAGTAGTCACGTTGCCAATTTGAAATATTCCTCCACATCGCCTCAAGTATGTCATTCAAAAGGTAACATCATCATTTATGATTTGGTGATTATTGAAAAAGTAATGCTATTTCCATGATGGATGTGAGGAGGCCATCACCATTAGGGTGAGGGGATATATCTTGAAATCATTAAAAAAAACTCATATTCATGAACCTCTGTAGAAATCCGTATGCACCCAATTAATAACAAAATTGCCAATGATGACTAAATCCAAATTTGGAAAAGAGCGTGTGTACTTAGAACCCATTACTTTCCATAATGAGACATTTATGAAAGAGTGGTGTGAGGTAAGATTCGATAATATATAAAATATGTCACCTCCCATCAACCCCTTCGACCGAAGCCTTGTATCCTCATTGCAAACTTGTCAAATGGGATAAGAAGATACTGCCGAGAAGAAGCGAGCATTATAGTGCTATTATAGTAGGTTGAGCAGCAAGAAGTGAATTTAGAAGAAACAAAAAGAGTGGGTGGAGTAGCCGATCAGCATGAGCCGAGATTCTATGGACACCTTGGAGAATTTTCCGTAAGTCTACCATATATTCAAAGATTTCCGGATGGATTGAGTATTTCTAGAAGCTAGAAGGCTTGGACGAGGCGATGGAAATCAAATTCTCTCGAGAATTTGAACAACAATCAGTACCCGAAAGTTAGGGGATTGCAAGTTGAGGTGACCAGAAGAGGTAATTGGTTGAGTAATTACATTTCCAGGTAGAGGGACGGAGGTGGTTTAAGAGAAAAATCAATGACCCCTCCTTGAAACGGGACTTCCTATAAGGAGAAGAAAAAAATAGAGAAGAAAGGGGAGAGGAATTGATAGGTTTTTCACTCCCTCAAGGATGGGAAGATGTTGCCTTGGGTTTAATCAAATGTATCACTCTGTGAGGGAAGATCTACGATAGTTTTTAACTATCACTTCCCTACTTAATCACCTTCAACACTAGCAAAATATTAATATTCCATTCTACTTATTAGGGAGCATCAAGCATATGGCGGCAACAAGTAAAGACAACAACACACCCGGACGAGCATGCGTGACCAATCACAGTGACCCATCAAATTGATCATGATGGATGTGCTAGGTGTGCAAGGAAAGACTTGCAGTAATTCAAGCGAAAGAGTTCAAGGACAAGCTTCTGGGAAATAAACCATGACTTCAGGAGGAGAGTCGAGGCGAGAAAGAGGAAACCCAAACTTAGCCTTTAGCGAAAGTTAGAATTGGGAAAGAACCTACTCATGAACCAATTGGGGATAGATGGCCAAAACGAGAGGGTGAAAGTTAGAATACCCAAAATAACCTTTACCTACACGAGTGGATATATGTAATGGCATTATCGAGAAGAAGAAAGGCAAACCTCCTCATCGTGTATGCGATGAAACTCATGTCCTATTTTTTTATAACTTGAAAAATCTTAGAAAGGAAAATGAAGAATTGAAGCAACAGATTATATGAGGAAGGAAATATTGGTGTCCGTATGCACTGACATTTTTTCAAGAATTAACAATGGTGAGATATAAGGTCTACGTGGGGAAGACATTATCCCTAATGGGAAATAGAAACAAAATGGCATGAGGTTGTTACACAAGAACACTCGCTAAGGGATATTTATGTTACACAAGAACCCACAGTTAAAGTAGAGCCCCTTGTAATAATCAACCTAGAAGCTGATACACAAGAACCTATGGAGGCCACTACTATTTTATAAGAAACAACAATGAACACAAAGGCTACTCTAGGTGGAAACAAAGGGGATGATACACAAGAACCCACCGAGGAAGCTGTTGTTACACAAGAATTGATAGCAGAGGTGGAACAAACCCATTCAGTAGAGGCTATTACACCCATTATTGATGTTGATATTGAATGCAGAAGAACACCAGGTCCTATCTCGGGATGGAGTTCTGAGAAAATCTTGTGAATTTCTGAATTACAGAAGTGGAAACATGAAGCAATATCCCTTCGGGAGGGGATGGTTTTGCCGAAAGTACATCAAAGGGAGATAGATTCCCTACATGAAATATGGATGAAATAAGAGTTTAAGAAAGGATGGGAGAATTATAAGAAGAAGGAAGCCTTGAAGAAGCAGGAGGAACAGTTGTTGTTGTTTCAGCAATAGGTTCGAGATCTTACTATAGATAAGCAAAAACTTCATGATCTCGCCATAAATTTGTTGGGGTGTAGGTGACCTTCCGCATCCTATCCTATTTTTCTATGGGAACATTACTTCCTGTTCCAGCTAAAAGATGTTATGGAGGATAGACCCTTTTTATGTTCTTCCACTCGTGCATTTTTAGATGTTTTGCGTGCTTCCGATTTTGATGAACAAAGCCTGCTCTATGAGTTATTCTTACACAATATCATTTGTGAGCATGTGAATATGGAAATAGATGTGACATTATTATCATATATGGGGGATCTGGAGTTGCATGCTTTTGTGTCCTTCATGAAGAATCAGATTGAGTGGCATTTAGCCATCAAATCTATGGATGCTAATGAGGAGAAGGTGAAATTATGGGTCCAGGAAGAACCAGGATGAGCCACAGAGTTAAGGTTAGAATTCAGGAGAATGTTGAGTACTAATGGGATAAAGGAGCTGACTACCACTTATAGAAGTAGGATTGTGAACTTATGCCTCAAGAATTTCTCAATGATGAAGAGTCGAGCCTTAACTAGGAGCTTGAAACACACAAAAGCTAGCAGTGCTGAGCTACTGAAGGGGGACCCATTTTCATTCTAGAATTTCGTGGTGGCTGTTACACATGTACCAGTGTATGAAAAGATAGTACAATCCCTTGGTGCTTTGTGGCTTGGATTAAGATTCAAGTTTCCATTGATCTGGTTTCCAATTGAGGCTTATCAAAGTAATTATGAATTGAGCAAGTATGAAACGGAGTCCTGGGTATGGAAACTGATTGCAAATCAGGGGTACAGGTCTACAGGTGAAGATACAACTAGTGCTTATGATCTCACCGACCTACATCAGAGATATTCCCATGAAAGATTATTTTGCATGAGGACATGCAAGTGTTTCAGTTGGGGGGAGATGTTGGGTGCCAATTTTGCACACTTTTCCTACATTTGTTTTCCCTATTTTTCCTCATGACTATAACCAATAGGACTATATTTTCCTCTTTTTCTTACCTTTCTATCTTAACTTGTGCTGTTTCACCTTATTTTCATTACTCTGCCATTTCATCAATTATTATGATGTATCGTGCCTTTTTTATGACTAATGAGGATGAATGTTTTGGAGAAGATATATGGTCTTTGTGTTGTCTTTACAGATGTCATTTATAGTACAAAAGATCCTGAGCATGAGGCATACATGATTAGTTAAGGGTGTGCTATTACAATGAGATTTTTACACCATGATGATGTTACACGTTGCTGTTACAGACCCGCTGGCGAACTGCTGTTAGAGTTGTACCGTTGACTGGATCTCATCAAATCTTGTTGTTGATCTGTCCTCTAGATGTTACACTGTAGCTATGGTTTATCGTGATAGCTGTAGAAGTTATTAAGCATTGTATTTTTGTATAACAACCTCTGGGTAGTTTTGATTGTAATCTATAATTTTCCAGTTGGACTTTTATTAAGAGGTGGTTATAACCATATGTATTATATTTTGATCAACATGAGAATCATAAGATTCTCATGACTGATCTATCCCTTGTTTCCTGAGATGTAACCACTATATAGTTCTCGGCCCTTGAGGTCGAAAGGTTAGCGGAGAACAACATTATTTTGTCTCCGTAATTTTTCTCATATTAATATTGGTATTATATTGGTATTACATGCGTTATTCGATTTATTTTCCATTAAGTTCCTTCTCTACCTCTGCCCTACTAGGGAAGAAAGGCCCTCCTATTTAGCAGGGATTGCAGTGATTAAGGTAGTTGTGTATATGTGTTTTTAATTTGGTTTATGTAGAAGTAGAGGTGTTATTGCTGCTGTTTCAATTGTGAATATATCTGCTTCAATTTCAATATTTTGTATGCTGTTACACATATGATATTAGAAACACCAGCTGGATAATTGTTATGTGGCGTGCTAGAATAGATTAATTGAAGTGTTATTATAGTCTTGTAGATCATTTTATTTCTGCATGAGTGATTTACTTCTAGCATTTACTTCAACAATGATCTCTTTTATTTGGAATTGCTTCTGGTTGGGTGTATAAGCACAGACAGTGAAACTGTCATTGAAATAAAAGATGTCCCTAGATTGATAATTTATGTGTACTGTTTGAGTTATTTAATAGTGATTAATACAACCGAACAACGAGATTTCAGTGAAAAAGGTTATTTAATTTATAAATTAGACTACGCCATTAATTTTTACATGAAATTAATCTAATTTAATATTAACTTAGACAAGTTTAAATAACAAGCTTCTGACATAGGTATTGCATCTTCATACCAATTAAACGTATATCAGTAATAATTATCATTCTTATCCTTCCCAAGGCTCACCTTTTTTATATGCACTTGACATAGGTTAAGAACAAAGGCCTATGATCAAATTGGATTTGTCTAAGGCTTATGATCAGATAAGTTGGGATTATTTGTTACAATTTTTAGCGTCGTCTCAGATTTTTAGGAGATTGGATTTCATGGGTAGGATCTCTAACAACTACCTTCTTGTCTATATTGATTAATGTATCACCTCTGTCTACCTTGAATTCCTCAAGAGGTTTGAGGAAATTTAATCCTTTCTCTCTATTTCTTTTCATGTTGGTTATTAAAGGGCTTGAGATATTGTATACTAAATATTGTTCATTGGGTCATATATTTGGATTATGTTTTTTTGATGAACACCTATCTATTAATAATCAACAATTTGTTGATGACATTCTTCTATTTGGCCGACCCACTTTAAAGGAAGTGAAGTGAATAAGGAATATTGTTTAAAGTATCATGGAGGCTTTAGGAACACTGATAAATAATGATAAAACTAATATTTTTTTTTTAAACTACCAATAATCTATTTAGGGTTATTTGAATTGAGTATTGGAATTTTTTTGTTCTCATTTTCCTTCTAAATATTTGGGAGTGTCTCTAGCCTTATATTATAACTAGGTAGAAAGTTTCGAAGACCTCTTAGATACATTTCACTTGAAGGTCAATAATTATATATTTCAAGCCTTTAACTTTGTAAGAAGATTAGGAATTACTAAAGTAGTTTCATAGGTGTTTCCAAACTATCAAATGTGGGTTATGCCAATTAATAATGAAAATAGTTTGTAATTGAATTTGATCTTTATGGTGTGAATTCCTTTGGAGAACCTCGACTGAAGAAAAATGTTGGTCTCTATTGCGATGGAATAAATTGATCATGCCCAAATTAGTTAGTGGACTAAGTTTACATGATTTGGAATTTATTAGTGAAGCTTATGGTATGAAGCACTGATGGCTTTGACTTAAGGGATGTTTTGAATTATGGAAGTTCATTTGGCTCAAGAAATGTGTGCCCTTGAAAACATAGGAGGAGTTGTGTTATGATGGTTACATTCCAGGATAAAATATTTTGAACTCGATGCAGAGTTACAAAGAGATAGAGAGTAATAATTCCTTCTGGGATGTCAAAGGAAAGAGGATTTATTTTTTGGAGGATGCTTGACAACAATTACTTCTTTTGGAAGAGAATGAGAGTTTTCATCCTATTCAAATATTCACTAAATATTTGCATGCAGAAAATGTTTTTGACTATTGGAAACCTCCTGGTGATCATCAGTTATGGAAATGATGAAAAGATAAAAGTGACTCAACTCCTATTGAATCCACTTACCCCTGGGAGGATTTTAAAAAGGCACTAGGAGTTAGGCAGATTAGGAGTTCCTAGGAGGATGATGTTTTATGATAGGGTAAATAATTACTTTTCTCTTTCTCTCTTAAAGAATCATATTCCATGATTGCAAACTTGTCAACCATGGAGAAGGATATTTTGTGGGCCTGGATATGGGTGTTCATGTGGTGGAAAAAAATTCAACTTTCTTATGGTTAATGTCTTGGGGTCACCTTCTCACTTGAGATCGAATCTGTAGAAAGGGATATATGGGACCATCTTTATGAAACCTTTTTTTTCAGGAAAAAAAGTCAACAAAGCATATTTTTATTCCGTGTTCCTTTATGGTTGGTATTTGGGACCTTACTCATATTTCTAGATTGGTTCACACATTCTTGGGATATTTTAAGGCGTTATTGAATCAATGGTATCATTAGGAATTAAAAGACCCTATCATTTTGCGTGCTTTGAAGTTGGAATTAGGATTTATCCTTTGGAATATATGGAAAGAAAAAAATTTATGAATTTTTGGTACAAAGAATAGATCAATTTTAGTTCTAAAAGAGGTGATTATTTTGAGTATTTGGGAAACTATCCTTGCATCTCCTTGGATTACTCTTAATTGGGAGATGGAGGAGTCTAAAGAAATTATTCTTAAGAAACTTGACTTGGATCCTTCTATGACCACTTTATCTTCATCTTTGGCACAATATTTACAACATTATATTTTGAACTCATATTATCCACATGTGAGCTCCTTTATTAAGTAAAGTTTTGATGGGGCCTCCAAAGGAAACCCTGAAGTAACTAGATGTGGAGGGATTTTTCAAGATGAAAATTCCTTTCCATTACGAATCTATGAAATTCCATTTGGGATGGAGAATAATAATTTAGCTGAATTTATGGTAGTTGAGAGAGGTCTACATACTACAATTAGATATGTTTTTCGATTACTAGATGTTCTTGTCGACTTAGAGGTCATCATTCATTGCATCCAAAAGTTGTTAAATGGGAAACCCATTCATAAAATGGTGCACAATTGGAATAAATAATATGTGGTTTACCTTATTAATTCTCACTTATCTAATTTTGATTATATTATTGTTCAACATACCTGTCGTGAAGGGAATAGAGTGGCAGACTCATTAGCTATTTTGGGGTGAAAATTTTCATAACCTTAGTTTGAATGACACATGGCCAATTTCTTGTAGAAATTATATACAAGATGCATGTATATATCGAGATTCTCCTGATATAACAATATTTATATTCTTGCTAAATAAAAAATCCTTCGACTATTAATCTTTTGCGGAAATTAAACATTCAATTGCAAACACATGAAGTAATAAAAATAATTGCACATAACACAGTTGTTTAACGAGAAATCTTGAAGCTGGAAACCCCAACTATCATATATTATGTATCATGGAGATCATGTAACAATCTCATACAAATATTAGTACATTAAGCTCTCAGTACAATCAAGATTCATTACACACTGTCATGCAGAAATTTGCATCTCTATGCACCAATTTCTTGCCTCCTGACAGCCTGCCTCCACTGCGCAATCCCTGCTAAAGAATAGCTCTGAATGAATTCAAATCTCCCTTGCCTTGACTACGCATTCCTCATTGGAAACTCCAATGTGTGTGTGATGCAATCAATGCATCACTATAGTCACAACAGATAGTCCATATTGCCCTTTCACCTATCTCTCCACTGGGTCTCCACTGGAACTGACATGCACTGTAGTTAATTGTTGTATTGTTCAGTTGATTAATGAGTTATTATTTGTGAATTAATTAACTAATTAATTCACTCCACTCTCACTAGTGTATCATTCAGTTAGACTAGATACAACTAGCTCAACTGAGTTTAACTCCAATAATTGAGTTAAACTGAATAACAAATCCATGAATTACTCTTCCAACTCTGTCATAACTTTGCCACTTCAGTTCTAACTGAATCCTCCATGCATGAACCACCAGTAAACCCTAGGAATTGCATAATTCCTTCAGCCCACTGATTTTCCAAGTCTGTGCATTGAAACTAAGTGCACCAAGAGAGTAATTTGCTGTTTATTATCGGATTATTATTAAGAGCTAATAATAATTGACACTTCTATTTTTAGATTGAAGATCTATAAATAGACTTTTCCCAATATTCTAAAAATAGAATTTTGTCTATTTTTCCAACTTGACTAACCATCCACAAATAGTATCCTACAACTTCTGAAATATGATCACCATGTCTAAAAATAGACATAGACTTGCGCCATAAAAAGCCTGTGGGCCCACTTAGTGAAGGCGAATATTTTCACTAAGCTCATCATATTGTTGAATCTCAACATTCCCTCTCAAAAAGATAGGGATTATCCTTCACCCTGATCCTGCCTCTATGGTATTCGAATTTGCTCTTGGTGAGCACCTTTGTCAGAATGTCTGCATCCTGATCCTTCATAGGAATGTACTGAAGCAACATGATCTTTCGCTGCACACAATCTCTGATATGATGATACCAAATATCAATATGTTTGGATCTATAATGAAATATAGGATTAATCGAGAGTTTAATGCAATTCTAATTATCGCAATGTATCACTGTAGGATCTAAATATGAATCGAATAAATCAACCAGGATCTTCCTCATCCAGATAGCCTCACATGCATCTTGACTTGTTGCCATGTATTATGATTCCGCTGAATTGAGTGCCACAGATATTTTTTTCCTACTGTACCAAGAAACTGCCATAGATCTGATACTGAAAATCCCTCCTGATGTGCTCTTTCTGTCTGTTGGGTTGCCTGACAAATATGCATCCGTGAATCCATGCAACTTCACCTCATCCATTTGTCTGTCACATAAGCCATACTCAGATGTGCCCTTGAGATATCTCAAGACATGCTTTCCTGCCTTCCAAAATAGCTTGGTAGGCTTAACCATCGCTTGTGAAAGCTGGTTCACTGCATAGCATATGTCCGGTCTTGTATTAACTAAATACATGAGCGAACCCACCAACTATCGATAAATAGTGGCATCCACTACCTCTGCCGATGTAGCATCCTCTTTCCTCCAATTTCTTGGAAGAGGAGTGTCGATAGGCTTGTAGCCTTGCATGTGAAACTTCTCCAGTATCTCCCAGGCATACTTGCCTTGAGACAAAAACAGTTCACCTTCCCGTTGCCGTATTTCCAATCCAAGGAAATAATGAAGGAGGCCCAAATCCTTCATCTCAAACTCCTTTGCAAGATCTGCCTTGCATGTGTGTATCAACTGCTCATCACTCGTTAGTATTAAATCATAAACATAAAGAACAATGATTAAAAGCTTACCCTCCACCACAATTTGGTACAAGTTTTCATCTTCCTCACTCTTAGTGAAGCCAAGTCCAGTGAAATAGCTGTCAATCCATGTGTACCAAGCTTGTGGTGCTTGCTTCAGCCCATACAACGCTCTTTTGAGCCTGCACACATGCGACTCACTGTTGAAGATCTCAAATTCTTCAGGTTGCTCAATGTACACCTCTTCCTCAATGATCCCATTAAGGAACACAGTCTTCACATCCATTTGATGAATGTGCCAACCCATCTGCGCTGAGAGAGAAAGGATGGTCCTTATGGAAGAATACCGTGCGATAGGTGAAAAGGTTTCTTCATAATCAATCCCCTCGATCTGTGAGAATTCCTGGGAAACAAATCTTGCCTTATACTTCTTGATGCTCCCATCAGTAGCTTTCTTTACCTTGGAGATCCATCTTGATCCTACAACTGATTTTCCCACCGGCCTTGGAAGAATCTCCCAAGAACTATTTCAGACAATGGAGTCATACTCCTCCACCATAGCATCTACCCATGTGGGATCCTACACTACTTCTTCAAAAGAATATGGCTCTTTCACGATACACTTTCTCATCAGAGCTTTGTATCTAGTAAATAGGTCAGGTGACTGTCTCTATCTCCGCTATGATGTAGGGACTCCTACATTCTGTCCTGCATCAAGCTTCAGTTTCTCAGCTTCTGTGGTATGCTTTATGCCTTGTTTGATGTTTGGTTCTGCATGAGTGGACTCCTCCACTGCATGAATCTCCTCTTGTGGATGATCCACATCTAGAGGCTCATCTTTGGGAACAATAAGTTCCTCCTCTGCATGCAAGTGTAGCTCCCTCTCAAGGGACAACTTCATGGATTTCACCTCATTGAATTTTATATCCCATCACACCATAGTCATCCGACTGTCTAGCAAATACACATGATAATTATGGGGTGTTTCTGTGTACCCGAAAAATATCCCAACTTCTGCAGTCGACTCCAGCTTCTTCCTGGCGTCCTTTGTCACATGAATGTAAACAGATGAGCCAAAAATATACAAATGAGAAATATCAGGCTTCTTACCAGTAAAAGCTTCTTTAGGTGTACTCATGCCAATTACTCTATGAGGACAACGGTTTTGCACATAAACCACAGTGTTGCATGCTTCCGCCCACAAGTGCATCAGTAGGCCCTGGTCATGCAGCATTGTTCATGCAGCACCCACGATCATTTTATTCTTCCTCTCAGCGACCCCATTCTGTTGTGGGTTATGAGGCGTTATGAGTTCTCTTCAAATTCCTTCTTTGCTACAGAAGTATTTGAATTCGCCCGAGATGTATTCACCACCATTATCGCTCTGTGAAGCTTTCACTTGCTTCCCCGACTCCTTCTCCACCAATGCTTTAAACTCATAGAACTTTGAGAATTTTTCGCTCTTCTTCTGGATGAAGAAGATCTAGCATCTACGAGAATAGTCATAAAAAATATAACATAATACCTGTGTTTTGATGTTGAAGCAACCAAGAAAATTCCACACATGTCTATGTGAATTCTCTCCAGGATCACTGAAGCATGGTTCTCCCTTTCATGAAAGGTGGTCTTCACAAAATTACCCATAGTACATCCCTTGCACTGATCTGACTACACAAGAGTATCCTTGGGAATTCCAGTAGAAATCTGCTGTAAAATCTTCAAAGCACCATGGTGAAGATGGCCCAATCTCCGGTGCCATAATTTTCCGTCATCCCGGCTCACCACTTATTCTGCTTTGCCCACAATTGCAGCGTAGCCATCTACCTCCAGCTTGTAGATATTCTTAACTTTAATCCCTATCTTCTTGGTTTGACCCATTGTTTATGTCGAAGGAATGATTTTCCCTCACTGAAAACAACATCATAACCTTTGTCTTCCAACATTATGACCGAGACCAAGTTCTTCTTCAAACCTGGAACATGCATAACATATTTCAACAAGAATGGATTACTGAACTCCCTCTCAAAGGTAATGTTCCCAATGCTAGTTGCATGGTATCGACCATCATCGCCCATCTCTATATTCATATGGAGGTCCTTCTACACCAAGTCACTAAACAACTCCTTGTCTCCCGTCATATGGAAAGACACACCATTATCAAGATACCACACCGATCCCATATAGCTTGACCAAGCATGCGATCAAAGAGAAATAAAGTTCAAATTTCGTGGCTAAGGCCTCTCCAACTGAAACTCCAGTAGCCTTCTTGTTCTTCTTCTTCTGTGGATAGATAGTGGCGAAATGCCCATGTTCGTGACAGTGAAAACACTTCACCTTGGACAAATCCTGCTTCTTGCCTTTAGCTTCAGATTTTGAAGGAAATTTCTTCCCCTTCATTTTCCTTGATTTGGCAACCAAAGCGAAATTCTCTTCATCTTCATTATTTGATGAAGAGCCATCCTTGGTACCTCGCCTTATCTCCTCCCGCACAATATCCAACCAAAGTTGCTCCCATCCTGGCAGTTTCTCTCGTCCATTGATAGAGTCTTCGTAGCTATGCAAACTCTTCGAAAGCCCAAGGAGAGCTAAGCTCACCAAGTATTCATTATAAAAAATAATCCCCACACTTCCCAGTTCATCCCTACAGTGGACAAACTTCATGAGATATTTTGGAATACTGTCGCCCTTCTCCATTTTTATTTTTCTGAGCTTGTCTTTCAGCGCCAAATTCCTCTGGTCGCTGCTGCTTTGGAAAAAATATGTCAAAGCCTTCCACATTAAGAATAGAGTGGCTTTCTATGAAGGCTGGACACAATATGGTTCTTCACACCTTCCAATAGAATTCTTCTTGTCTTTGCTATCTTATTTTTCCATGCATCAAGTAATGCAACATCGCTAGATACTAGCTTAGGAACATCGCTATCGATGAACTCCTTCAGTCCATTATTCTCTAGCACTTCCTCCATCCTATCCTTCCAGGCTATGTAATTCGAGCTCCCATCAAGGGCATACTCTAATCACAACACATTGAAAGACATTTCAATGTATACTCAACTTCTGCACCAAGAATTTTCTGTAGAAAATTCGAATTGTCCACCAACACAAACTCAACAATTCTTCACAATTGCAATCTTCAAGAATTAACACTGCTGCAATACCATGTAGAAATTATATACAAGATGCATGTATATATCTAGATTCTCCTTATCTAACAATATTTATCTTCTTGCTAAATATAGAATCCTTCCACTGTTAATATTTTGCGGAAATTAAACATTCAATTGCAAACACATGAAGCAATAAAAAAAATTGCACATAACACAGTTGTTTAACGGGAAATCCTGAAGCTGAAATCCCAAAATATCATATATTATGTATCATGGAGATCATGTAACAATCTCATACAAATCTTATTACATCAAGCTCTCAGTACAATCAAGATTCATTACACATTGTCATGCAGAAATTTGCATCTCTATGCACCAAATTCTTGCCTCTTGATAGCTTGCCTCCACTGCGCAATCCCTGTTGAAGAATAGCTCTAAATGAATTTGAATATCCCTTGCCTTGACTGTGAAATCCTCATTGGCAACTCCAATGTGTGTGTGATGCAATCAATGCATCACTATAGTCACAACAAATAGTCCATCTTGCCCTTTCACCTATCTCTCCACTGGGTCTCCACTGGAACTGACATGCACTATAGTTAATTGCTATATTGTTCAGTTGATTAATGTGTTATTATTTGTGAATTAATTAACTAATTAATTCACTCCACTCTCACTAGTGTATCATTCAGTTAGACTATATACAGCTAACTCAACTGAGTTTAACTCCAATAATTGAGTTAAACTGAATAACAACTCCATGAACTACTCTTCCAACTATGTCATAACTTTGCCACTTCAGTTATAATAGAGTCCTCCATGCATGAACCACCAGTAAACCCTAGGAATTGTGTAATTCCTTTAGCTCACTGATTTTCCAAATCTGTGCACTGAAACTAAGTGCTCCAAGAGAATAACTTGTTTTTTATTGTCGGATTATTATTAAGAGCTAATAATAATTGACACTTCTATTTTTAGATCGACGATCTATAAATAGACTTCGCCCAATATTCTAAAAATAGAATTTCATTTATTTTTCCAAATTGAACAACCATCCAAAAATAACATCCTGCAACTTCTGAAATATGATCACCATGTCTAAAAATAGACATAGTCTAAAAATAGACTTGCGCCAAAAATAGCCTGCGGGCCCACTTAGTGAAGGCGATTCTTTTCACTAAGCTCATAATCTTGTTGAATCTCAACATTTCTTATATGAATGATGACATTATTTGTATACAACAGTGGGTTTTGATTGGAAAATATTAATGGGATGGAGGTATCCCTGATGGGGGTGTCATTAATGGATCCTGTCATTAATGACTCATTCTAAGGGTTTGAGTGGAGAGCAAGTTGGAGGCATTGAAAATGTGTGCTATACCATACACTTACCTATTCATCATTGTTGTGTGTCATGAACACCATTCCCTTGGTTGGAGTCACCAACTCACGTCCCCTCATGTTAAATGCTCGAAGGTAGTTGCAATCTGGAGGAGGTATAATGTAATTTTTCACATTGTAACTTATTATTCTATAGTTAATATGAACAAGGTATCCGATGGTATATTGGATCTTTTCTCGAGAGAAACTAACAAACGATTCGGTGACACCATTAATGACTGTATGAAGTATGGGAGAAATGTGTGCATTAAAATGTGTGTTGGACCTTACACATGTCCATTCCTGGACCTAAAGTATTATGGTAAATGATTTCAACTTTTGGATGATAAAACGTATCCCCACCATTATAAATGCATGAGCTTATTAGAAAAGTGGTGACAATGAAACAGTATCCGTGGTGGTGGAGAGGAAATCTCTTGACTAATCTATTATTCATCCTTACTTTTGTTATTATATAGATGTGGGGGAGGCTTTTTTCTTCCCCTTGCTCCATTTCACATTAGCTCATGTTTTGGTGCCATGATGACATACATTCAACCTGTTCGTTCTTTTTTTGGAGCATCAGTGTGGGTCAATGTTTTACATATTACTTTTGTATTACACAAAGACTGGTTCACAATTTAGAAATTGAATTGGTAGTAGTTCTACCCACCTTGACGTTCCAAGGTATTGATTCCATAGGAATTTATTTTAACTGTCGAGTCTTAGTTTGTGGTGTATTGTATTGAGGCAATTTCTCTATATGGTTTTAAAGGCCGTGTTCTCCCTTCCAATTTGGTAATGTGTTATGGGTTTTGGGTTTCCTTTGCCACTTGTATCTTACAATTCGTGGTTATTTTTGTTGGGTTTGTGTTATATTCTTTCCACGAATAATCACGCATGGGGGGGTCACAGGGGGCGTATCCCCCCCCCTGCCCCCACGTTGTGTTGGGCACAATGTTGGGGGGGAGGGGGGGCGAGATCACAAGGGGGGTGGTAGCCCCCCTGGTCAAGGTCTGGGGTAGCACTCCAGATTTTTTTTTTTTTGGGTCCTTATTTTCTGGTGGGCAGATTTGCCCATGGTTTTGTGCATGGGTTTACACATGGTTTTGGGGTACGATGGTTTTAGGCCCCTGGTATTTTGTAGATCCGGTCAAGGGAACTATGGTTATGTTCTAATACAGGGTTAATGGATTGGGGTTTATGTATGCTTCGACATGTATATATATATATATGTGTGTTGTAACACTAAAAGGAATATAATGAAAAATCAAGCTGGTCGTCCCGATTTGGGATCTAGGGGAAAATATCTGTGTTTATTTGTTTTATGTTTTATGCTCTTTCTACTGTTTATTTTCCGTTTTAAAGATTCGTTTAAAAATAATTTTTGTACAGGGTTAAAACCTACATTTGGTAATTCTGCATCAACAAAACCATGAATGTCCAACACTCCTTCCAATCCTGGTCTTCCCTGGTAGGAAAAGGTTATTCCTAGGTGTCGAGAATTGATTTTGGTGATATTTTTTCTCCTGTTGCCAAAGTTACTTCTATTAGATTAATTTTATTTGTTGCTGTTGCACTTGATTTTGAGGTAGAATAGATGGATGTGAAGACAACATTTCTTCATGGGGATCTGGAAGAGGAGATCTACATGAAACAACTTGAAGGCTTTATGGTGAAGGGGAAGAAAGAACTAGTATGCAAGTTAAAGAAGTCTTTATATGGGTTAAAATAGTCACCAAGGATGTGGTATTAGAAATTTTATACCTACATACGGGGACTTGGCTTCACTAGAAGCAAGGAGGATCACTGTGTTTATTTTCAATTAATTGGTGATCGTGTTATTTATTTGGTTTTGTATGTGGATGATATGTTGTTGATTGGAAATGACAAAGAAATTATCCAAGATTTGAAAACCCAACTGTTCTCCAAATTAAACATGAAGGATATTGGTGCTGCAAACTATATTTTGGGCATGGAAATTAAGAGAGATCAGGCAAAGGGGAAGATCTGGTTAAACCAGAGGAAGTATGTTGAGACTATATTGCAGAGGTTCAATATGCATTATAGTAAACTGGTGAATGTTTTGATTCCTATAGGTACAAAGCTGTCTGTTATACAGTGTCCCAAGACATAAGAAGAAGAGGAGGATATGTCCCATGTTCCATATGCAAGTGCAGTGGGTAGCTTGATGTATGCAATGGTATGTACTAGACCAGACATTGCACATGCAGTGGGAGTATTGAGCAGGTTTATGTCAAACCTAGGGAAGGATCATTGGACAATAGTGAAGTGGGATTTCAGAAATTTATGTGGCACTAGTGATTATGGCTTGTGCTACCAGGGAAGACCATGATTGGAAAGAGTGTTGGACATTCATGGTTTTGTTGATGCAGATTGGGCTGGAGATCTGGACCAAAGAAGATCTACAAGTGGGTATGTGTTTAGCCTATTTGGAGTTGCAGTCAGTTGGATGAGCAAAAGACAGTTTGTAGTGGCTCTTTCAACTATAGAGGCTGAATACATAGCAACCACTCATGAAAGCAAGGAAGCAGTTTGGTTGCAAAGATTGTGTTCAAGTATGGCGTTGGTGCAACAAGCTATAAGGATAGATTTTGATAGGCAAAGTGCAATTTTCTTGGCTAAGAACCCTTCTTATCATTTAAAGACAAAGCACATTGATGTTCAATATCACTTTGTGAGAGATATGGTTGAAGCTAAAAGGGTGTTGCTGGTAAAGGTGGACACTTTGAAGAATGTTGCAGATGCATTGAAAAGTCTGTGAGCACTCAGAAGTTCTCTTGGTGTAGAGAAACAATGGGTGTTGCAAAGCTGGGCTAATGAATCAGCTCTCCTGTGGCCCCCTACAGAAATAAAACAACAATTGGGAGAATGTTGGGTTTGCATTATATTCTTTCCACGACTAATCAACGTCACCTCATGTTTCCCCGCACGTTGCATTGTGAGGGCTCCCAAGGGGGGTCACAGGGGGGAAAGTATCCCCCCCTGTCGAGGTCCAGGGGCAGTGCCTCAGAAATTTTTTTTTGGTCCTTATTTTCCGATGGGCGGATCTGCCCATCGTTTTGTGCATGGGTTTGCACATAGTTTTGGGGTACGATGGTTTTCGATCCTTGGTATTTTGTAGATCCAGTCAAGGGAACTACAGTTATGTTCTAATCTAGGGTTAATGGATTTGGGTTTATGTATGTTTCGGCATGTATATATATGTGTTGTAACACTAAAAGGAACATAATGAAAAATCAAGCTAGTCGTCCCGATTTGGGATCCAGGGGAAATCTCTGTGTTTATCTGTTTTTTGTTTTTAAGATTCGTTTGCAGATAATTTCTGTACAGGGTTAAAATCTACAATTTTTGCATTTGGAATTGGTATGTATTAGGGTTATGAGGTCATTCATTATATCATATACCGTGAAAGTTTCCAGGATTTTCATTTGTGCTTGTTTCACCTTCATTTAGGTTATACTACAAAAAATTGAGAGTTAATTGATACACTGACAGTGATTGGGTTGGAAGTGTATATGACCTGAAAAACACATCCGATTATGTTTTTCACATGGGTTTAGGAGCCATTTCATGGGCTTCTAAAAAGAAGCCTATTTTAGCATTGTCTACAGTAGAGGCAGAGTATGTGGCAGCTACAGCAATAGCGTGTCAAGCAGTTTGGATGAGGAGAATGTTGAGAATTTTATGCCAAGAGCAAGCAAAAGGCACAGTGATTTATTGTGACAAAATCTCAGCTATTGCATTATCAAAGAATTCTATGTTTCATAAAAGAATGAAACACATTGATACCAAGTTTCACTAAATCAGAAAATTGGTGAACAATGGTGAAACTATTTTATAACATTGTAGAACTCAGGAGCAGTTTGCAGACATTCTGACCAAGCCATTGGGGTAGAAGAGTTTTTAGTTTTTAAGGAAATGTTTGGGTATGACTGATAACCCAACAATTGAACTTAAGGGGGAGTGTTGAAATGTCAATTTCAACTGCACTATAAAAACAACTACTTGCTATCTTTGTTTGAAGGGCTTTGTCATAGAGCCACTTTCCATTTCGGTGAACAGTCAAATTAAAACAGAGCTTTTGTTTTGTTTTTCGGCGCCAGTCCTCTGTACATGAAAACAGAGCATTAGAAGTTTTATACACAACAGAGTTTTATTTTTTCTTCTACGCAGAAAGACTTTGTTTTAATTTTTATTTTTATTTAAACAACAGACCATGGTAGCAGTGGTCCCCACTACCAGCCCACAAAGAACACGGTCCCCAGTCGCCAAGTCAGCAGGAGCACGTGGAGTAATGCGATTCAATCACATTTTATTTGAGCCGGTCCGAGAACATGAAATCTGGACCCGAAATTTTTATGAGCAGGATTTGATAACATTTCAGGTTTTATTTGGGCCTGTACCCAAGGGCCAATTCGGGACCCGATGAGCTATTATGAACTCGATTTCATAATCCATCACTCATCCAAATGATGACGTCACGAAACCCAAATTGTAACGCGAACTTTTCATTGTAATTCGGTTTATGGTTTTTGAAGTCCGGCGGAAGGTTGCACAGCGGAAGTTTATGTTATATGTTTTTTTTTCACCGTGCGATAGGTTTTTAAACCTTTGGTGTAATTTTTTTTAATATATGTGATATGCACTTTGTAAGGTGGACCCCATAGGCCACACACATACATAGTTTAAGTCTTTTAGTTATACTTTTTTTATATGATTTATTTTGTTATGTTAGTTAATATATACTGCGACATATATAAAGTGCCCAAAGACTTATTTGTATGCAAGTGAATGTAATTGCACAAAAGTGCGTAAAAAGGAAATTACATAGCAGTGTATTGTTTTTGACAGACAAAGTCTTTTTGAAGAAAAGAACAGAGTATTTTGTAACAGAGATAGAGAGAGAGTTAGTTTTTCCAGCACTGTGTTTGTAACATTCAGAGGAAGTTTTTGTAATAGTATTTTCACAGTTAATGAAATTGTTACAGTTTTTCAACTGTGTCTTTCTGTGAGCAATTTTTTTTTAATTTCTCCGTATTAGAAGGAGAGTATCATTCTCTCAATATTGTTCTGGAATTCTCAGAAATTCCAACAGTATCTAATTACAATATACTATAATGAAATTAGAATGCATTTACCTTTTCACCTTTTACCTCTTCTTCAGCATGTTGTGCAATCTGCGAGCTCGATACAACTTTTTCTTCTAACGCGTTTCTGGAGCAATCTTCAGATACGTTTCATTCACCCCTGTATCTCGCCTTTTCCTCTCCACTCGGAAGCCTTATCACTTGTCTGATGTTTAGGTTTTTTGCAGCCTGCACAACAAATTTCAATATTCCTAGTATCTAATTACCTTATACTATAATGAAATTAGAATCCATTTATTTAATAAATGAACCAGCTACACTAAAACTAAAACATATAGAAAGAGAGATTAGAATACCAAACCCTCACTAACGTCCATTGTTCTCCCTTCCATTCTTGGGTAGGCCTCAAGTATGAGATAGGGTATGCCGTCAAAACGTGCATGTGAGGAAAGGAGACCAACCAAAGTTGGTTACTATCTATTTCAACCTGCCTAACTATGAAGCTAGGCCACCAAATATCCATTTCTTTTGCTTCAACTGCTAGTCCATCCAGGCTATGTGGAAAAAACTACCTGTAAGGTGGAGTGGGCCTTACTTTCTCCAAAGAAACCTCCAATAATGAGTTTCTCCTATTTCTTATAAACCTTTTTACCTTCACCAGTGAATTTTCTTTACAGTCAGTAAGATTTTTCAAATAAATGTAACAAAACCTTTTTCTAACTATTTTGACTACAACCTCAATCCAACCTCCCCTATATGCTTCATTGTTCCATTTTGTCTTGTTTTCCATTGACGAAAAACTCACCTCTAACATCACCTCCACTTGCATTTATTCATTCAATGCCATTGAAAACACTGAATAGGTTCAAGTAGCTTTCTCAACCTCCACCATAAGCTCTGAAAACAGTGAAAAAGTTCAAGTAGTTTTCTCTGCCTCCACCACAATCTCTCTCTTGAAAACAATGAACACTTTCAAGTAGCTTTCTCAACCTCCACCACAAGCTCTGAAAACAGTGCACACGTTCAAGTAGCTTTCTCAGCCTCCACCACAAGCTCTGAACAAGTTCATGTAGATTTCTCAGCCTCCACTACAAGCTCTCTATTCTCAAATGTAAAGAAGAATATCACCTTTCCATTTCTATATATAGAATGATATGGAAATAATCTATGTTAAACCAGTAAAAATAGAACAATTTTAAATAAAATGATTACAATTAAGAGTTGTTTAGAGTTTTATTATTTAAATTTGATTATGTCAATGTAAGAATTAACTAGTCAATATTAAATGGGATGATAATTGTTGTGGATAACCTCCAATTGCGTCAACTTGTTTAAGAGTAATGTTATTGTTGTATGTTTGAGATATGTTCAAGTCATATTTTTTTCTGGCCAAATCTATTGGAAATTATGTAGTTATTTGTTGGAATTATAAGTTTGATGAGCAAGTGATGATGGATGTTAACTTTATTTATGTATTTAAAAATTGTTTTTAAACAACAAAAAAAACTCCAAAACTTAAAATAGTGGCACAAGATTTTTTTATAAACTCATAAAGAACCACTTGCTTTTATCTACAATTTTATTTATAGAGGACAAAATTATTAAAAGAATAAACCACAAGGGAAAAAAATATGTTGATTGATAGTGGGAATTATTTATTGAAATTGAGATCTAATCTAAATATAAGCTAGATATAACATTTAGTTGGGTAATAGATCATGGATTATTGATGAAGCCTTGGTAGTTCTAGGTGAAATGTTTATAAAATATACAAATAATTTATAATTGGTTAAATTTAAATATATAATAGTTTAGTCTTTTAAACTAAATCTAAGTGGTTTTAAATTAACTTAAGCCGATAAGCATAAATCTATCATAAACACTTAAGTAAGCTACATATCTAGTTGCTAACATTTTAAAAATTAGAGAAATTGACTAAATTATAATTTTATTTTAAATTATTATTATTATTATTATTATTATTATTATTAATTAAATTCACTCTTTTTTTTTTTAATTAATCAATATATTTAAAAGGGCATAATAACTATTTTGACCTCAATACAAGTTGCAGAAAGCTTATTATTTTAAATTAAGGTGAATGATAATCTATTAACTTTTCTTTGTTTTTTTTAATTGAAGGCCTAGATTGATTCTCAAGGGAGTATGCTTAACATATGTTTGGTGTGAATTCTTATCAAGTGTAGTAGTCTCTTAAGAAGTTTGTTAGGTTTCATTGTCTTTTAATAAATTTAAAAAATTATATTCTTGCCACTTGGCTTTGTGTCTGCCAATTTCCTAGGGATTTGAGATTATTCCAATTCTAATAACTTCCTCCATGACAAGTTCCTCATTATTATTTATGATATTCATTTATATATGGGGTTTCCTACCCAGGCAGAGAGGATTGGTGTAGTGCGCAGTGCCAATTTTCCAGGGATTTGAGATTATTCCATTTCATAACTTCCTCCATGATAAGTTCCTCATTATTATTCATGACATTCATTTATATATGGTGTTTTCTACCGAGGATTGTCAAAAGTGGTTAGAATATAGCCAAAAAAAATTTATTGAAGTTTGAAAATTGTAACCTAACCTGGATTTGCAAAAATCCTGTAGGATTTTATTAAAATTTTGCCGAATTTCTAAAATGGTCCATTAAGTTTAATAAATTTTAAAAATTAGATTCTTGCCAAGTGGCTCCTCTGCCCACCAATTTCCTAGGGATTTGATATTATTCCAATCATAATAAGTTTTTCCATGATAAGTTCCTCATTATTCTTTATTACATTGATTTATATTTTATTTAGCAAAAGGGTTCATTTTACAATAAGATGTGTAATTGCTTTTTTCTCTCAAGTTAAATTTGGCCTATAACCTTTTTATACATGCTTAATGAGGTAAAGGTGTGCATTGGTAAGACATTCTTCTTGTTGCAATATTTTTTGTTACAATAGTTTTTTTTGTTATATTTATGAAGCCTTCTGCTATATCAAGCACATTAATATTTTTAGTGTGGTTGTACTAGTAAGAATATTTGAAATATGATGTGGAGGCTGAATCCTACCATCCAACTAATAATTATTGCTAATTGAATTAAAATTTTGGAATCGCTATTCCAAAACAAACACACCTATTTTTAAAGTAAATATTAAGGATTTAGTAAATTACTAGAAATTATTCTATATTTTACTACACAAAAACCAAAATGTATGTGTTCTTCAGAATATTAATATATACAAACAAAAAAATTAGTATTGAACAACAAGTACTTAACCATGAATCCCAATATATTTAGCATTTTAACATACTTTTTCTATGCAAATCTTTCAAAAAATTAAAAAAAAGAACTATTATAAATTAGTGTACAAAACCATATAAATGGAGCTCTCCACAACCATTAAGGTTTTATCCTCTACAGAGAATGGCCATAGTATTTTTTACAAGTAGAGAAGGAGTGCCATGGTCTGGGGCTAATGAGTACAATCCTCTCTATGGTAGCATGAGATATGCCAACATAGTTTTGACCAAAAGGAACTATTTGAAAAGAAGGAATGGAATCATTTTGATATTTTTATCAACAACATCAATGGTAAATCAACCCTTTTTATATTATCATCAACAACATCAATGGTAAATCAACCCTCTTCTCAACAATGAGCACAGAGAATTAAAACTATGAAGCAACACATAAATAATAGGTGGGGCATCACTACATAAAAATGAAGCTTACTATTTGAAGGGAAGTTGCATTAGGACTCTAGAAATACTAAACAGGACTGCATCACATGGAACTCAACAGTGTTTTTTAATATGGGGCTACAAGGAGGAGCTATGGGACCCAGGATATCTAGTGGATCTTCCTCCTACAAGAATATGGCACAAGGAAAGGCTTCCAACCATACATATCAACCTCAACACAACACATGACCCTATATTGTTACAAATGAAACAAATTCCTTCCATGGAGTTCTACTTTCCTAAAGGAAACCACTTTTTTCTGCTCTTCAATATAAGGTTTGAATAATATGTAGGTTAAATGGTTTTTGGCAGAAATCACATGCCTTACATCAATGGGAATTTTCTTCATGGACCCTAAAATGTGACATCTAATTATGCTCTAAAGGATTTTTATTGCCAAATTAAATACTCCAAATGACTTGAAGAAATTCCTACATGAGGGGCCCTGGTCTTGAGAAGAGTTGGGATCTTCATAACACCTTGGTTTTAATATTTTATATTAATATAACGGTGGTATCAAAAATTTTGGTATGGGTGAGACTACAAAATATCCCCATCCCTTTCAAGCATCAAAATGTTATAAAGGAAATTGGAACACTTTGCAAAATTTTAGAAATATGGACTATGAAAGAACATAGAAACGTGCTTTCACCTATAGAATTTTTGTAGAAATAGACCTCAAAAAAGGTATACCTGATCACATATGAATGAGACACAAAAATATTTAATGGAATCGAGAATTAGATTATGAGAACAAGGAATTCTGATGTTGCATTCATTGGTCAATAATTGGCATTGATGAATTATTATTGATGGAAATATATACTTGATGAAGCTCTCCTATTGAAGGATATAAGATGATGGATCCTTATGACAAAGTCACATTGTCAATCACTTTCTGCACTAATTAATGACCAGTCACGTTAAAAATTATTTTTTCACCCCTTAGTGGCAGCCTCTCAAGCATACACAAGCTAAACACCTGCATACTTAGAACACAATAAATTCTTTGGAATGTTTTAAAGACAACGAGGAACCATCATAAGCCATCCTTGTGTATAACAAGACAAAATTTCATGCAAAAATAAAACACCATAATGTTAACCACTAAGATGTGAGAGAGGATGTCGAAGGCACCTCTAAGAGTTCCAATATATGTGAGTCATTAAGATCCCTCGTCTCAAAATTTGACTCAGAGACGACATACTTCACCACCCTATCTAATATCTACATAATTATTATCATCCAATAAAAAATTAATGTTTTGGAGAATTCTTTTATATCCTCTTTCCCTGTAAAAAATTTAAAATTATCTGCATGCTTATCTCTTAGGACAATTTGGAAGAGGGTATCCATTATTGGGTCACTCTTAGTGATTGAAGGAAGTGAAGTCTTAATTTTTTTAATTTCCCTAGTTTAGGCATCCATTTGAGGCCCTCTCCTTGCACCTCAGAATTAAAGAAGTAGGATCAGTCTCCAAACTCCTTTGATTTGAGGTGGATAATTCCCTTCCTAGCTTTCAAAGGAACATAATCAAAATAATTTTCCACATACTCCCACCCAAATAAATTATGATGATGAGATTATGAACTCTTCGCACCCCCTATACAAGTTTTCATTATATGCCTAGCAGCCATAGTCACAGAGTGTAATGATAAAAAAACACACAAAATACTAACGAAAAAACCAACATAATAAATAAGGAGATAAACCTGAGACTCTGAAAATCTCAGCCCAAATAAAAGGCCATCTCTGAAATTAAACAATTGGAGTACTTTAGTAGAGAATTGAAGGTTGTAACAACTAACTATGAATAGGATCCCTTTTATATATAATGATACTAGTGGCATTAAATAATGAAATGCCTAAATGAAGGTGAAACAAACACAAACACAAATCCTGGAAGCTTTCACAGGATATGATATAAGGAATGACCTCATAACCCTAATACATACCAATTACAAACATAAAAATAACCACAAATTGTAAGACACAAGTGGCAAAGGAAACCCAAACCTCATAACACATTACCAAATTGGAAGGGAGATTACGACCTTTAAAACCATATAGAGAAATTTCCTCAATACAATAGACCACAAATCAAGACTCGATAGTTAAAATAAATACCTATGGAATCAATACCTTGGAGTTTCAAGGTGGGTAGAACTATTACCAAGTCAATTTCTGAATCGTGAACTAGGGCATTTAGGCGGTGAAGGTTGTGTGGCAACTTTCGCAGACAAAACTTGGAAGGTGGCCAAAGGACTCTTGGTAATAGAAAAAGGAGAAAAGGTAGGTACATTGTATTTATGCAATGGTATTTCTAACTATGTTAATTCTTTAACTTCCAAAGGTGCAGATGCAACCTTATGGAATCATAGGCTTTGACACATGAGTGAGAAGGGGATGAAGATTCTTCACTCCATAAATTTTTTGGCAAGTTTGAAGAATGTTAATTTGGATTTATGTGAGAATTGTGTTTATGGACAACAGAAGAGAGTAAGATTTCGCAGAGTTGGGAAAGAAAAGAAGAGCGAAAAATTAGAGCTTGTGCATACAAATGTATGGGGACCTGCTCAGGTATCGTCTCTCAGTGTCTCTCGTTATTATGTTACTTTTATTGATGATGCAACTAGAAAAACATGGATTTATTGTATTTAGAATTAATCTGATGTTTTTGATACTTTCAAGAAATGGAAAGCTTTAGTTGATATTAAGACATGAAATAAGTTGAAGTGTATGAGATCAGACATTGGAGGT
The DNA here is from genome assembly GCA_034641835.2 of Pinus albicaulis. NCBI lineage: Eukaryota > Viridiplantae > Streptophyta > Pinopsida > Pinales > Pinaceae > Pinus > Pinus albicaulis. Next base: position 2,073,486,103 of record CM076575.1, on the reverse strand, counting down.
GAATATTGCAGCAAAGAGTTTGATAGGTATTGTTCAGAGCATGGAATTCGCAGAGAGAAGATAGTTCAAAGAAAACCACAAGAAAATGGTGTGTCAGAAAGGATGAAAAGAACAATCATGGAGCGTGCAAGGTGCATGAGATTGCATGCACGATTTCCTTTACAATTTTGGGAAAATGACATAGATATTGTTGTTTATTTAGTAAACAGAGGGCCTTCAAGTTCCTTGGATGATGGTATTCCAGAGGAGGCATGGACAGGTAAAAAGGTAAACTACTCCTTTTTAAAGCCTTTTGGTTGTGAGGCCTTTGTCCATACTAATAAATAAAATAGAACAAATATTGAGGAAAAATCAAATAAACGTACATTTATTGGATATGGTGTTAATGATTTTGGTTATCGCTTATATGATTATGAAAATCATAAAATCATTAGGAGCAGAGATTTAATATTCAATGAAAAGGTCTTGTATAAGAATTAGTTTTAGGAAAAGAAACAGGAAAAAGAAAAAAAAAAACACAGTTCTTGATGAGATCATAAAAAAGTAAAGGTGCCTGAAAATAATAATAATCAAGAGCCACAACAGCAACAACCACCACAACAGCAACAGGCACCTCAAACACTTGAAAGTGGTGTCAGAAGATCTACCAGGATAAATAGACCCCCTGAATGATACTCTCATTGATGATATTATTTATTGTTGACTGATTCTAGTGAACCTGAATGTTATGAAGAAGGAATGTAGGTTGAAACCAGGAAGAAGTGGGAGCTATCCATGAAAGAAGAGATGGAATCCTTAATACATAACTAGACTTGGGACTTAATCAGGTTTCTTGCAGGTAAAACTACATTGTATAATAAATGGGTTTACAGGCTGAAGGAAGAAGATGGATTAAAATAGAGGTACAAAGCTAGACTTGTGGTGAAGGGGTTTTCACAAAAGAAAGGTATTGATTTTGATGAAATATTTCTGTCGTTGTTAAGATGAATTCAATAATAAATATTTTAAGTCTTGTAGCAGTGGAAGATTTTAATCTTGAATAGTTATATGTAAAGACAACATTTCTCCATGGATATTTGGAGGAAGATATCTATATGCAGCAACCAGAAGGATATGAGGTCAAGGGGAAGGAAAAATTAGTGTGCAATTTAAGGAAAAGCTTTTATGCCTTGAAACAGGCTCCAAGGCAGTGGTATCTAAAATTTGATAGGTTTATGTCTGAACAAGGTTATACTAGATGTCATATTGATCATTGTGTTTATCTAAAAAATCAAAATGATGGTAGCTATATTATATTATTATTGTATGTAGATGACATGCTTTTTGCAGGGTGTAACAAGCAGGAAATAAATGTGATCAAAGGGAAATTGGAAAATTCCTTTGTCATGAAGGATTTGGGAGCTACAAAACAAATCCTTATTGTGAGAATAACTAGAGAAAGGAAAATTCGCAAATTAACATTGTCCTAGAATGAGTACATACAAAAGGTGTTGAAAATATTTAATACGTAGAATGAAAAACCAGTTAGTACACCTTTTGCTAGCCATTTCAAACTTATTAAGGAGATGTGCCCCAAAATCCATGAAGAAATGGATTATATGTATAAATTTATATATGCCTCAATAGTTGGAAGCTTATTGTATGCAATGGTCTGCACAAGGCCTGATATTTCACATGCAGTGGGAGTTGTAAGCAGGTACATGAACAATCCAAGAAAATAACATTGGATGGTAGTGAAATGGATTCTCAAATTTTTGAGAGGTACCACAAATCAAGCATTATGCTTTGGTGGTTCAAACATTACTCTACAAGGATATGTTGAGGTAGATATGGCAGGTAATAGAGAGAATAGGAGGAGCACTATAGGGTATCTGTCAGTTGGGTTTCAATAATCCAAAGTGTTGTTGCAATTTCAATAATGAAACCAGAGTATGCTGCTACTACAGAGCCTAGTAAAGAAATGATTTGGTTACAAAGGTTTATGGATGAATTGGGTAAGAAGCATGAGATGGGCACGTTATAAAGTGATAGAAAAAGTTCATTCATCTTTCAAAGAACTCACCATTTCATTCCAAGACTAAAAACATACAACTCAAGTACCATTTCATAAGGTTTGTGTTGGAAGATGGAAAGTTGAAGCTGGAAAAGATACACACTAGCCAGAATCCTATAGATATGCTAACAAAAGTTGTAACCAGGTAGAATTTGATATTATGCTCAGTTTCAATTGGTCTTCAAGTATGATGATGAAGATGAGAAATAGGCAGGTCCAAAGTGGAGTCATTTTCCATCAAATGAAGCAATGGTGGAGTTGCTACAATTATTCTGCAAGTGGGAGATTGTTGGGTGTGGAGCCTGATTATCTTATTTCCTTAGATGTATGATAGCGTTGTACCCTTGATCAATGCCTCCCATAATTAAACGTTGCATGGGGGTCTAGGGGGGTCGGCTATGACTTTATGCATCCCCCCCCGAGGGGGGAGGGGTTTGGGAGCAGTGCCCTCGAAGCTAAAAACATATGTAAAGTTGCCTTGTAAAAGTATTGTAATTGCTAGTCATTCTGGGTCGTTCATTAGGCGGATGATCTAATGGTAGAAGTTATGTTTAGTTTAGGTTTTTTTTCCCTACAATGAAACCCCTCATTTTGTATGAGGGTATTGTATTGGGGCTGTGTATTGTATGTGTATTTTCAAAGAGAGAAACAGATAGGCAGACTATGAGAGAGAACAGAGGATATTACAGTGGATATTTTGTAGGTTGTGTCTCTTCATTTTGTTGGATAATAGAAAGGAAGGACTGGCTATTTGGGGTGGACGTAGCCCAAACTAGGTGAACCACGTATATTTGTGTCTCTCTGGTTTTATGTGTTTCTTGTGTTTGTTTTTCCGCATATATTATATTTGTTCCATTGCTCTATAATATATAATTTTCTAACACATTTTAAAGCACACATTTCTCCCATACTTCATATAGTCATTAATGGTATCACTGAATAATTTGTCAATTTCTCTTAAGAAAGGAGCCAATATACCCTCGGATAACTTGTTCATATTAACTATAGAGTAATAAGCTACAATGTGAAAAATTACATTGTACCTCCTCCCGATTGCAACTACCATTGAGCATTTAACATGAGGGGACATGATTTGGTGACTCCAACCAAGGGAATGGTGTTCATGACACAGAACAATGAGGAATAGGTGAGTTTAGGGTATAGCAAACATTTTCAATGTCGCCAACTTGCTCTCCACTCAAACCCTTAGAATGAGTCATTAATGACAGGATCTATTAATGACACCCCCATCAGGGATACCTCCATCCTATTAAAATTTTCCAATCTCAACCCACTATTGTATACAAATAATGTCATCATTCATATACGAAAATTTTCATGTGTCATCCAAACTAAGGTTATGAAAATTTTCACTCCAAACTAGGTAATGAGTCTGCCACTCTATTCCCTTCACGACAGGTATGTTGAACAATAATATAATCAAAATTGAATAAGTGAGCATTAATAGTATAAACCACCTCTTGTTTATTCCAATTGAGCACCGTTTTATGAAGGGGATTCCCATTTAACATCTTTTGGATGAAATGAATGATGACCTCTGAGTCAACATGAACTTCTAGTAATAAAAAAACATCCCTAACTTTAATATATAGACCTCTATCAACTACCATAAATTCAGTTAAATAATTACTTTCCATCCCAAATGGAATTTCATAGATTTGTAACGACAAGTAATTTTCATCTTGAAAATTCCCTCCACATCTAGTTACTTCAAGGTTTCCTTTGGAGGCCTCATCAAAAGTTTACTTAATAAAGAAGCTCACATGTGGATATTATGAGTTCAAAATATGATGGTGTGAATATTGCACCAAATATTAAGAGAAAGTGGTCATAGAAGGATCCAAATCAAGGTTCTTCAGAATATTTGTTTTAGACTCCTTCATCTCCCAATTAAGAGTAATCCAAGGAGATGCAAGGACAGTTTCCCAAATACTCAAAATAGTCACCTCTTTTAGAACTAAAACTGATCTATTCTTTTTACCAAAAATTCATAAATTTTTTTCTTTCCATATATTCCAAAGGATAAATCCTAATGCCAACTGCAAAGCACGCAAAATGATAGGGTTTTTTAATTCCTAATGAAACCATTAATTTGATAGCACCTTAAAATATCCCAAGAATGTGTGAACCAATCGAGAAATATGAGGAGGAAGGTCCCAAATACCAACCACAAAGGAACAAGGAGCACAAATATTCTTTTTTGACTCTTTTCCTGAACAAAAAAGGTGACAAAAAGACTGTCCTCATATCCCTTTCTACAGATTCGATCTCAAGTGAGAAGGTGACCCCAAGACATTAGCCATAAGAAAGTTGATTTTTTTCCACCACATTAACACCCATATCTAGGTCCAAAAAATATCCTTCTCCATGGATGAAAAGTTTGCAATCATGGAATTTTCTTCTTTAAGAGAGAAAGAGAAAAGTAATTGTTGACCCTATCATAAAACATCATCCTCCTCGGAACTCCTAATCTGCCTAATTCCTAGTGCCTTTTTAAAATCCTCCCAGGGGTAAGTGGATTCAGTAGGAGTTGAGTCACTTTTATCTTTCCATCATCGCCATAACTGATGATCATCAGGAGGTTTCCAATAGTAAACAAAATTTCTACACCCAAAGCTTTACTGAATATTTTAATTGGATGAAAACTCTCATTCTCTTCCAAAAGAAGTAATTACTGTCAAACATTCTCCAAAAAATAAATCTTCTTTCCTTTGATATCCCAGAAGGCATTCTTACTCACTATCTCTTTGTAACTCTACATCAAGTTCCAAATATTTGGTCCTAGAATGTAACCATCATAACACAACTTCTCCTCCTATGTTTTCAAGGGCACGCGTCTTGAGCCAAATGCACTTCCATAATTCAAAACCACCCTTAAGTCAAAGCCACCAGTGTTTCATACCATAAGCTTCACTAATAAATTCCAAATCATGTAAACTTAGTACACTAGATAATTTGGGCATGATCAATTTATTCCGTCACAATAAAGACCAACATTATGCTTCAGTCGAGGCTCTCCAAAGGAAATCACACCATAAAGATCAAATTCAATTACAAACTATTTTCATTACTAATTCACATAACCCACATTTGATAGTTTGGAAAAACCTATGAAACTACTTTAGTAAGCCTTGATATTCTTACAAAGTTAAATGGTTGAAATATATAATTATTGACCTTCAAGTGAAATTTATCTAAGAGGTCTTCAGAAATTTCTACCTAGTTGTAATATAAGGCTAGAGACACTCCAAAATATTTAGGAGGAAACTGAGAATGAAAAAATTCCAATACTCAAGTCAAATAACCCTAAATAGATTATTGGTACTTCAAAAAAAAAAAAACTATTATTTTTATCATTATTTATCATTTTTCCTAAATCCTCCATGATACTTTAAACAATATTCCTTATTCCCTTCACTTCCTTTAAAGTGGGTGGGCCAAATAGAAGAATGTCGTCAACAAATTGTTGATTAGTAATTGATAGGTGTTCATCAAACAAATATAATCCAAATATATGACCCAATGAACAATATTTATTATACGATATCTCAAGCCCTTCAATAACCAACTTGAAAAGAAACATAGAGAAAGGATCAAATTGCCTCAAACCTCTTGAGGAATTCAAGGTAGATACAGGTGATCCATTAATCAATATGGAGAATAAGGTAGATGAAATTAGAGAGCCTACCCATGAAATCCAATACGCTAATAAAACCAGATCCTGCTAAAAATTGTAACAAATAATCCCAACATATCCGATCATAAGCCCTAGACAAATCCACTTTGATCGTAGGCTTTTTTTCTTAACCTATGTCAAGTGCATATAAAAAAGGTGAGCCTTGGGAAGGATAAGAATGATAATGATTACTAATACACGTTTAATTGGTATGAAGATGCAATACCTATGTTAGAAGCTTGTTATTTAAACTTGTCTAATTTAATATTAAATTGGATTAATTTCATGTAATAATTAATGGTGTAGTATAATTTTTAGATGAAATAACCTTTTTCACTGAAATCTAATGATACAATCTTAAGCAAGATTTTGTTTTTTTGTTGTTTGAACTAAAATTTTCAATGTATAAATGGATTCAACAATGTGAAAAACTTCTAGGGTACTCAAATTCATCAAACATCTTAAAATCAATTTTCTAAAAATCGTTGTCCAATTTTAATTAAAATTAACCAACAAAATACAAAGACCATTTCAATTGAAAATAATTAATATTGTATTGCATTAATGGAGAAATGGTTACATAGTTTTAATGTAACTCCTTAATTTAGGATTAGTTCCTAGGTTGTAGGAGTTTGTTCCCAACTCCCTATTCTCTTGTGATGTATTTATTGTTGTTTCATTGATTGATTGAATGTAGAGTGTGTGCTCCAGTTTTTGTAGTCTCCAGGTGTGGTTCTCATTTGTGAGATACTTTATTATTTAATACATTTCTTTTATTTCCTATTTTTATCATGGTATCAGAGCTTAGACCGAGTGAGCATGATTTACCTTCAGAGCCTCAGTGGCTAAAGAGCCTTCACAGCTACAAAGCCTTCATGGCTATAGTGCACATAGGAGCCTCAGTGCTCACAATGGAGTAGGTGGTTTGCAGAAACACCTTACTCACAGGAGGAACTCAATTTCTCACAGGTCTCATTCTTTTTAGCACAAAGCGGATCAGCCAGATTTTTGGAGCCATAGAAGCTTTTAACTCGATCAACGTGTTTTTCAGGGTCATTCCCATGCCAATAGATGGTCATTTAATGAATTTTTAATCAACACATATTTTTGGCTGATAGCAATGCTGACCCCTTTTATGGTTCTTCTCGTGATATTTTCCCCGATTAGTGGCGGGTCTGAGTAGCAGACACAACAATATTTCATATTAGTGGCGGATCTGAGTTGCAGACACAGAGATCATACCAGATCAGTGGTGGATCTATGATCAGATTCTGGTATGCGTTGAATTTTTTCTTTGTAGCTTGTAATTGTTCACTTGGTTAGAATCGATTGAAGATCAGAGGATTTTGAATTGGATCAGTCCCAAATGAAAAATTTTACAAAAACTTATAACGAGACTAGCAAACTTGATGGGACTAATTATACCAATTGGAAATTCAAGCTATAGATGTTTCTTCAGAGAGTGAGTGCACGGTTGACCATTAGTGGTGGTGAGAAGAAGCCGAATAGTGCAATAACTATGGCTGCACTCATACAAGATTCGGATAAAAGGGTGAACAAGGTGAAAGTTTTACTAAATATGTTTGTTAAAGACAATATTATCCCACATATAAGAGATGATAAATCTTCTGGTGAGATCTGTACAATGCTTAATAATTTATACCAAACACAAAACACCAATCACATCTCGTCTCTCTTAAGGCAAGTTTTTTTCAATGACGATGGAGGAGAATTAATCTGTTGTTGGATTCATTGCAAGGGTCAAAGACCTGAAGGAAAAATTGGGTGACAATGCGAAGAAGGTGTCTAATTTTTATCTTGTCATAATTATGTTGAACGGGATGATGGATGAATACCAGATATTCATCACACACTTACCTGCACGGGATAAAGCCCTAGCACTCGAAGAGTTGACATGAATTCGGTTATAGGAAGAAGAGCAGTGACAAAATTTTAGACCACAGAGTTTCGATCTTGCTCTGATGGCAAAGAAGAAGCCATAAAAAGGGAAAAATCCACAACAACAAAAAGGAGATGGCACTTTCCAAAAGAGACCATTTACAGGTATGTATGCAAGTAACAGTAGTAAATTTTATGCCATTAAATGTTTCTACTGTGGGAAAATCGGTCATCAAGCTAATTTTTGTTTTAAGAGATAGGAGGATGAGGCTAGAAATAAATAAAGAAATCACACTGGATACTTTTATGATGAAGGTCACAGTCATGATTTCTGATTTTTTGTAGTTGATTTTGTTGTTTTACCTTGTGATGAGGATGAGGCCAAAATATGGTATGTGATTCAGGCGCATCTTCACATATGATAAGTAATAGAAGTTGGTTTGATTTCTTTAAAGAAACTACTTGTCGAGCTAAAATTTATCTAGGTGATGAGATAGGTTATGAGATTTAGGGGTACGGTGATATTCTAGTGATGTTGCCTAGCAGTGATATCAGACATATAAGAAATGTAATATATGTACCTGGGATCAAGAATAACTTCATCTCTGTGTCAATAATAACAAATGAGGACCTGCAAGTTGAATTATTCAAAACATATTGTGTCATAAAGGACACCAAGAAGGAACCAGTTGCATTATGAGTGTGTGTGGGAAGCCATATAGATTAAATGTCAAGAGCATGCTACACAAATCTAGTTTCAACAAGATTAACAGCCAAGAATATTTGGCATAAGAGATTCGGTCATCTTAACTTACACGATATCATGCTACTTCAAAGGAAAGGTATGGTTGATGGACTTCCTACTTTTCATAATGTTCATTTAGATTGTGATGGATGTGCATTAGGGAAAATTCACAGGGAAGAGTTTCCTATGAATGCTGATAGGAAGAAAAGGGATATTTTGGAGCTTGTGCATACAGATGTATGTGGACTTATGAAAAGTAGGTCGCTAGGTGGTGCATATTATTTTTTACTCTTTAATCATGATTCCACTACATTCTCTTCGATATATTTTATCAACAAGAATAGCCAGACATTTCAATGCTTTAAATAATTTAAGAATATGGTAGAGAAGAAGATAGGGAAATTCATAAATATTCTCCACTAAGATAATGGGTTAGAATACAATATGGGAGAGTTCATAAAATTTTTCAGAGATCATGGGATTATTCAAAAGTTCACAGTGCCACACACTCTGCAACATGGAGTTTCAAAATGAAAGAATAGAGCCCTGGTTGAGTGAACATGAATTTTGCTTCAAGGTAAAGGTCTATCAAATGTTTTATGGGCTGAAGCGATCAACACTATTTTTTATTTAAAAAATAGGATTCCCACTAAATTTCTTAATTTTAAAACCCCTTATGAAGCACTTTATGGATATAAGCCAATAATGGATCATTTAAGAGTTTTTGGGTCAAAATCCTTTGCCCATATAGCTAAAGAAGACAGAAAGAGGTTATATCCTAAGGTCATGAAATGCGGCTTTGTAGGATATTGCACTGATTTTAAAGCTTATAAGTTATTTAATCCTTTGAATCATAAAGTCTTTGCCAGTCAAGACATAATATTTCATGAGCAGATTGAGGAAGGAAAGGAAAAAAGTCTTGATGAATGGCACATTCCATTTTTGATGGAAGAACATAGTGAGGATAATAAGAAAAATCAACAAAAATAGAAAGAAGAAGATGAGGGTGATGTGGTCAGTAACTCAAGCCCACAAAGGTCTGAAACAGAAAAATTTGATGTGAGTCCTTTACTGAGAAGATCAGGTAGGGAGACTCAACTATCAGCCAAATTGAAAGACTATTCTTTAATGTCAAAAATTTTAAATGTTATAGAGCCCACAAATTATAAAGAAGCTAGTTAATCTCATGAGTGGAGTGTTGCAATGAATGAAGAATTTAAATCTATTCTTGTAAAGAATACTTGGGAACTAGTTGAATTTCCTGAAGGAAAAATACCCATAGGTTTGAAGTGGATTTACAAACCTAAATTTAATGCGGATGGGAGTAAATTTTAAATCCACATTGGTAGCAAATGGTTATTCATAGAAAGATGGAATTGACTTTGAAGAAACCTTTTCTCCTATAGGCAAATTGAAGACTATTAGAATGTTAATTGCCTTAGCTACAAAATATAAGTGGAAGTAACATCAATTAGATGTTAAATCTACATTCCTGAATGGATATTTAAAGGAAGAGGTTTATTTAGTCCAGCCTGAAGGTTTTGTTCAGCAAGGGCATGAACATTTAGTGTGTAGTTTGAAAAAAACACTATATGGTTTAAAACAAGCACCCATGTCTTCGTACGAGAAGATTGATTCATTTTAATTACAACATGGCTTTCATAGGAGTATGAATGATCCAAATATATATACCATTTATGATGAATAAAGGTGGATTATTTTGATTTCCTTGTATGTGGATGACATGATTATAACAAGTAATGCAGATGCATTAATCAAAGAATTCAAATTGCAGATGTCACACGTTTTTTAAATGAAAGACCTCGGAAGATTACATTATTTCCTTGGTCTGGAAGTATGGAGAGACTCTCGGGAGACTTTCCTTACTCAAGTGAAGTATGTCAGAGGGTTGCTCAAAAATCTTAGAATGGAGCAGTGTAAACAAAATCAACACCATTGCAACAGAATCTGAAATTTTGTAGTGACAATGGCTCTAAGGAGGTGAATGCGACTTTGTATAGGTAGCTAGTTGGTATTCTAATATACCTAACTACCAATAGACTATACTTGGCATACCCTGCAAGTGTGTTGAGCCAATTCACATATAAACCTCTTGAAAGTCATTGGGTGGCTTAAAAAAGTGTGTTAAGGCATCTTCACGGTACTAGTAAATATGGTATTTTATACACTAATACATCTGATGTTACTTTAGCAGGTTTTTTAGAATTTGATTGGGTAGGTAACCTAGATTATCGATGATCCATCATAGGTTATGCATTTAGTATTGGGTCCGGGTCATAGCATGGAGCAGTAAAAACTAGAGCACTATGTATTTATCTTGAGTTGAAGCTGAGTAACAAGCATTATGCTCAGCAACATGTGAAGAAGGAGAAGAGCAGAAAGAGGAAACTATAATCAAATGTGATAACTAGAGTTCCATTAAGCTAGAAAACCATCGATTTTTTCATAACAACACAAAACACATCGACAATCAATTTCACTTTGTTAGAGAAAACTCTAGTCAAAAGAAATCTTTGTTGAATATTGTAAAACATGTGACAATCTAGCTGATATTTTTACTAAGCCTCTTGGGAAAGTGAAGTTTAACTTGTTTAGAGGGATGTTAGGACTAAGGGGTAATCCTTTCTCCATTAAGGGGGAGAGTTGAAAATAATTAACATTATATTGTATTAATGGAGAAATAATACATAGTTGTAATGTAACTCCTTAAGTTAGGATTAGTTCATAGGTTGTAGGAGTTTTTTCCCCAACTCTCTATTCTCTTGTGATGTATTTATTGTTGTATCACTGATTTATTGAATGTAGAGTGTACGCTCGCATTTGTGTAGTCTTTGTATCATTGATAGATTGAATGTAGAGTGTAGGCTCGCATTTGTGCAATCTCCACATGTAGTACGTGTGATTTATTTTCTTTCCTATTTTTATCAATTTCGTAAGTTAGACTATTCCATAATTAATTAGTTAATAAAATACAAATTTATTAGTTTAAATTAATTTTTTATAAAGTATATATACTAAGAAATTATATCAATGCTAATTTATTATAATAATAATTTAAAATATTACTCATATTTTTTTTCTGAATATTAATATTAATTTTAATAATTAACTATATATAAAATTAATATGCTAATATTAATATGAAATAAATAACTATTATAATTTAAAGTAACTCAAAAACATATTATACCCAAAAGATAAAAATCAGACTGAATTGAAAAAAAGGAGTTGCAGCTCACAGGTGAGTACTGCACCTGGAGACTGCACTGAAACAGAGAGAACACTCTGAGTTTACTCTACCTTCATGAATGAGAAATTACATCATTAAGTACATCACTAAGAATCAGGAAGTTGCAAAAAAACTCCTAAATTGTAGGAACTAATCCTAAACTAAGGAGATATGTTACAACTTGTGTAACCATTTCTCCGTTAATATAAAATAATATTAATTATTTTCAACTCCCCCCCTTAAAGGAGAAAGGATTATCCTGAACTCCTAGCATCCTTCTAAACAATTCAAACTTTACACGCCCAAGAGGCTTAGTAAAAATATCAGCCATATTGTCACAATTTTTACAATATTCAACACATATCTCCTTTGACTGTAGTTTTTCTCGAACAAAATGGAACTGAGTATCGATGTGCTTGGTATTTTTATGAAAGACTAGATTGTATGCAAGCTTGATGGTACTCTGGTTGTCAGTTTTGATAATAGTTGATTCTTTCTGTTCTTAACCTGCATCGTTGAGAAGTCTTCTCAACCAGATAGCTTCACATGTGGCTGAACACAATGCTTGGTACTTAGCTTCACATGAAGATAAGGCTACAGTGCTTTGATTTTTGTTGCTCCATGCTATGACCTCAGATCCAATGCTGAATGCGTAACCTGTGATAGACCTTCGATCATCCAAGTTACCTACCCAATCTGAATCTAAAAAACCTGCTAGAGTAGCATCAGAAGTGTTAGTGTACAAAATACCATAATTACTAGTACCACTAAGATACCTCAACACACTTTTTGCTACGACCTAGTGACTTTCGAGTGGTTTTGACATAAACTGGCTCAACATACTAATAGAGTATGCCAAATCTGGTCTAGTTGTAGTAAGATATATCAAACTCCCAACTAGCTGTCTGTACATAGTGGCATCCACCTCTTTAGTACCATCATCACTGCTCAACTTTAAGTTCTGCTGCAATGGTATTACTGCTGATCTACACTGCTCCATTCTGAACCTTTCCAGCAAGCTTCTGGCATACTTCCCTTGAGTAAGAAAATTCTGTCCAGAATCTCTCCATACTTCCAATCCCAAGCAATAATGGAGATTTCCGAGATCTTTCATCTCAAACACTTGTGACATATGCCGTTTGATTTCTTTGATCAGATTGTTAGCATTCCCTGTTATGATCATATCATCTACATACAAAGAAATCAAAATAATTTGCCTCTATTTATTAAACTTGGTATACAGATTTGGATCATTCAAGCTCCTATGAAAGCCATGTTGTACAAAAAATGAATCAATCTTCTCATACCACGACCTGGGTGCTTGTTTTAAACCATAAAGTGCCTTTTTCAATTTACAAACAAGGTGTTCCTGCCCTTTTTTCACAAAACCTTCAGGCTTAACTAAATAAATTTCTTCTTTCAAGTCACCATTCAGAAATGCAGATTTAACATCTAGCTAGTGTAGCTCCCATTTATGTTTTGTTGCTAAGGAAATTAGCATTCTAATAGTTTTTAATTTTGCTATAGGATCAAAGGTGTCATCGAAATCTATTCCCTCTTGCTGTGAGTAACCCTTTGCTACCAGTCTATCTTTAAGTTTTTCCACACTCCCATCTGCATTTATTTTAGGTTTATACAGCCATTTGCATCCGATGGGGGTTTTACCTTCAGGAAGTTCAACCAAATCCCAAGTATGGTTTCTATTAATTGATTCAATTTCCTCATGCATTGCAGCCCTCCATGCATCAGATTTACTTGCTTCTTCATAATTTGCAGGTTCTACAATGTTTAAAAGGTTTGTCATTAATGCATAGTCTTTCAATCTGGATGGTAATCGAGTCTTCCTACTTGATCTCCTTGGTAGGGGACTTACCTCAAATCTGTCTATTTCAACCTTCTCTGAGCTTGCATCATTACCTATTACTTCCTCTTGTTTCTGCTCATGTTCTTCATCATCCTCACTGTTTTCTTCCATTAGCAATGGAATGTGCCAATCATTGTTACAGTCATCCTTTCCTTCTTCAACCTGTTCATGAAATATGACATCTCTGCTTGCAAAAAATTTATGAGTCACAGGATTAAATAAATTATATGCTTTTAACTCAGTGCCATATCCAACAAATATACATTTCAAGGCTTTAGGATCTAAATTCTTCCTATCTGCCTTAGGTATATGAGCATAAGCTTTTGACCCAAATATTCTTAAATGACTCACTGCTGGTTTGAATCCAAATAATGATTCAAAAGGGGTTTTGAAGCCTAGACATTTAGTAGGACTCCTATTCTTTAAATAGATGGCAGTGTTAATAGCTTCTGCCCAAAAACCATTTGATAGACCCTTACCTTGAAGCATGCTCCTTGCACACTCCGCAAGAGTTATGTTCTTTCATTCTTCCACTCCATTCTGCTGTGGAGTGTGGGGCACTGTAAACTGTTGCACAATCCCATGATGCTTGCAGAAATTCATGAACTCTCCCAACCTGTAATCTCCCCCTTGATCTGAGTGGATATTTTTTATGCCTTTTCCCATCTGTTTTTCTACCATGGATTTAAACTCTTTAAAATACTGAAAGGTCTGACTCTTTTTACTCAGAAAGTATATCCAAGAGAATCTAGTGCAATCATCTGTAAATAAAAGAAAGTAATATGCACCACCTAGTGACCTAGTCTGCATAGGTCCGCATATGTCTGTATGCACCAGTTCTAAAATATCTCTTTCCTTTCTATTAACATACAAAGGGAACTCTTCTCTATGCATTTTCCCTAATGCACATCCATCACAATTCAACTGAACATTATGGAAAATAGGGAGTCCATCAAACATACCTTTTCTCTGAAGTAGGATGAGGTCTTGCAGATTGAGATGGCCGAATCTCTGGTGCTAGAGATTTTCAACTGTCGATCCAGTTGCGACCATGGCTTGCTGTGGCATACTTTTCACATCTAGTCTATACAGGCTCCCCACATGCACTCCTGTTGCAAATTTTTCCATCTGGCTATCCTTTATGACACAGTTAGTCTTAAAGAATTGAACTTGCATGTCCTGATCAGTTAGCATTGAGACAGAGATCAAAGGTTTCTTAATTCCGGGCACATACAATACATTTTTAAGGCGTCTAATGTCACCACTAGGTAACTTTACTGGAATGTCACCATATCCTTTGATCTCATAGCCGCTATCATCTCCTAAATAAATTTTTGATCCACATTAAGTTTCTTCAAGAAATTCAAACCATTCCTTCTTACCTGTCATATGTGAGGATGCACCAGAATCGACATACCATATGTCGTCCTCATCTCCCTTTCAAGCTGAAACAACACAATCGACTATAAATAGTCGCAGTTCGTGGCTATGGTCCTCATCTTCCTCAACAAAGTAACCTTTGTGCTTTCTCTGTTTATTTCTTTCTTCATCTACCTGCCTCTTATAACATTCTTTAATTTGATGACCAGGTTTTCCACAGTAAAAACATTTCTTGCTGGGAAAATTATTAGCAGACATACCTTTAAATGGTCTCTTTTGAATTTTGTTGGCTCCTTTCTGCTGCTGCTGCTGCGGTTGTTGTTGCTGTGGCTGCTTCCCTCTATACTGTCGCCTTTTCACCATCAGAGCAAGATCATTTCTCTGTGATTTCAAATTTTGTCGTCGCTCTTCTTCTTGTAGCAGAATCCCTGTTAGCTCTTCAAATGCAGGGCCTTTCTCCCTGGCTGCCAATTCTATGATGAACATCTGATATTCATCTATCATTCCGTTCAATGTGATCGTGACCAGATCGGAGTCAGAAACTTTCTCTCCGACATCTCCCAATCTATCCTTCAGGTCTTTGACTCTAGCAATGAATCCAGTAGCAGACTCATTCTCCTCCATCTTCATCGCAAACATCTTGCCTTTGAGTGACAAGACACAATTTGTATTCTGCATCTGGTATAGGTTCTTGATCTTCGTCCAAATGTCAGTGGACAATTTGCAGTCTCTAATATATGGGATAATATTTTCCTTAACGGACATCTTCAATATGACCTTCGCTTTGGTCTCCCTTTTATCCCAGTATTGTTCTTGTGTATCTATTCCTGGTCTCGGCTCATTTCCTTCAATGTGCCACCAACAGGCAATCTGATCTGCTATCACCAAGCAAATCCAATACGCCACCACCGGGCAAATTTGATCTACCTCCTCCAGGTGAATCAGGAACTTCAATGCGCCACCACTGGGCAAGTCCGATCTGCTGCCACCGAGAAAATTCGGAACTTCAATGCACCACCACCGGGCAAGTCCGATCTGCTGCCACCGAGAAAATTCGGAACTTCAATGCGCCACCACAAGGCAATTCCGATCTGCTGCCACCGAGAAAATTCGAAACTTCAATGCGCCACCACCGAGCAAGTCCGATCTGCTGCCACTGAGCAAATCAGGGACTTCAATGTGCCACCATCGGGTAGGGACGATCTGCAAAAAATTGCAGACCTTCCCAAAGAGAAAGAGGCTGGCTCTTCTCTAAGGCGAAAAAATCTGCGCCCAAAACAAAATGCACATAAGTCTCAAAATTGGCGCGATTATGGCATGTATTTTAGCGCCAATAGGGTGTTTTGGCGTGCTGGCATGCTTATCTCCCTCAAACCCATGCTAATGGTGTGACTGTTCGCGACAAAATCGTGCCAACCCTTTCTTCCGCTCAGAGATGATCAGTCATCTGAGACCTATGCTTCAGGTGTTACTGCAGTCCACCTGATTCAACGAAATCTTATGTATAAACCTCCGCCACTACAGTTCTGTAATCAATGATGCATCCTCTAAAAAGAAAAAAATTAAGGCTCTCCCTACTCTATGCTCTGATACCAAGATAAAAATAAGACTGAATTGAAAAAAAGGAGTTGCAGCTCACAGGTGAGTACTGCACCTGGAGACTGCACTCAAACAGGGAGAACACTCTAAGTTTACTCTACCTTC
This sequence comes from Pinus albicaulis, assembly GCA_034641835.2. Classification (NCBI taxonomy): domain Eukaryota; kingdom Viridiplantae; phylum Streptophyta; class Pinopsida; order Pinales; family Pinaceae; genus Pinus; species Pinus albicaulis. Next base: position 2,073,469,511 of record CM076575.1, on the reverse strand, counting down.
ATGAATGAGAAATTACATCATTAAGTACATCACTAAGAATCAGGAAGTTGCAAACAAACTCTTAAATTGTAGGAACTAATCCTAAACTAAGGAGATACATTACAACTTGTGTAACCATTTCTCCATTAATATAAAATAATATTAATTATTTTCAACTCCAAATGATGGTGGTTGCAACCACCACTAAGCTTGACACATTGCCGGCACTCTAGACATGAAGCTATCACATAATTAAATACAATTTGAATATTGCAAATAGCATAGGAGGTACAAGAGGACTCACCCAAGAATTTTATGGGTTTGGTAGAGTTGAGGAAAAAATTATGGTATACACCCCAAGCTCACCATTCTAATTGGGACATTACTCAACATCTATTTCTCCTTATATGAGCATAGTGACCATCTCACACATATTACTAATTGGTTTTATGCTTGCAAAACTAGTAGTCTTTTTTTCCTTCTCATATCAATATATGTTAAAGTCCACCATACCCATCCTATTTTTATAAGTTTTTTTATTTACAAGATGCTCTAGTTAGTCAAGTTCTTAACAATGTAAGACTTTGAACTTATGTTATTGGTATAGTTCCTTTTGGAAAGACATGTATTACTAATTTTATTGTCCATATAGTTCTCATTTGACTTAATGCAAAGAGCTTAACTTCATTTAAAAAAAAAAAAATTATCAATTTCAAATCTTACCAAAACAATATATAATTGTGAAAACACTTTTGGAGCCAAGAGGATCATTGTACCGGGTGTGAAGGGTATGTGTAAGCATGTATGTACTCAATTTGGAGTTGAGACTTGTATCTCTTAAAATAAAAATAAAATATTCTCTAAATAGAAATTAAATGTCATCTCTCTCTCTCTCTCTCTCTCTATCTCTTAAAATAAAAATAAAATATTCTCTAAATAAATGTCATCTCTCTCTCTCTCTCTCTCTCTCTCTCTCTCTCTCTCTCTCTCTATATGTGTATGTTATGTTGTTTAATATGTTATCCATATTTAATCTCTCTCTCTCTCTCTCTCTCTATATATATATATATATATGTGTGTGTGTGTGTGTGTGTATGTTATGTTGTTTAATATGTTATCCATATTTAATGAGTTGTCTAAAAATACAATTTAAACAATGAAAATTGCCATTGTGTTTTACACTCTAAAATAAGTTTGCACTCTTTTCAATGAGTAAATAACATTTTATTTTTAAAAAATAAATAAATAACATTTCAAGACATTATCAAATTTTAGCTGGGAAAAAGGACAAAAATTTTACGATCAATTTAGATAACCCCAAGTGATAAATTCAAATATTTAAATGGACCAAAATGAATCAATATTTCCTAGATTGTTGAAAACAAACATGATTAATTTAGTCCTTCTAAAATGATTATAAAAATAAACAACATGTCCCTAAATATAACAAAATAATCTTGAGTTAGAAGAGGATTATAAAAATATATAACAAGTCCCTAAATATAATAAATAATCCTGGGTTAGAGAGTCAAATACACAATTAAACTTTCTTTATTTTTAACACTAAATTTCTATATATATATATATATATATATATATATATATATATATATATATATATATATATATATATATATATATATATATATATATATATATATATATATATATATATATATATATATATATATATATATATTTATTTATTTATTTATAATATTTGTTTGGGAGTAGAGCTTGCCCTTTCCTTGATAAAATTTAATAATCTAATTAATTTCATAAACAGACTTTTAAATAATGGACCCAAAATGGTATATAAATTACTATTTTAATTAAATTAAAAATAATAATAAAAAAAAATTATTTATATTAACAAAAAATTCAATTTTATAACAAATTAAAAATTAATCATCTTAACTATAAACATCAAAAATATATTAATACACTTCAATTTAACATACCACAATGTAATGCATTATATTAATACACTTCAATTTAATATACCACAATGTAATGCATTTTCCCTGTTGTTGTATATTTGATACTCAAACTTGATCAACTCTTACAAACTAATCTAGTATACTCAAAACACAATCACGAAACTATAAACAAAGTAAGACATTCAAATTGTTAACTGAATTACTGATTGGCATTGACTGTTCCACAATATATATCAGTAACATACTGTAACATGAATTTGGATTTTCTGAACATATGCAGCTTAATTTATATTGCTTGAAAACAAACAGAAATAAATGTTTCTCCAACTATGAATAGAAGAGGATTCAAACCTCTTAGAAACATTTCATTTCAACCCAGAAAAATTGACTAGATTTATAAATAACAATGACAGTTTCAATACTATCTGATTAAACAAAATAGTATCAAGTGTCATGCATTTCATTTTCCATAAGCTGTAGAGAACCATGCATATTTAAAATCTCTGCAATGAGAAAGGGTGTTTACGACCATAAAATTTCTTCCAAAACCTTTCAGCTCTGACCCTCTGGACATCTTGCACCACATCTACTTTACCTTTTACCTCTTTGTCAACTTGTTGTGCGCCTTTTACCTCTGGTTATGCTTCACCTTTTACTTCTAGTTTTGCTTCACCTTCTTCAGCATGTTGTGCACCATAATCACTTTTTACCTCTTCTTCAGCATGTTGTGCATTTTGAAGAGAAAAACTCTTCTGTGAGATGGATACAAATTTTCCTTTTAACACGTTTCTGGAGCAATGTTCAGATACTTTGCAGTCACCCCTGTATCTCGTATTTTCTTCGCCACTCCGAAGCCTTATCACTTGTCTGATATTTAGGTTTTCTGCGACCTACATAACAAACTTCAATATTCTTAGTATCTAATTACATTATACTATAATGAAATTAGAATCCATTTACCTCTTCACCTTTTACCTCTTCTTCAGCATGTTGTGCAATCTACGAGTTGGATACAACTTTTCCTTTTAACGTGTTTCTCATATTTAGGTTTGTTGAAAATATTAAATTCACCTGCAAACCCTGTGTAGGTAGAAACAGAGTACAACAGGGGCAACAACAGAGGTTGAGTGCACACCTCTGTGCATTTAACAGATCATGCAGAAATTGTAAGGAAGAATTTTCTGTTTATGGGGTGTAGCCACCATTGCAGAGATGAATTAAATTGATATGGGCCACAACCAAATTTGCAGAGAAAAATTGAAGGAAATAACTGTTCAAACCACGCAACAGAATTTTTATTAAAGAATAGTCAAATCAGGCTTTTAAGCCCTCAACAACCAAACAGGAAGGTTTTTTGTTCATGCGCCAAGTTTTTAACTTTTGAACTAGGCCACATCATCTGTGGTCCCCACTAGTCATCGCCCATCATAATGTTTTATTTTAGTGTCTTGTTGATATGAAGTCCGGAGCGATGCGATGTTGCGATATCGCACATCGCATATCACAACGGACATGTGTTCCATATCATAGCAATGTTCACCGCCGATGATGCGATGCGATGTGGTCCCTACCACCATCGCATATCGCACATCACAACATCACCATTCCGCCTACCGCATATGTTTCTGTCAAAGTTTATAGCCAATGCCGATGTCGCAAAATCGCTCATCGCAAGTTCTTTCATCAAGCCGTTCCACTCATTCCATCGCCGATGCGCCGATGCGATGTGGTCCCCACATCCATCGCACATCGCAATCACCAAGTCCAAAGGTCCATCCACCAAACCATTTGATTCGTCGATAGTCGATGCACCGATGTGGTCCCACTGCCACTTGGACCAATCGCATTGATTCGCATTTGTTTTTAGCTTGACGTCACATTAACCTTTTTCTACGTGAAGATTTTATGAAGTCGAGTTTATATTTTAGTTTGAGTTCCGCGAGCCCAGCAACAGCCAATAAAAATGCGTTCGCGCTCGTTTTGAGCTTGCTGACATAGGGGTGTTTTGTAACGCGAAAACTTTCCAATGCAGTTTGTTAAGGATTTAAAGTCTGGGTTAAAGGTTCATTGATTTTTGATTAATCATAGTGTTACGGGGGCAGTTCAAAGGTTTTCAAAAGAAAAGAGGGATGCCTCCACAGGGACCCACAGAAATGGTTTCGCCAATATATTTTTATATAGTTTGTTTTTATTTATGCTTTTAATATAGCCGCACCATATAAAAGGTTCAATAGAGCATAGTTGTTTTTAATGTAATGTTTTTTTTTCGCACAGATAGAATATGTATTATTATGTTTTGTAATGCCTGAAGGCAATAAGAGAGACAGAGAGGAATATTGAAACGTTGTGTCTGTAGCAGCTAATACATTGTAAACCAGAACTTTGTTATGAAGACTGAATCATTTTGTAATAGTTTTTGTTTTGATTAATGAAAAGAAAAGTTTGTGTCATCTCTGTCGAGAAATTGAAATTTTCATATTGAATCTCTGTGTTGTAAGAGGAAAATATGTGTTCTCCTTGTGTGTTAGGAATATTCAAAAATTCCAACATGGTATTGGAGCTTATCTAGGCTCTTTGAAGGTGTGAAAAAAGCTAAAGGAAGAATGAAATTTGTTACAACAATTCTCTAGCAGTGTGGAGGCTCGGCAGAAGTTAAATTCTAGGTATTTCTCAAAAAAATAGAGTTGTTGTTTTTCTTAAAAGAGAAGTCCTTAGAGACAGAGTTTTGTCTTTTAAAGAAGGAAAGACAATTTGTTTGAATATTCACAGTCAAGTTTTCTTTTAAAAATTTCAGTCTATCAGTTATGGCTGGACCAAGCACCAGTATGGGTATTGGAAATACTCAGCTTCCATAATTTAATGGGAAGAATTATGATTATTAGGCCATTACCATGAGAGCCCTGTTTGCCTCTCACGACTTATGGGAGTTTGTAGAAGATGGTTTTGGTGAACCAGTTGGTGAACAATCCTTTAATGCCTTAACACAGGCAGAGAATGATTTATTGAAGAGAAATAGGAAGAGGGACTCTAAAGCCCTCTTCTATCTCTATCAAGTAGTACATGAGAGTGTGTTTCCAAGGATAGCAGCAGCTAAGAGATCCAAGGATGCATGGGAAACTCTTAAGATAGCCTATCAAGGTATGGAGAAAGTGAAGACAAAAAAACTACAATTACTGAGGAGAGATTTTGAAACTCTTTGTATGAAAGAGTCTGATAACATAGACTCATTCTTGACATATGTGATTGGGATGGTCACATAGATAAGGTCCCATGGAGAAACACTTGAAGAAATATGGATAGTGGAGAAACTATTGAGGACCCTACCCTCAAGGTTTGATGTTATTGTAAGCACCATTGAAGAGACAAAGGATCTCTCAAATTTCACAGTAGATGAACTTCATGCATCACTGATGACTCATGAACAAAGATTGGGAAGATTAGTAAACCCATATTTGTAGCATGCCTTCAAGACCTAGATGCCTTTTGGAAGAGGAAGAGGTCAAGGCAGAGGAAGAGGAAGAGACGAAAGCCAAAATAGAGGAGGAAGAAACAACACTTCACATTCACATGGAAGGAGCAACTTTCAGAATCATAGCCAAAGCCAAAGTAGCAGCCAACAAAGTGGACACCAGCATGATCATCGACAAAGGTATGACAAATCCAATGTCCAATGTCATTATTGCAAAAAATATGGGCATTATGCCAATGAATGTAAGAGAAAGGAAAATGACATGAAAAATAGGTAGAGTGCTAATGTAGCAAAAGAAGAAAAGAACCCAAATAATGTGTTGTTAACATGTAATGTAGCACAATATAGGCAGGATGATGTATGGTTCTTAGATTCAAGCTACAGTAATCACATGAATGGAAACATAGAAATGTTTGCAATATTGATGAAAAAGTTAAATCTGAAGTAACAACTAGAAATGATACTAAGATCGCTGTAAAGGGAAAAGGCAGAGTAAGTATCCATGCAAGAAATGGAGAGAAAAAATTTGTGCCAGATGTATACTCTGTTCCTAGCCTGAAATGTAATCTTTTGAGCATTAGGCAGCTCATTAACAAAGGTTACAATGTATTCTTAAAAAATGATGTGTGCACAATAATGGACATACCTCCAAGAAAGAATATTATTTCTGAAGTGCAAATGACCAGCAATAGAATTTTTCCACTCAAGCTCAATACAGACTTGAAGGGAAAGAGAAAGAATGTAGCATCTGTAACACAAGAGGTCTTTCAAAAGGAAGTGAAAGATGAGAATTGGTTATGGCACTTGAGATTTGGACATCTTAATTTCAGAGGAATAAATTTGATGCATAGAAAATGAATGGTAAGAGGACTACCATTGATTGAGAAACCTGACAGCCTATGTGAAGGCTACATCTTAGGAAAAAAACACAAAGAAAACTTTCCATCAAGAAAGAGCATAAAGGCAAAAGCACCCTTAGAAATTATCCATTCAGATTTGTGTGGCCCAATGCAAACAGCATCAGTATCAAGTAGCAACTACATACTGACCTTCATTGATGATTTCACAAGAAAAGTATGAGTTTATTTCTTGAAATATAAAAGTGAAGTGTTTGAGAAATTTTTTCACTTTAAAGCTCTTGCAGAGAAAAAAAATGGGCAGCATATCAAAGTCCTAAGGACTGATAGAGGAGGCGAGTACATCTCAAAATATTTTTTTCATTTTTGCAGAGAAAATGGCATACATAAACAGTTTACCAAAAGGTACACACCTTAGCAAAATGGTGTTGCAGAAAAGAAGAATAGAACCATCATGGAAATGGTGAGAAGGATGCTAAAGACAAAACATTTTCCAAATGAGTATTGGTCAGAAGCTACAAATTGTGTTCTATATATTTTTAATAGATGCCAAACAAAAGCTTTAATGAATAGAGTTCTAGAAGAAGCGTGGAAAAAAATAAGGAGTCACCCACATGAGAGTTTTTGGATATGTGGCTTATGCACACATTCCAGATCAGCTAAGAAAGAAGTTTGACAGTAAGGGGGAGAAGTGCATATTTCTTGGCTACTGTGAAGATTCCAAGGGATATAGATTGTATAACCCATCCACAAAGAAATTTGTTATAAGAAGAGATGTGCAATTCATAGAAGAAGAAGCATGGTATGGAAGCATTGAGAAAAAAGTCAATGTCAAAAGTTGGTTGTCTCATGATGAAGATGAGGAATATGTGGGTGAAAATAACACCTCATCGGTAGCGCTTCCTCCACCAACACAAGGAAAACAAGGGACACCACAAGCAGGAGTAAGAACACCCTTGAGAATAAATGAGATTGCTTCTCCAAGCACACCACATGGAGCAAATTTTAGTGCTTCTTCAAGCACAAGTACACCAAATGAAAGAGGAACTAGATTCAGAAATTTAAATGAAATAAATGAACAATAAGTATAAAATGAAGGTATGAACTCTTTATTTGCTTTATATTGTCATGTTGATGATCCTATTCATTTTGAGGAAGCCATGAAAGATAAAAAATGGATAGAAGAAATGGATGAATAAATTAATGCAATAGAGAAAAATAAAACATGGGAGTTGGTTGAACTCCTAGAAGGTAAAGAAGTGATTGGAGTGATGTGGGTCTACAAGACCAAAAGCAATGCTGAAGGTAAGATTGAAAGGCACAAGGCCAGACTTGTTGTCAAAGGATATAAGCAGCAACATGGAAGATATTATGAAGAAAATTTTGCACCAGTTGCAAGAATGGAGATAGTGAGAGCAGTGTTGTCCATAACAGCACAAAACAAGTGGAATTTTTACCAAATGGATGTAAAATCAGCATTCCTAAATGGAGTTTTAATGGAAGAGTTTTATGTTTAACAAACTCTGGGCTATGAGAAAGAAGGCCAAGAAAACAAAGTCTGCAGATTGAAGAAATCTCTTTATGGGTTGAAGCAAGCACTAAGAGCATGGTATAGTAGGATAGATTCCTATTTACCGGAAAATGGGTTTGAAAAATGTGAAGGAGAACCCACATTATACATCAAAGAGAAAGATGGTAAGATGCTGATAGTTATTTTATATGTTGATGATGTGATATTCACAGGTAATGATGATTACCTCATTGAAAATTTTAAAACAGTCATGAAAGATGAATTTGAAATGACTGATATGGGATTGCTGAGATGCTTCTTAGGAATAGAAGTAGAGCAAAATGAAAATAATTTTTTTATATCTCAAGAAAAGTATGTAAACAAAGTTTTGGCAAGATTTGATATGCAGGATTGCAGGGCAGCAATTACTCCCATAGTAATGGGATTGAAACTCAGCAAGGATGACAACAGTAAGGATTTTGATCCTAGTTTGTACAAAAGCATAGTTGGCAGCCTCATGTATTTGACTGCAACTAGGCCGAATATTATGTATGTTGTCAGTTTGATTTCCAAATTTATGGAAAGGCCAAAGGAGTCACATTGGCAAGTAGCAGAAAAAATTCTGAGGTATGTGAAAGGAACTAAAAGGTATGGAATTTTGTATACTACTTCAGAAAATTCTAAGTTAATTGGATACACTGATGGTGATTGGGCTAGAAGTGTAGATGATAGGAAAATCACATCCGATTATGTTTTTCATATGGGTTCAGGAGTCATTTCATGGGCTTCTAAGAAGCAACCTATTGTAGCATTATCTACAGCAGAGGCAGAATATGTGGCAGCTACAGCAGCAACATGTCAAGCAGTGTGGATGAGAAGAATATTGCGGAGTTTATGTCAAGAATAGGTAAAAGGGACAATGATTTATTGTGACAATAGTTCAACCATAGCGTTGTTAAAGAATTCTATGTTTCACAAAATATCGAAACACATAGATGCAAAGTTTCACTACATCATAGAATTGGTGAACAATGGAGAAATTGTTTTACAGCATTGTAGAACAGAGGAGAAATTTGCAGACATTCTGACAAAGCCATTTGGGCAAAAGAGTTTTGAATATTTAAGAAAATTCCTGGGTATGATTGATAACCCAGCAACTGAATTTAAGGGGGAGTGTTGAAAATATTAAATTCACCTGCAAACCCCATGCAGGTAGAAACATAGTACAACAGGGGCAGCAGTAGAGGTTGAGTGCACACCTCTATGAATTTATCAAAGCATGGAGAAATTGTAAGGAAAAATTTTCTGTTTATGGGACGGAACCACCATTGCAGAGATGAATTAAATTGATATGGGCCGTAGCCGACTTTGCAGAGGATAATTGAAGGAAATTGTGGTTCAAACCACGCAACAGCAGTTTTATTAAAGAATAGTTATATCAGACTTTTAAGCCCTCAACAACCAAACAGGAAGGGGTTTTGTTCACACACCAAGTTTTTAACTTTTGAACTGGGCCATGTCATCTGTGGTCCCCACTTGTCATCGCCCATCGCAATGTTTTATTTTAGTGTCTTGTTGATATGAAGTCCCGAGCGATGCGATGTAGTGATATCGCACATCGCATATTGCAATGGACGTGTGTTACATACCATAGAAATGTTCATCACCGATGATGCGATGCGATGTGGTCGCTACCACCATCGCATATCGCACATTGCAACATCACCATTCCGCCTACCACATATGTTTTCGCCGAAGTTTATCGTCGATGCCGATGTCACAACATCGCTCATTGCAAGTTCTTTCGTCAACCCGTTCCGCTCGTTCCATCACCAACGTGCCGATGTGATGTGTCCCCACATCCATCACACATCGCAATCACCAATTCCAAAGGTCCGTCCACCAAACCATTTGTTCCACCGATAGCTGATGCGCCGATGTGGTCCCACTACCACGTGGACCAATCGCATTGATTTGCATTCATTTTTAGCCTTTTTTCAATAGAGAATAGTTTTTTTTAATGTAATGTTGTTGTTTCGCATAGATAGACTGTGTATTATTATGTTCTATAATGCCCGAAGGCAGAAAGAGAGACAGAGAGGAAGATTGAAATGTTGTGTCTGTAGTAGCTAATACATTGTAAACTAGAACTTTGTTCTGAAGACTAAATCATTTTGTAATAGTTTTTGTTTTGATTAATGAAAGGAAAATTTTGTGTCATCTCTGTCCAACAATTGAAATTTTCATATTGAATCTCTGTGTTGTAAGAGGAGACTCTATGTTCTCCTTGTGTGTTCGGAATATTTAGAAATTTGAACAAGGTTTTCTGCGGCCTACATAACAAACTTCAATATTCTTAGCATCTAATTACATTATACTATAATGAAATTAGAATCCATTTACCTCTTCACCTTTTACCTCTTCTTCAGATGTTGTGCAATTTGCGAGCTGGATACAGATTTTCCTTTTAACCCGTTTCTGGAGCAATATTCAGATATGTTGCCTTCACCCCTGTATCTCGTATTTTCCATGCCACTTGGAAACCTTATCACTTGTCTGATGTTTAGGTTTTCTGCAGCCTGCACAAAAAATTTCAATATTCTTAGTATCTAATTACATTATACTATAATTAAATTAGAATCCATTTACTCAATAAATGATCCAGCTACACTAAAACTAAAACATATAGAAAGAGATATTAGAATATCAAACCCTCACTAACGTCCATTTTTCTCCCTTCCATTCTTGGGCAGGCCTCAAGTATGAGATAGGGTATGCTGTCAAAATTTGCGTGCGAGGAAAGAAGACCAACCAAATTTGGTTACTATCTATTTCAGCCTGCCTAACTATGAAGCTAGGCCACCAAATATCCATTTCTCTCGCTTCAACTACTAGTCCATCCAGGCTATGCAAAGGAAACTACCTGTAAGGTGGAGTGGGCCTTAATTTCTCCAAAGAAACCTCCAATAATGAGTTTCTCCTATTTCTTATAAACCTTTTTACCTTCACGAGTGACTTTTCTTTACAGTCAGTAAGATTTTTCAAATAAATGTAACAAAACCATTTTCTAACTATTTTGACCATAACCTCAATCCAACCTCCCCTATATGCTTCATTGTTCCATTTGGTCTTGTTTGCCATTGACGAAAACCTCACCTCTAACATCACCTCCACTTGAATTTCTTCACTCAATGCCATTGAAAACAGTGAACAGGTTCAAGTAGCTTTCTCGACCTCCACCACAAGCTCTGAAAATAGTGAACAAATTCAAGTAGCTTTCTCAGCCTCCACCAAAAGCTCTCTTTTGAAAACAGTGAACACTTTCAAGTAGCTTTCTCAGCCTCCACCACAAGCTCTAAAAATAGTGAAAAAGTTCAAGTAGTTTTCTTAGCCTCCACCACAAGCTCTGAACAAGTTCAAGTAGCTTTCTCAGCCTCCATTACAAGCTCTCTCTTCTCAAATGTAAAGAAGAATATCACCTTTCCATTTCTATATATAGAATGATATGGAAATAATCTATGTTAAACCAGTAAAAATAGAACAATTTTAAATAAATGATTACAATTAAGAGTTTTTTAGAGTTTTATTATTTAAATTTGATTATGTCAATGTAATAATTAACTAGTCAATATTAAATGGGATGATAATTGTTGTGGATAACCTCCAATTACGTCAACTTGTTTAAGAGTAATGTTACTATTGTATGTTTGAGATATGTTCAAGCCATATTTTTTCTAGCCAAATCTATTAGAAATTATGTAGTTATTTGTTGGAATTATAAGTTTGACGAGCAAGTGATGATGGATGTTAACTTTATTTATGTATTTAAAAACAAATTTTATACAACAACAAAAACTCCAAAACTTAAAATAGTGGCACAATATGTGTTTATAAACTCATAAAGAACCACTTGATTTTATCTACAATTTTATTTATAGAGGAAAAAATTACTAAAAGAGTAAACCACAAGGGAAAAAAACATATTGATTGAAAGTGGGAAGTATTTATTGAAATTGAGATCTAATCTAAATATAAGCTAGATATAACATTTAGTTGGGTAATAGATCATGGATTATTGATGAAGCCTTGATAATTCTAGGTGAAATGTTTATAAAATATATAGATAATTTATAATTGGTTAAATTTAAATATATGCTAGGTTAGTTTTTTAAACTAACTTAAAGTGGTTTTAAATTAACTTAAGTGGATAAGCATAAATCTATCATAAACACTTAAGTAAGCTACATCTCTAGTTGCTAACATTTTAAAAATTAGAGAAATTAACTAAATTATAATTTTATTTTAAATTATTATTATTATTACTTAAATTCACTCTTTTTTTTTTTTAATTAATCAATATATTTAAAAGGGCATAATAACTATTTTGACCTCAATACTAGTTGCAGAAAGCTTATTATTTCAAATTAAGGTGAATGAGGATCTGTTAATTTTTTTTTTGCTTTTTTTAATTGAAGGCCTAGATTGATTGTCAAGGGAGTATGCTTAACATATGTTTGGTGTGAATGCTTATCAACGGTAGTAGTCTGTTAGGAAGTTTGTTAGGTTGCATTGTCTTTTAATAAATTTAAAAAATTATATTCTTGCCACTTGGCTTTGTGCCTACCAATTTCCTGGGGATTTGAGATTATTCCAATTCTAATAACTTCAAGTTCCCCATTATTATTTATGATATTCATTTATATATGGGGTTTCCTATCGAGGCAGAGAAGATTGGCTTAGTGCCAATTTTCCAGGGATTTGAGATTATTCCAATTCATAACTTCCTCCATGATAATTTCCTCATTATTATTCATGACATTCATTTATATATGGTGTTGTCTACCGAGGATTGTCAAAAGTGGTCAGTATATAGCCAAAAAAAATTAAAAATATTGAAGTTTGACAATTGTAACCTAACCTGGATTTGCAAAAATCCTATAGGATTTTATAAAAATTTTGCCGAATTTCCAAAATGGTCCATTAATTTTAATAAATTTAAAAATTAGATTCTTGCCAAGTGACTCCTCTAGCCCACCAATTTCTTAAGGATTTGATATTATTCCAATCATAATAAGTTTTTCCATGATACTTTCCTCATTATTATTTATAGCATTGATTTATATTTTATTTAGTAAAAGGGTTCATTTTACAATAAGATGAGTAGTTCCTTTTTTCTCTCAAGTTAAAGTTGGCCTATAACCTTTTTATACATGGTTAATGAGATAAAGGTGTGCATTGGCAATACATTCTTCTTGTTGCAATATTTTTTGTTATAATAGTTTTTTTTCTATATTTATGAAGCCTTCTGCTATATCAAGCACATTAATATTTTTAGTGTGGTTGTACTAGTAAAAATATTTGAAATATGATGTGGAGGTTGAATCCTACCATCCAACTAATAATTATTGATAATTGAATTAAAATTTTGGAATCCCTATTCCAAAACAGACACACCTATTTTGAATGTAAATATTAAGGATTTAGTAAATTACTAGAAATTATTCTATATTTTACTACACAAAAACCAAAATGTATGCATTCTTCAGAATCTTAATATATACAGACAAAAAAATTAGTATTGAACAACAAGTATTTAACCATGAATCCCAACATATTTAGCATTTTAACATACTCTTTCAATGCAAATCTTAAAAAAAAAAAAAAAAAACTATTATAAATTAGTGTACAAAACCATAGAGAATGGACATAGTATTTTTTTAGAGAATGGACATAGTATTTTTTTACAAGTAGAGAAGGAGTGCCATGGTCTAGGACTAATGAGTATAGTCCTCTCTATGGTAGCATGAGATATGCCAACATAGTTTTGACCAAAAGGAACTATTTGAAAAGAAGGAATGGAATCATTTTGATATTTTTATCAACAACATCAATGGTAAATCAACCCTTTTTATATTATCATCAACAACATCAATGGTAAATCAACCCTCTTCTCGACAATGAGCATAGAGAATTAAAACTATGAAGCAACACATAAATAATAGGTGGGGCATCACTACATAAAAACGAAGCTTACTATTTGAAGGGAAGTTGCATTAGGACTCCGGAAATACTAAACATGATTGCATCACAAGGAACTCAACAGTGTTTTTTAATATGAGGCTATGAGGAGGAGCTATGGGAACCAGGATATCTAGTGGATCTGCCTCCTACAAGAATATGGCACAAGTAAAGGCTTCCAGCCCTACATATCAACCTCAACACAACACATGACCCTATATTGTTACAAATGAAACAAATTATTTCCATGGAGTTCTACTTTCCTAAAGGAAACCACCTTTTTTTGCTCTTCAATATAAGGTTTTAATAATATGTAGGTTAAATTGTTTTTGGCAGAAATCACATGCCTTACATCAATGGGAATTTTCTTCATGGACCCTAAAATGTGACATCTATTTATGCTCTAAAGGATTTTTATTGCCAAATTTGATACTCCAAATGACTTGAAGAAATTCCTACATGAGGGGCCCTGGTCTTGAGAAGAGTTGGGATCTTCATAACACCTTGGTTTTCATATTTTTAAACTAATATAATGGTGGTATCGAAAATGTTGGTATGGGTGAGACTACAAAATATCCCCATCCCTTTCAAGCATCTAATCTTTAACAGTTAGATCTAAAGACAACATTTCTCCATGGATATTTGGAGGAAGATATCTATATGCAGCAACCAGAAGGGTATGAGGTCAAGGGGACGAAAAAATTAGTGTGCAATTTAAGGAAGAGCTTGTATGGCTTAAATCATGCTCCAAGGCAGTGGTATCTAAAATTTGACAAGTTTATGTCTGAACAAGGTTATACTAGTTGTCACTCTGATCATTGTGTTTATCTAAAAAAGAAAAATGATGGAAGCTATATTATATTCTTATTGTATCAAGATGACATGCTTGTTGCAGGGTCTAACATGCAGGAAATAAATGTGCTCAAAAGAAAATTGGAAAATTCCTTTTTAATGAAGTATCTGGGAGCTACAAAATAAATCCTTGGTATGAGAATAACTATAGAGAGGAAAATTCGCAAATTAACATTGTCCCAGAATGAGTACATACAAAAGGTGTTGAAAATATTTAATATGTAGAATGCAAAACTAGTTAGTACACCTTTTGCTAGTCATTTCAAACTTATTAAGGAGATGTGCCCCAAAACCCATGAAGAAATGGATTATATGTATAAAGTTCTACATGCATCAGCAGTTGGAAGCTTAATGTATATAATGGTCTGCACAAAGCTTGATATTGCACATGTAGTGGGAGTTGTAATCAGGTACATGAACAATCCAAGAAAATAACATTGGATGGCAGTGAAATGGATTCTCAGATATTTGAGGGGTACCACAAATCAAGCATTATGCTTTGGTGGTTCAAACATTTCTCTACAAGGATATGTTGATGCAGATATGGCAGGTAATAGAGATAACAAGAGGAGCACCATAGGGTATGTATTTACTATAGGTGGAACAACTGTTAGTTGGGTTTCAAAAATCCAAAGTGTTGTTTCACTTTCAACAACAGAAGAAGAGTATGCTACTGCTACAAACGCTAGTAAAGTAATGTTTTTGTTAGAAAGGTTTATGGATGAATTGGGTAAGAAGCATGAGAGGGGCATGTTATACAGTGACAACCAAAGTTCATTCATCTTGCCAAGAATTCAACATTTCATTCCAGGACTAAACACATACAATTCAAGTACCATTTCATAAGGTTAGTATTGGAAGACAAAAAGTTGAAGCTGGAAAAGATACACACTAGCCAGAATCTTGTAGATATGCTAACAAAATTTGTAACTAGGAAGAAATTGAGATTATGCTCAGTTTCAATTGGTCTTCAAGTATGATGATGAAGATGAGAAATAGGCAGGTCCAAAGTGGAGTCATTGTCCATCAAATGAAGCAGCGGTGGAGTTGCTACAATTAGTCTCCAAGTGGGAGATTGTTGGGTGTGGAGCCTGATTATATTATTTCCTTAGATGTATCATAGTGTTGTACCCCTACTCTTAATGGCGTGGAAATGCCTCCCATAATTAAAAATTTCCTGGGGATTCAGGGGGGTCGGCTATGACTTTATGGAACATATGTAAAATTTCCTTGTAAAAGTATTGTAATTTCTAGTCATTCTGGGTCATTCATTAGGTGGATGATATAATGGTAGAAGTTATGTTTAGTTTATGTTTTTTTGCCCTAGAAGGAAACCCCTCATTTTGTATGAGGGTTTTGTCTCTTCATTTTGCTGGATAATAGAAAGGAAGGACTGGCTATTCCGCGTGGACGTAGCCCAAACTGGGTGAACCATGTATATTTGTGTCTCTCTGGTATTATATTTTTCTTGTGTTTGTGTTTCCACATATATTATATTTTTTCCATTTCTCTATAACATATAATTTTCTAACACATTTTAAAGCACACATTTCTCCCATACTTCATACAGTCATTAATGGTCTCACTGAATAATTTGTCAATTTCTCTTAATAAAAGAGCCAATATACCCTTGGATACCTTGTTCATATTAACTAAAGAGTAATAAACATTCTTAGGATATTTTAAGGTGCTATCGAATCAATGGTTTCATTAGGAATTAAAAAACCCTATCATTTTGTGTGCTTTGCAATTAGCATTAGGATTTATCCTTTGGAATATATGGAGAGAAAAAAATTTATGAATTTTTGGTAAAAATAATAGATCAGTTTTAGTTCTAAAAGAGGTGACTTCTTCGAGTATTTGGGAAACTATCCTTGCATCTCCTTGGATTACTCTTAGTTGGGAGATGAAGGAGTCTAAAGAAAATATTCTGAAGAACCTTGATTTGGATCCTTCTATGACCAATCGCT
Organism: Pinus albicaulis; assembly: GCA_034641835.2. Taxonomy (NCBI): domain Eukaryota; kingdom Viridiplantae; phylum Streptophyta; class Pinopsida; order Pinales; family Pinaceae; genus Pinus; species Pinus albicaulis. The sequence continues at coordinate 2,073,452,916 of CM076575.1, read as the reverse complement.
CTTAATATTTGGTGCAATATTCACACCATTATATTTTGAACTCATAATATCCACATGTGAGCTACTTTATTAAGTAAGGTTTTGATGAGGCCTCCAAAGGAAACCCTGAAGTAACTAGATGTGGAGGGATTTTTCAAGATGAAAATTACTTGTCATTACGAATCTATGAAGTTCCATTTGGGATGGAAAGTAATTATTTAGCTGAATTTTTGGAAGTTGAGAGAGGTCTACATATTACAGTTAGGGATGTTTTTTGATTACTAAAAGTTCCTTTCGACTCAGAGGTCATCATTCATTGCATCTGAAAGATGTTAAATGGGAAACCCATTCATAAAATGGTGCGCAATTGGAATAAACAAGAGGTGGTTTATACTGTTAATTCTCACTTATTCAATTTTGATTATATTATTTTTCAACATTATTTGTATACAATAGTGGGTTGAGATTGGAAAATGTTAATGGGATGAAGGTATCCTTGATGGGGGTGTCATTAATGGATCCTGTCATTAATGACTCATTCTAAGGGTTTGAGTGGCGAGCAGGTTGGCGACATTTAAAATGTCTGCTATACCCTAGACTTACCTATTCCTCATTTTTGTGTGTCATGAACACCATTCGCTTGGTTGGAGTCACCAAATCATGTTCCCTCATGTTAAATGCTCGAAGGTAGTTGCAATCGGGAGGAGGTGCAATGTAATTTTTTACATTGTAGCTTATTATTCTATAATTAATATGAACAAGGTATCCGAGGGTATATTGGCTCTTTTCTTAAGAGAAATTAACAAATTATTCGGTGAGAACATTAATGACTATATGAAGTATGGGAGAAAAGTGTGCTTTCAAATGTGTTAGAAAATTATATATTATAGTGCAATGGAACAAATATAATATATGCGGAGACACAAACACAAGAAACACATAAGACCAAAGAGACACAAATATATGTGGTTCACCCAGTTTGGGCTACGTCCACCCCGAATAGCCATTCCTTCCTTTCTATTATCCAACAAAATGAAGAGACACAACCCACAAAAGATCCACTGTAATATCCTCTGTTCTCTCTCACAGTCTCCCTATCTGTATCTCTCTTTGAAAATACACATACAATACACATCCGCAATACAATACCCTCACACAAAATGAGGGGTTTCCTTCTAGGGAAAAAAAACCTAAACTAAACATAACTTCTACCATTAGATAATCTGCCTAATGAACGACCATGATTGACTAGAAATTACAATACTTTTACAAGGAAATTTTAGATATGTTTTTAGCTTCGGGGGCGCTGCCCTTGAAACTACCCCCCCAGAGGGGTGGCTCCATAATTTCATAGCTGACCCCCCTAGACCCCCAGGAAACATTTAATTATGGGAGGCGTTGCCACCCCATTAAGAGCAGGGGTATAACGCTATGATACATCTAAGGAAATAAGATAATTAGGCTCCACACCCAACAATCTCCCACTTGGAGACTTATTGTAGCAGCTCCATCGCTGCTTCATTTGATGGACAATGAGTCCAATTTGGACCTGCCTGTTTCTCTTCTTCATCATCGTACTTGAAGACCAATTTAAACTGAGCATAATATCAATTTATACCTGGTTACAACTTTTGTTAGCATATCTACAGGATTCTAGCTAGTGTGTATCTTTTCCAGCTTCAACTTTCCATCTTCCAACACTGACGTTATGACATGGTACTTGAGTTGTATGTGTTTAGTCCTAGAATGAAATGTTGAGTTCTTTGCAATATGAATGAGCTTAGGCTGTCACTGTATAACGTTCCCATCTCATGCTTCTTACCCAATTCATCCATAAACCTTTGTAACCAAATCATTTCTTTACTAGCCTCTCTAGCAGCAACATACTTTGCTTCTATTGTTGAAAGTGAAAAAACACTTTGGATTTTTGAAACCCAACTGAAAATTGTTCCACCTACAGTAAATAAATACCCTAGAGTGCTCCTCTTGTTATCTCTATTACCTACCATATCTGCATAAACATATCCTTCCAGAGCAATGTTTGAACCACCAAAGCATAATGCTTGATTTGTGGTACCTCTCGAAAATCTGAGAATCCATTTCATTGCAATCCAATGTTATTTTCTTGGATTGCTCATGTACCTGCTTACAACCCCCACTGCATGTGCAATATCAGGCCTTGTGTATACCATTGCATACATTAAGCTTCCAACTGCTGATGCATATAGAACTTTATACATATAATCCATTTATTCATGGGTTTTGGGGCACATCTCCTTAATAAGTTTGAAATGGCTAGCAAAAGGTGTACTAACTAGTTTTGCATTCTACATATTAAATATTTTTAACACCTTTTGTATGTACTCATTATGGGACAATGTTAATTTGCGAATTTTCCTGTCTCTAGTTATTCTCATACCAAGGATTTGTTTTGTAGCTCCAAAATCCTTCATTACAAAGGAATTTGCCAATTTTCTTTTGAGCACATTTATTTCCTGCATGTTAGACCCTGGAACAAGTATGTCATCTACATACAATAAGAATATAATATAACTACCATAATTTTGCTTTTTTAGATAAACACAATGATCAGAGTGACATCTAGTACAACCCTGTTCAGACATAAACCTGTCAAATTTTAGATACCACTGCCTTGGTGCTTGTTTTAAGCCATAGAAGCTCTTCCTTAACTTGCACACTAATTTTTCCTTCCCCTTGACCTCATACCCTTTTCGTTGCTGCATATAGATATCTTCCTCCAAATCTCCATGGAGAAATGTTGTCTTTACATCTAACTGTTCAAGATTAAAATCTTCCACTGCTACAAGAATTAAAATAGTTATTGTTGAATTCATCTTAACAATAGCAAAAATATTTCATCAAAATCAATACCTTTCTTTTGTGCAAACCCCTTCACCACAATTCTAGCTTTGTACCTCTATTTTAATCCATCTTCTTCCTTCAGCCTGTAAACCCATTTATTATGCAATGTAGTTTTACCTGTAGGCAACCTGACTAAGTCCCAAGTCTGGTTATGTATTAAGGATTCCATCTCTTCTTTCATGGCTAGCTCCCACTTCTTCCTGGTTTCAACCTGCATTCCTTCTTCATAACATTTGGGTTCACTAGAATCAGTCAACAATAAATAATATAATGAAGGAGAGTATGGCTTAGGGGGTCTACTTATCCTAGTAGATCTTCTGACACCACTTTCAAGTGTTTGAGGTGCCTGCTACTATTGTGGTGGTTGTTGCTGTTGTGGCTCTTGATTATTATTATTTCCAGTCACCTTTACTTTTTCTGTGATCTCATCAAGAACTGTGTATTTTTTTTTCTTTTTCCTGAAACTAATTCTTATACAAGACCTTTTCATTGAATATTACATCTCTGCTCCTAATGATTTTGTGATTTTCATAGTCATATAAGCGATAACCAAAATCATTAACACCATATCCAATAAAGATACATTTCTTTGATTTTTCCTCAAGATTTGTTCTATTTTCTTTATTAATATGGAAAAAGGCCTCACAACCAAAAGGATTTAAAAAGGAGTAGTTTACCTTTTTACCTGTCCATGCCTCCTCTAGAATACCATCATCCAAGGAACTTGAAGGCCTTCTGTTTATTAGATAAACAACAATATATACGTCATCTTCCCAAAATTGTAAAGGAAATCCTGCATGCAATCTCATGCACCTTGCACGCTTCCTGATTGTTCTTTTCATCCCTTCTAACACACCATTTTCTTGTGGTGTTCTTGGAACTCTCTTCTCTCTGCGAATTCCATGCTCTGAACAATACCTATCAAAATATTTGCTGCAATATTCATCTCCATTTTCTGATCTCAAAAACTTCAACTTATTTCCTTTTTCAATATCAACCAAATCTTTCCATTTCTTGAAAGTATCAAATACATCAGATTTATTCTGAATACAACAAATCCATGTTTTTCTAGTTTCATAGTCAATAAAAGTAACATAATAACAAGAGACACTGAGGGATGATAACTAAGCAGGTCCCCATACATCTGTATGCACAAGCTCTAATTTTTCGCTCTTATTTTATTTCCCAACTCTGAGAAATCTGACTCTCTTCTGTTTTCCATAAATACAATTGTCACAGAAATCCAAATCAACATTCTTCAAACCCGACAACAAATTTATGGGGTGAAGAATCTTCATCCCCTTCTCACTCATGTGTCAAAGCCTATGATGCTATAAGGTTGCATATGTTCCTTTGGAAGTTAAAGCATTAACATAGTTAGAAATACCATTGCATAAATACAATGTACTAACCTTTTGCCCCTTTGCTATTACCAGGAGTCCTTTGGCAACCTTCCAAGTTTTGTCTGTGAAAGTTGTCACAGAAACTTCACTACCTAAATGCCCTGGTTCACGATTTAGAAATTTAATTGGTAGTAGTTCTACCCACCTTGACGCTCCAAGGTATTGATTCCATAGCTATTTATTTTAACTGTCGAGTCTTGGTTTGTGGTGTATTGTATTGAGGAAATTTCTCTATATGGTTTTAAAGGTCGTAATCTCCCTTCCAATTTGGTAATGTGTTACGGGTTTTGGGTTTCCTTTGCCTTTTGTATCTTATAATTTGTGGTTATTTTTGTGTTTGGAATTGGTATGTATTAGGGTTATGAGGTCATTCCTTATATCATATCCTATGAAAGTTTCCAGGATTTGTGTTTGTGTTTGTTTCACCTTCATTTAGGAATTTCATTATTTAATGCCACTAGTATCATTATATATAAAAGGGATCCTATTCATAGTTAGTTGGTACAACCTTCAATTCTCTACCAAAGTACTCCAATTGTATAATTTCAGAGATGGCCTTTTATTTGGGCTGAGATTTTCCGAGTCTTAGGTTTATCTGCTTATTTATTCTATTGGTTTTTTCGTTAGTATTTTGTGTTTGTTTTTCTAATTACCCTCTGTGACTATGGCCCCTAGGCATAGAATGCCAACTTGTAGAGGGGGTGTGAGGAGTTCATAATATCATCATCATAAGTTGTTTAAGTGGGAGTATGTGGAAAATTATTTTGATTATGTTCCTCTAAAAGCTGGGAAGGAAATTATCCACCTCACATCAAATGAGTTTGGAGACTGGTCCTACTTCTCTTATTTTGAGGTGCAAGGAGAGGGCATCAAATGGATCCCTAACCTAGGGAAATTAAAAAAATTAAGACTTCACTTCCTTCAATCACTAAGAGTGACCCAATAATGGATACTCTCTTCCAAATTTTCCTGAGAGATAAGCATGCATATAATTTTAATTTGTTTACAGGGAAAGAGGATATAAAAATAATTCTTCGAAACATTAATTTTTGATTGGATGATAATAATTATGTAGAGATTAAATAGGGTGGCGAAGTATTTGGTCTCCATGTCAAAGTTTGAGACAGAGAATCTTAATGACTCACATATATTGGAACTCTTAGAGGAGCCTTCGACATCGTCTCTCACATCTTAGTGGTCAACATTATGGTGTTTTATATTTTCATGAAATTTTGTCTTGTTATACACAAGGATGGCTTCTGATGGTTCCTCATTGTCATTAAAACATTCCAAAGTATTTATTGTGTCATAAATATGGAGGTGTTTATCTTGTGTATGCTTGAGAGGCTACCTCTAAGGGGTGAAAAAATAACTTTTATCACGATTGGTCATTAATTAGTGCAGAAAGTGATGGACAATGTGACTTTGTCATAAGGAGCAATCATGTGATATCCTTCAATAAGAGAGCTTCATCAAGTATATATTTCCATCAATAATAATTCATCAATGCCAATTATTGACCAATGAATGCAACATCAGAATTCCTTGTTCTCATAATCTAATTCTTGATTCCATTAAATATTTTTGTGTTTCATTCATATGTGATCAGGTATACCTTTTTTGAGGTCTATTTATACGCAAATTCTATAGGTGAAAGGACCTTTCTTTGTTCTTTCATAATCCACATTTCTAAAATTTTGCAAAGTGTTCCAATTTCCTTTATAACATTTTTATGCTTGAAAGGGATGGGGATATTTTGTAGTCTCACCCATACCAAAATTCTTGATACCACCATTATATTAGTATAAAAATATGAAAACCAAGGTGTTATGAAGATCCCAACTCTTCTCGAGACCAGGGCCCCTCATGTAGGAATTTCTTCAAGTCATTTGGAGTATCAAATTTCACAATAAAAATTGTTTAGAGCATAAATAGATGTCACATTTTAGGGTCCATGAAGAAAATTCCCATTGATGTAAGGCATGTGATTTCTGCCAAAAACCATTTAACTTACATATTATTAAAACCTTATATTGAAGAGCAGAAAAAGGTTGTTTCCTTTAGGAAATTAGAACTCCATGGGAGGAATTTGTTTCATTTTTAACAATATAGGGTCATGTGCTGTGTTGAGGTTGAAATGTAGGGTTGGAAGCCTTTCCTTGAGCTATATTATTGTAGAAGGCAGATCCACTAGATATCCTGGGTCACATAGCTCCTCCTTGTAGCCTCATATTAAAAAAAACTGCTAAGTTCCTTGTGATGCAGTCATGTTTAGTATTTCCAAAGTCCTAATGCAACTTCCCTTCAAATAGTAAGCTTCATTTTTATGTAGTGATGCCCCACCTATTATTTATGTGTTGCTTCATAGTTTTAATTCTATGTGCTCATTTTCGAGAAGAGGGTTGATTTACCAATGATGTCGTTGATGAGAATATCAAAAGGGTTGATTTACCATTGATGTTGTTGATAAAAATATCAAAATGATTCCATTCCTTCTTTTCAAATAGTTCCTTTTGGTCAAAACTATCTTGGCATATCTCATGCTACCATAGAGAGGACTGTACTCATTAGCCCCAGACCATGGCACTCCTTCTCTACTTGTAAAAAAATACTATGGCCATTCTTTGTAGAGGATGAAAACCTTAATGGTTGTGGAGAGCTCCATTTATATGGTTTTGTACGCTCATTTATAAAAGTTTTTTTTTTTTTTTTTTTAAGATTTACATTGAAAGAGTATGTTAAAATGCTAAATATGTTGGGATTCATGGTTAAATAATTGTTGTTCAATAATTATTGTTTTTTTTGTATATATTAAGATTCTGAAGAATGCATACATTTTGGTTTTTGTGTAGTAAAATACAGAATAATTTCTAGTAATTTACTAAATCCTTAATATTTACTTTAAAAATAGGTGTGTCTATTTTGGAATAGGGATTCCAAAATTTTAATTAAATTATCAATAATTATTAGTTGGATGGTAGGATTCAACCTCCACATCATATTTCAAATATTCTTACTAGTATAACCACACTAAAAATATTAATGTGTTTGATATAGCAGAAGGCTTCATAAATATAACAAAAAAAAATATTGTAACAAAAAATATTGCAACAAGAAGAATGTCTTACCAATGCACACCTTTACCTCATTAACTATATATAAAAAGGTTATAGGAAAACTTTAACTTGAGAGAAAAAAGGAATTACACATCTTATTGTAAAATGAACCCTTTTTCCAAATAAAATATAAATCAATGTTCTAAATAATAATGAGGAACTTATCATGGAAAAAATTATTATGATTGGAATAATATCAAATCCCTAGGAAATTGGTGAGGAGAGGAGCCACTTGGCAAGAATCTATTTTTTTTTAATTTATTAAAATTAATGGACCGTTTTGGAAATTCTGCAAATTTTTTATAAAATCCTATAGGATTTTTGCAAATCCAGGTTAGGTTACAATTGTCAAACTTCAATATTTTTTATTTTTATTTTGGCTATATTATGACCACTTTTGACAATCCTCGATAGACAACACCATATATAAATGAATGTCATGAATAATAATGAGGAACTTATCATGGAGGAAGTTATGAATTGGAATAATCTCAAATCCCTGGAAAATTGGCAATAAGCCAATCCTCTCTGCCTCGGTATGCAACCCCATATATAAATGAATATCATAAATAATAATGATGAACTTGTCATATAGGAAGTTATTAGAATTGGAATAATCTCAAATCCCTAGGAAATTGGTGGGCACAAAGCCAAGTGGCAAGAATATAATTTTTTAAATTTATTAAAAGACAATGCAACCTAACAAACTTCCTAACAGACTACTACTGTTGATAAGCATACAAACCAAACATATGTTAAGGATACTCCCTTGAGAATCAATCTAGGCTTTCAATTAAAAAAAATAAGAAAAAAGTTAACAGATCCTCATTCACCTTAATTTGAAATAATAAGCTTTCTGTAACTAGTATTGAGGTAAAAATAGTTATTATGCCCTTTTAAATATATTGATTAATTAAAAAAAATAAGAAAAGTGAATTTAATTAATAATAATAATAATTTAAAACAAAATTATAATTTAGTTAATTTATCTAATGTTTAAAATGTTAGCAACTAGATATGTAGCGTACTTAAGTGTTTATCATAGATTTATGCTTATCCACTTAAATTAATTTAAAACCACTTTAAGTTAGTTTAAAAAACTAACCTAGTATATATTTAAATTTAACCAATTATAAATTATTTGTATATTTTATAAACATTTCACCTAGAATTACCAAGGCTTCATCAATAATCCATGATCTATTACCCAACTAAATGTTATATCTAACTTATATTTAGATTAGCTCTCAATTTCAATAAATACTTCGCACTGTCAATCAATATATTTTTTTCCCTTGTGGTTTACTCTTTTAATAATTTTTTCCTCTATAAATAAAATTGTAGATAAAATCAAGTGGTTCTTTATGAGTTTATAAAAAAATCTTGTCCCACTATTTTAAGTTTTGGAGTTTTTGTTAATGTTTAAAATTAGTTTTTAAATACATAAATAAAGTTAACATCCATCATCACTTGCTCGTCAAACTATAATTCCAACAAATAACTACATAATTTCCCATAGATTTGGCGAGAAGAATATATGGCTTGAACATCTCAAACATACAACAATAACATTACTCTTAAACAAGTTGACGTAATTGGAGGTTATCCACAACAATTTTCATCTCATTTAATATTGACTAGTTAATTATTACATTGACATAATCAAAATTTAAATAATAAAAATCTAAAAAACTCTTAATTGTAATCATTTTATTTAAAATTGTTCTATTTTTACTGGTTTAACATAGATTATTTCCATATCATTCTATATATAGAAATGGAAAGGTGAGATTCTTCTTTACATTTGAGAAGAGAGAGCTTGTAGTGGAGGTTGAGAAAGCTACTTGAACTTGTTCAGAGCTTGTGGTGGAGGTTGAGAAAGCTACTTGAAAGTGTTCACTGTTTTCAAAAGAGAGCTTGTGGTGGAGGTTGAGAAAGCTACTTGAATTTGTTCACTTTTTTCAGAGCTTGTGGTGGAGGCTGAGAAAGCTACTTGAACCTGTTCACTGTTTTCAATAGCATTGAGTGAAGAAATGCAAGTGGAGGTGATGTTAGAGGTGAGGTTTTTGTCAATGGCAAACAAGACCAAATGGAACAATGAAGCATATCAGGGAGGTTGGATTGAGGGTGTGGTCAAAATAGTTAGAAAAGGGTTTTGTTACATTTATTTGAAAAATCTTACTGACTATAAAGAAAAGTCACTAGTGAAGGTAAAAAGGTATATAAGAAATAGGAGAAACTCATTACTAGAGGTTTCTTTGGAGAAATTAAGGCCCACTCCACCTTACAGACAGTTTCCTCCACATAGCCTGGATGGACTAGCAATTGAAGCAAAAGAAATGGATATTTGGTGGCCTGGCTTCATAGTTAGGTAGGTTGAAATAGATAGTAACCAACTTTGGTTGGTCTCCTTTCCTCACATGCACATTTTGACAACATACCCTATCTCATACTTGAGGCGTGCCCAAGAATGGAATGGAGAACAATGGACGTTAGTGAGGGTTTGATATTCTAAACTCTCTTTCTATATGTTTTAGTTTTAGTGTGGCTGGTTCGTTTATTGAATAAATGGATTCTAATTTGATTTTAGTATAATGTAATTAGATACTAATAATATTAAAATTTGTTGTGCAGGCTGCAGAAAGCCTAAACATCAGACAAGTGATAAGTCTTTCTAGTAGCAAGGAAAATACGAGATACAGGGGTGAATGCAACGTATCTGAAGATTGATCCATAAATGTGTTAAAAGAAAAAGCTGTATCCAGCTCACAGATTGCACAACATGCTGAAGAAGAGGTAAAATGTGAAGAGGTAAATGGATTCTAATTTCATTATAGTATAATGTAACTAGATACTAGGAATATTGAAGTTTGTTATGCAGGCTGCAGAAAACCTTGTTGGAATTTCTGAATATTTCGAACACACAAGGAGAACATAGAGTCTCCTCTTACAACACATAGATTCAATATGAAAATTTAAATTGCTGGAAAGAGATGACACAAACTTTGATTTTTATTAATCAAAACAAAAAATATTACAAAATGATTCAGTCTTCAAAACGAAGTTCTGGTTTACAATGTATTAGCTACTATAGACATAACGTTTCAATCTTCCTCTCTGTCTTTCTTTCTACCTTCGGGCATTACAAAACATAATAATACACAGTCTGTATGTGCAAAAAAACAACATTACATTAAAAACAAATATGCTCTATTGAACCTTTTATATGGTGCATCTATGTTAAAAACATAAAGAAAAATGAGCTATATAAAAAATATATTGGCGAAACCCTTTCTATGTGTCCCTACGGAGGCATCCCTCTTTTCTTTTGAAAACCTTTGAACTGCCACCATAACACTATGATTAATAAAAAAACAATGAACCTTTAACCCGTACTTTAAATCCTTAACAAACGGCATTGGAAACTTTTCGCGTTACAAAATGTCCCTACATCAGCAAGCTCAAAACGAGCGCGAACGCATTTTGATTGGCTGTTGCTGGGCCCGCCGAACTCAAACTGAAATATAAACCCAACTTCATAAAATATTCGTGTACCAAAAGGTAAATGTGACATCAGGCTAAAAACGAATGTGAATCAACGCGATTGGTCCACGTGGCAGTGGGACCACATCGGCGCATTAGCTATCGATGGAACAAATGGTTTGGCAAATGGACCTTTGGACTTAGCGTTTGCAATGTGCGATGGATGTGGGGACCACATTGCATCGATGCATCAATGATGGAACAAGCGGAATGGCTTGACGAAAGAATTTACGATGAGCAATGTTGCGTCATCGTCATCTACGATAAACTTCGATGGAAACATATGTGTTAGGCAGAATGGTGATGTTGCGATGTGTGATATGCGATGGTGGTAGGGAGCACATCGCATCACATCATCGGTGGTGAACATTGCTATGGTATGGAACACATGTTTTTTGCGATATGCGATGTGTGATATCGCAACATCGCATTGCTCGAGACTTCATATCAACAAGGCACTAAAATAAAACATTGCGATGGGCGATGACTAGTGGGGACCACAGATGACGTGGCCCAGTTCAAAAGCTTAAAACTTGGCGCGTGAAAAAAACTCCTTCCTATTTGGTTGTTGAGGGCTTAAAAGCCTGATTTGACTGTTCTTTAATAAAATTGATGTTGCATGGTTTGAACCATGATTTCCTTCAATTCTCCTCTGCAAAGTTAGCTACCGCCCATATCAATTTAATTCATCTCTGCAATGGTGGTTGCGCCCCATAAATAGAAAATTATTCCTTACAATTTCTCCATGCTCTGTTAAATGCACAGAGGTGTGCACTCAACCTCTGCTGCTGCCCCTGTTGTACTAAGTTTGTACCTGCACGAGGTTTGCAGGTGAATTTAATATTTTCAACACTCCCCCTTAAATTTAGCTGCTGGGTTATCATTCATACCCAAGCATTTTCATAAATATTCAAAACTCTTTTGCCCCAATGGCTTTGTTAGAATGTCCGCAAATTTCTCCTCTGTTCTACAATGCTGTAAAACAATTTCTCCATTGTTCACTAATTCTCTGATCTAGTGAAACTTTGCATCTATGTGTTTCATTCTTTTGTGAAACACATAATTCTTTGACAACACTATAGCTGAGCTATTGTCACAATAAATCACTGTATCTTTTACTTGTTCTTGACATAAACTCCTCAACATTCTTCTCGTCCACACTGATTGACACGCTGCTTCTGTAGCTACCACATATTCTGCCTCTGCTGTAGATAATGCTACAATAGGCTGTTTCTTAGAAGCCCATGAAATGGCTCCTTAACCCATATGAAAAACATAACTAGATGTGCTTTTCCTATCATCTACACTTCCAGCCCAATCACTGTCAGTGTATCCAATTAACTCAGAATTTTTTGAAGTAGTATACAAAATTCCATAGCTTTTAGTTCCTTTCACATACCTCAGAATTCTTTTTGTTGCTTGCAAATGTGACTCCTTTGGCCTTTCCATAAATATGGAAATCAAAATAACAACATGCATAATATCCAGCCTAGTTGCAGTCAAATAAATGAGGCTGCCAACTATGATTTTGTACAAACTAGGATCAAAATCCTTGCTGTTGTCATCCTTGCTAAGTTTCAATCCCATTACTGTGGGAGTAATTGTTTCCTTGCAATCCTGCTTATTAAATCTTGCCAAAAATTCATTTACATACTTTTCTTGAGATATAAAAATTTTATTTTCATTTTTCTCTACTTCTATTCCTAAGAAGTATCTCAGCAATCCCATATCAATCGTTTCAAATTCATCTTTCATGACTGTTTTAAAATTTTCAATGAGGTAATCATCATTACCTGTGAATATCACATCATCAACATATTAAAAAACTATCAGCATCTTACCATATTTCTCCTTGATGTATAATGTGGGTTCTCCTTCACATTTTTCAAACCCATTTTCCAGTAAATAGGAATCTATCCTATTGTACCATGCTCTTGGTGCTTGCTCCAGCCCATAAAGAGCTTTCTTCAATCTGCAGACTTTGTTTTCTTGGCCTTCTTTCTCATAGCCCAGAGGTTGTTCAACATAAACCTCTTCCATTAAAATTTTACATCCATTTGGTAAACCTTCCACTTGTTTTGTGCTGCTATGTACAACACTGCTCTCACTGTCTCCATTCTTGCAACTGGTGCAAAATTTTCTTCATAATATCTTCCATGCTACTTCTTATATCCTTTGACAACAAGTCTCGCCTTGTGCCTTTCAATCTTACCTTCAGCATTGCTTTTTGGTCTTGTATACCCACTTCACTCCAATCACTTCTTTAACTTCTGGGAGATCAACCAACTCCCATGTTTTATTTTTCTCTATTGCATTAATTTCTTCATCCATTGCTTCTATCCATTTTTTTTATCTTTTATGGCTTCCTCAAAATGAATAATATCATCAACATGACAATATAAAGAAAATAAAGAGTTCATACCTTAATTTGTTGCTTCTTTCTCATATATTTCATTTAAATTTCTGAATCTGGTTCCTCTTTCATTTGGTCTACTTGTGCTTGAAGAAGCACTCAAATCTGCTCCGTGTGGTGTGCTTGGAGAAGCACTCTCATTTCTTCTCAAGGGTGTTCTTACTCCTGCTTGTGGTGTCCCTTGCTGTCCTTATTTTGGTGGAGGTAGCGCTACCAATGAGGTGTTCTTTTCAGCCACATCTTTCTCATCTTCATCATGAGACAAACAACTTTTGACATTGACTGTTTTCTCAATGCTTCCATCCCATGCTTCTTCTTCTATGAATTGCACATCTCTGCTTGTAACAAATTTCTTTGTGGATGGGTTATACAATCTATATCCCTTAGACTGAGTCACAGTAGCCAAGAAATATGCACTTCTCCCCCTTACTATCCAACTCCTTTCTCAGCTGATCTGGAATGTGTGCATAAGCCACACATCCAAAAAATCTCATGTGGGTGACTCCCTGTTTTCTGCCACTCCACGCTTCTTCTGGAACTCTATTCATTACACCTTTTTTTGGGCATCTATTCAAAATATATACAACACAATTTGTAGCTTCTGCCCAATACTCATTTGGAAAATGTTTTTCCTTTAGCATACTTCTCACCATTTCCATGATGGTTCTATTCTTCCTTTCTAAAACACCATTTTGCTGAGGTGTGTACCTTATGGTAAATTGTTTATGTATGCCATTTTTTTCTGAAAAAACATAGAAATTATTTTGAGATGTACTCACCTCCTCTATCAGTCCTTAAGAATTTGATATGCTACCCACTTTGTTTCTCTACAAGAGCTTTAAAGTGACAAAATTTCTCAAACACTTCATTTTTATATTTCAAGAAATAAACCCATAATTTTCTTGTGAAATCATCAATGAAGGTCAGCATGTAGTTGTTGCCTGATACTGATGTTGTTTGCATCGGCCCACACAAATCTGAATGGATAATTTCTAAGGGTGCTTTTGCCCTTATGCTCTTTCCTGATGGAAAGTTTTCTCTGTGTTGTTTTTCCAAGATGCAGCCTTCACATAGGCTGTCAAGTTTCTTAATCAATGGTAGTCTTCTTACCATTCCTTTTCTATGCATCAAATTTAATCCTCTGAAATTGAGATTTCCAAATCTTAAGTGCCATAACCAATTCTCATCTTTCACTTCCTTTTGAAATACCTCTTGTGTTACAGCTGCTACATTATTTCTCTTTCCCTTCAAGGCTGTATTGAGCTTGAGTGGAAACATTCTATTGCTGTTCATTTGCACTTCAGTAATAATCTTCTTGCTTGGAGGTATGTCCATTATTGTGCACACATCATTTTTGAAGAATACATTGTAACCTTTGTTAATGAGTTGCCCAATGCTCAAAATATTACATTTCAAGCCAGGAACATAGTATACATCTGGCACAAATTTCTGCTCTCCATTTTTTAAATGGATACTTACTTTGCCTCTTCCCTTTACATATATTTTAGTATTAGTTCCAGTTGTTACTTCAGATTTAACTTCTTCATCAAGATTGGAAAACATTTCTATGTTTCCAGTCATGTGATTACTGTAGCCTAAATCTATGAACCATACATCATCCTGCCTATCTTGTGCTACATTACATGTTAACAACACATTATTTGGGTTCTTTTCTTCTTTTTCTACATTAGCATTCTTCCTATTTTTCATGTAATTTTTCTTTCTCCTACACTCATTGGCATAATGCCCATATTTTTTGAAATAATGACATTGGACATTGGATTTGTCATGCCTTTGTCCATGAGCATGTTGGTGTCCACTTGCTGGCTGCTGCTTTGGCTTTGGCTGTGATTATGACTGTTGCTCCTTCCATGTGAATGTGAAGGGTTTTTTCTTCCTCCTCTGTTTTGGCTTCAGCCTCTTCCTCTTCCTCTACCTTGACCTCTTCCTCTTCCAAAAGTCATTTGGGTCTTGAAGGCATGCTCCAAAGATGGGTTTACTAATCTTCCCAATATTTTTTCATGAGTAATCAGTGATGCATGAAGTTCATCTACTATGAACTTTGAGAGATCCTTTGTCTCTTCAATGGTGGTTACAATAACATCAAACCTTGAGGGTAGGCTCCTCAATAGTTTCTCCACTATCCTTGTTTCTTCAAGTGTTTCTCCATGGGACCTTATCTGTGTGACCATCCTAATCACATGTGTGAAGAATGAGTCTATGTTATCAGAATCTTTCATACAGAGAGTTTCAAAATCTCTCCTCAGCAATTGTAGTTTTTTTGTCTTCACTTTCTCCATACCTTGATAGGCTATCTTAATATTTTCCCATGCATCCTTGGATTTCTTAGCTGCTACTATCCTTGGAAACACACTCTCATGTACTGCTTGATAGAGATAGAAGAGGGCTTTAGATTCTTTCTTCCTATTTCTCTTCAATAAATCCTTCTTTGCCTATGTTAAGGCATTAAAGGCTTGCTCATCAACTGGTTCATCAAAACCATCTTCTACAAACTCCCAAAAGTCTTGAGAGGCAAACAAGGCTCTCATGGTAATGGCCCAATAATCATAATTCTTCCCATTAAATTGTGGAATCTAAGTATTTCCAATAGTCATACTGGTGCTTGGTCCAGCCATAACTAACAGACTGAACTTTTTAAAATAAAACTTGACTGTGAATATTCAAAAAAACTGTATTCCCTTCTTTAAAAGAAAAAACTCTGTCTTTGAGGACTGCTATTTTAAGCAAAACAACAACTCTATTTTTTTGAGAAATACCTGGACTTTAACTTCCGCTGAGCCTTCACGCTGCTGGAGAACTGCTGCAACAAATTTCCTTCTTCCTTCAGCTTCTTTGACACCTTCAAAGAGCCTGGATAATCTCCGATACCATGTTGGAATTTCTGAATATTCCGAACACACAAGGAGAACACAAAGTCTCCTCTTACAACACAGAGATTCAATATGAAAATTTCAATTGCTGGATAGAGATGACACAAAATTTTCTTTTCATTAATCAAAAAAAAAAATATTACAAAATGATTCAGTATTCAGAACGAAGTTCTAGTTTACAATGTATTAGCTGCTACAGACACAACATTTCAATCTTCCTCTCTGTCTCTCTTTCTCCCTTCGGGCATTACAAAACATAATAATACATATTCTGTCTATGCGAAACAACAACATTACATTAAAAACAACTATGCTCAATTGAACCTTTTATATGGCATGGCTATATTAAAAACATAAAGAAAAACAAACTATATAAAAAATATATTGGCAAAACCCTTTCTGTGGGTCCCTGTGGAGGCATCCCTCTTTTCTTTTGAAAACCTTTGAAATGCCCCCATAACACTATGATTAATAAAAAAATCAACGAACCTTTAACCCAGAATTTAAATCCTTAACAAACTGCATTGGAAACTTTTCACGTTACAAAACACCCCTATGTCAGCAAGCTGAAAACGAGCGCGAACGCATTTTAATTGGCTGTTGCTAGGCCCGTGGAACTCAAACTGAAATATAAATCCAACTTCATAAAATATTCGTGTACCAAAAGGTAAATGTGACATCAGGCTAAAAATGAACTCAAATCAACGTGATTGGTCCACATGGCAGTGGGACCACATTGGCGCATCGACGATTGGCAGAACAAATGGTTTGGCAGACGGACCTTTGGACTTGGCGATTGCGATGTGTGATGGATGTGGGGACCACATCGCATCGGCGCATCGGCGATGGAACGAGCGGAATGAATTGACAAAAGAACTTATGATGAGCGATGTTGTGACATCGACATCAGCGATAAACTTTGGCAGAAACATATGCGGTAGGTCGAATGGTGATGTTGTGATGTGCGATATGCGATGGTGGTAGGGAGCACATTGCATCGCATCGTCAGCGATGAAAATTACTATGGTATGGAACACACGTCCATTGCGATATGCGATGTGCGATATCACAACATCGCATCGCTTGGGACTTCATATCAACAAGACACTAAAATAAAACATTGCGATGGGTGATGACTAGTGGGGACCACAGATGATGTGGCCCAGTTCAAAAGTTAGAAACTTGGCGCATGAACAAAACTCCTTCCTGTTTGGTTGTTGAGGGCTTAAAAGCTCGATTTGAATGTTATTTAATAAAACTTCTGTTGTGTGGTTTGAACCACTATTTCCTTCAATTCTTCTCTGCAAAGTCGGTTGCGGCCCATATGAATTTAATTCATCTCTGCAATGGTGGTTGTGCCCCATAAACAAAAAATTATTACTTACAATTTCTCCATGCTCTATTAAATGCACAGAGGTGTGCACTCAACCTTTGTTGCTGCCCTTGTTGTACTCAGTTTCTACCTGCATGGGGTTTGCAGGTGAATTTAATATTTTCAAAAAACCTAAATATGAGAAACGTGTTAAAAGGAAAATTTGTATCCAGCTCGCAGATTGCACAACATGTTGAAGAAGAGGTAAAAGGTGAAGAGGTAAATGGATTCTAATTTCATTATAGTATAATGTAATTAGATACTAAGAATATTTAAGTTTTTTATGCAGGCTGCAGAAAACCTAAATATCAGACAAGTGATAAGGCTTCCAAGTGTTGAGGTAAATACGAGATACAAGGGTGACTGCAAAGTATCTGAAGATTGCTCCAGAAACGCGTTAAAAGGAAAAGTTGTATCCAGCTCGCAGAAGAGTTTTCCTCTTCAAAATGCACAACATGCTGAAGAAGAGGTAAAAATCTATTATGGTGCACAACATGCTGAAGAAGGTGAAGCAGAACTAGAGGTAAAAGGTGAAGCAGAACCAGAGGTAAAAGGTGCACAGCAAGTTGAAAAAGAGGTAGAAGGTGAAGCAGATGTGGTGCAAGATGTCCAGAGGGTCAGACTTGAAAGGGTTTGGAAGAAATTTTATGGTCGCAAACACCTTTTTTCATTGCGGAAATTTTAAATATGCATGGTTCACTATAGCTTCTGCAAAACAAAATGCATGACACTTGATACTGTTTTGTTTAATCGGATAGTATTGAAACTATCATAGTTATTTATAAATCTAGTCCATTTTTCTAGGCTGAAATGAAACGTTTCTAAGAGGTTTGAATCCTCTTCTATTCATAGTTGGAGAAACATTTCTTTCTATTTGTTTTCAAGCAATATAAATTAAGCTGCATATGTTTAGAAAATCCAAATTCCTATTACATTATGTTATTGATATATATTGTGGAACAGTCAATGCCAATCAATAATTCAGTTAACAATTTGAATGTCTTACTTTGTTTATAGTTTAGTGATTGTGTTTTGAGTATACTAGATTATTTTGTAAGAATTGATCAAGTTTGAGTAGCAAATATACAACAACAGGGAAAATGCATTACATTGTGGTATGTTAAATTGAAGTGTGTTAATGTAATTTTGATGTTTATAGTTAAGATGATTAATTTCTAATTTATTATAAAATTTAATTTTTTATTAATATAAATAATTTTTTTATTATTATTTTTAATTTAAGTAAAATAGTAATTTATATTATTTAAAAGTCTGTTTATGAAATTAGTTAGATTATCAAATTTTATAAAGGAAAGGGCCAGCTCTGCTCCCAAACAAATATTATATTATATATATATATATATATATATATATATATATATATATATATATATATATATATATATATATATATATATATATATATATATATATATATATATATATATATGTATGTATAGAAATTTAGTGTTAAAAATAAATAAATTTTAATTTAGTGTATTTGACTCTCTAACCCAAGATTATATTATTATATTTAGGGACTTGTTATATATTTTTATAATCATCTTCTAACTCAAGATTATATTTTTATTTTTAGGGACATGTTATATAATTTTATAATCATTTTAGGACTAAATTAATCATGTTTTTTTTCAAGAATATAGGAAATATTGATTCATTTTTGTCCGTTTAAATATTTGAATTTATCACTTGGGGTTATATAAATTGCCCGTAAAATTGTTGTTCTCTTTCCTAGCTAAAATTTGATAATGTCTTGAAATGTTATTTATTTATTTTTTAAAAATAAAATGTTATTTATTTATTGAATAGAGTGCAAACTTATTTTAGAGTGTAAAACACAATGGCAATTTTCATTGTTTAAATTGTATTTTTAGACAACTCATTAAATATGCATAACATATTAAACAACATAACACACACACACACACACACACACACACACACACACACACACACACATATATATTATTATTATAAATGACATTTAATTTCTATTTAGAGAATATTTTATTTTTTATTTTAAGAGATACAAGTTTAAAATCCAAGTTGAGTACATACATACTTACACATACCCTTAACACTCGGTACAATGAGCCTCTTGGCTCAAAAAGTGTTTTCACATGTATAATTGTTTTATATATTGTTTTGGTAAGATTTGAAATTGATAATTTTTTTTTTTTTAATGAAGTTAAGCTCTTTGCATTAAGTCAAATGACAACTATATGGACAATAAAATTAATAATACATGTCTTTCCAAAAGGAACTATACCAATAACATATGTTCAAAGTCTTACATTGTTAAGAGCTTGACTAACTAGAGCATCTTGTAAACAAAAAACTTATAAAAATAGGATGGGTATGGTGGACTTTAACATATATTAATATGAGAAGGCAAAAAATACTACTAGTTTTGCAAGCATAAAACCAATTTGTAATGTGTGTGAGATGGTCACTATGCTCATATAAGGAGAAATAGATGTTGAGTAGTGTCCCAATTAGAATGGTGAGCTTGGGGCGTATACCATACTTTTTTCCTCAACTATACCAAACTCATAGAATTCTTAGGTGAGTCCTCTTGTACCTCCTATGCTACTTGCAATATTCAAATTGTATTTAATTATGTGCTAGCTTTATGTCTAGAGTGCCTGCAATGTGTCAAGTATAGTGGTGGTTGCAAACACCATCCTTTGGGTATAATATTTTTTTGAGTTACTTTAAATTATAATAGTTATTTATTTCATATTAGTATTAGCATATTAATTTTATATATATTTAATTATTAAAATTAATATTAATATTCTGAAAACAATATAATTAATATTTTAAATTATTATTATAATAAATTAGCATTGATATAATTTCTTAGTAGATATACTTTATAAAAATTTAATTTAAACTAATAAATTTGCATTTTATTAACTAATTGATTACGGAATAGTCTAACTTACGAAATTGATAAAAACAGGAAAGAAAAGAAATCACATGTACTACATGTGGAGACTGCACAAATGTGAGCCTACACTCTACATTCAATCTATCAATGATACAAAGATTGCAAAAATGCGAGCGTACACTCTACATTAAATCAATGAATGATACAACAATAGATACATCACAAGAGAATAGGGAGTTGGGAAAAAATGCTACAACCTATGAACTAATCCTAACTTAAGGAGTTACATTACAACTATGTATTTATTTCTCCATTAATACAAGATAATGTTAATTATTTTCAACTCTCCCCCTTAATGGAGAAAGGATTACCCCTTAGTCCTAAAATCCCTCTATAAAAGTTAAACTTCACTTTCCCAAGAGGCTTAGTAAAAATATCAACCACATTGTCACATGTTTTACAATATTCAACAAAGATTTCTTTTGACTAGACTTTTTCTCTAACAAAGTGAAATTGAGTGTCGATGTGTTTCGTGTTCTTATGAAACAATCGATTGTTTTCTAGCTTAATGGAACTCTATTTGTCGCATTTGATGATAATTTCCTCTTTCTAATCTTCTCTTGCATCATGGAGAAGCCTCCTCAACCAGATAGCTTCACATGTTGCTGAGCATAATGCTTGGTACTTAGCTTCAACTCAAGATAAATACATACTGCTCTAGTTTTTACTGCTCCATGCTATGACCCAGACCCAATACTAATTGCATAACCTGTGATGGATCATCGATAATCCGGGTTACCTACCCAAAAAAATTCTAAAAAACTTGCTAAAGTAACATTAGATGTATTAGGGTATAAAATACCATATTTACTAGTACCATGAAGATACCTTAACACACTTTTTTCTACCACCCAATGAATTTCAAGAGGTTTATATGTGAATTGGCTCAACACACTTGCAGAGTATGCTAAGTCTAGTCTAGCAGTAGTTAGGTATATTATACTAGCAACTAGCTGCCTATACAAAGTCACATTCACCTCCTTAGATCCTTCGTCACTACAAAATTTCAGATTCTGCTACAATGGTGTTAATGTTGTTTACACTGCTCCATTCTGAGATTTTTGAGCAACCCTCTGACATACTTCCCTTGAGTAAGGAAAGTCTCCCGAGAGTCTCTCCATACTTCCAGACCAAGGCAATAATGTAAAGTTTCGAGGTCTTTCATTTAAAAATTGTGTGACATCTACAATTTGAATTCTTTGATTAATGCATCTGCATTACCTGTTATAATCATGTCATCCACATACAAAGAATCAAAATAATCCACCTCTTTTCATCATAAATGGTATATAGATTTGGATTATTCATACCCCTATGAAAACCATGTTGTAAGTAAAATGAATCAATCTTCTCGTACAAAGACATGGGTTCTTGTTTTAAACCATATAGTGCCTTTTTCAAACTACGCACTAAATGTTCATGCCCTT
Source organism: Pinus albicaulis (assembly GCA_034641835.2). Taxonomy (NCBI): domain Eukaryota; kingdom Viridiplantae; phylum Streptophyta; class Pinopsida; order Pinales; family Pinaceae; genus Pinus; species Pinus albicaulis. Next base: position 2,073,430,915 of record CM076575.1, on the reverse strand, counting down.
GCTTAACAAACCCTTCAAGCTGGACTAAATAAACCTCTTCCTTTAAATCTCCATTTAGGAATGCAGACTTAACATATAACTGATGTAGCTTCCACTTATATTTTGTAGCTAAGGCAATTAACATTCTAATAGTATTCAGTTTGGCTATAGGAGCAAAGTTTTCTTCAAAGTCAATTCCCTCTTTCTGTGAATAACCATTTTTTACCAATCTAGATTTAAAATTTTATATAGTTTGGCTATAGGAGCAAAGGTTTCTTCAACGTCAATTCCCTCTTTATATGAATAACCACTTGTTACCAATCTGGATTTAAACTTTTATATACTCCCATCCACATTAAATTTAGGTTTGTAAATCCACTTGAAGCCTATGTGTATTTTTCCTTTAGGAAATTCAACTAGTTCCCAAGTATTCTTTCTAAGAATAGATTTAAATTCTTCATTCATTGACTAGATTCTTTATAATTTGTGGGCTCTATAACATTTAAATTTTTTGACATTAAAGAATATTCTTTCAATCTGGCTGGTAGTTGAGTCTGCCTACCTGATCTTCTCAGTAAAGGACTCGCATCAAATCTGTCTATTTCAGACCTTTGTGGGCTTTAGTTACTGACCACATCACCCTCATCTTCTTCTTTCTATTGTTGTTGCTGTTTTTTATTATCCTCAGTGTGTTCTTCCATTAACAATGGAATGTGCCATTCATCAAGACTTTGTTCCTTTCCTTCCTCAACCCGCTTATGAAATATTACATCTCGACTTGCAAAGACTTTATGATTCAAAGGATTAAATAACTTATAAGCTTTAAAATTAGTGTAATATCCTACAAAGCTGCATTTCATGGCCTTAGGATATAACTTCTTTCTATCTTCTTTAGGTATATGGGCAAAGGATTTTGATCCAAAAACTCTTAAATGATCCACTATTGGCTTTTATCCATAAATCGATTCATAAGGGGTTTTACAATTAAGAAATTTAGTGGGACTCCAATTTTTTAAATAAACAATAGTGTTGATCGCTTCAGCCCATAAGCCATTTGATAGTCCCTTACCTTGAAGCGTACTTCGTGTTCACTCAACCAAGGTTCTATTCTTTCGTTTTGCAACTCCATGTTGCAGAGTCTATGGCACTGTGAACTTTTGAATAATCCCATGATCTCTGCAAAATTTTATGAACTCTCCCATCTTGTATTCTCACTCATGATCTTAGCAGAGAATATTTATGAATTTCCCTATCTTCTTCTCCACCATATTCTTAAATTATTTAAAGCATTGAAATGTCTGGATCTTCTTGTTGATAAAATATGTCCAAGAGAATGTTGTGAAATCATGATTAAAGTGTAAAAAATAATATGCACCACCTAGCGACCTACTCTGCATAAGTCCACATACATATGTATGCACAAGCTCCAGAATATCCCTTTTCTTCCTATCAGCATTCAAAGGAAACTCTTCCCTGTGAATTTTCCCTAATGCACATACATCATAATCTAAATGAACATTATGAAAAGCATGAAGTCCATCAACCATACCTTTCCTTTGAAGTAGCATGATATCTTGTAAGTTAAGATGATCGAATCTCTGATGCCAAATATTCTTGGCTTTTAATCCTGTTGAAACTAGATTTGTGTAGCATGCTCTTGACATTTAATCTATATGGCTTCCCACACACACTCCTGATGCAACTGGTTCCTTCTTGGTGTCCTTTATGACACAATATGTTTTGAAGAGTTCAACTTGCAGGTCCTCATTTTTTATTATTGACACGGAGATGAAGTTCTTCTTGATCCCGCGTACATACATTACATTTTTTATATGTCTAATATCATCGCTAGGCAACATCACCAGAATATCACCGTACCCCTTAATCTCATAACCTCTCTCGTCACCTAGATAAATTTTAGCTTGACAAGTAGTTTCTTTAAAGAAATCAAACCAAATTCTATTACTTATCATATGTGAAGATGCAACTGAATCAACATACCATATTTTGGCCTTAATCTCATCACAAGCTAAAACAACACAATCAGCTACAAACAATCAGCTATTCCGTAAAACTTTCGCCTTTTTCTCCCTTTTATCCAAATCTTGTATGAGTGCATCCATAGTTATTGCACTATTTGGCTTCATCTCATCATGACTAACGATCAACCATGCGCTCACTCCCTCAAGAAACATCTATAGCTTGAATTTCCAATTGGTATAATTAGTCCCATCGAGTTTTCTAGTCTTGTTGTGATAATTTTTTGTAAAATTATTCATTTGGGACTGATCCGATTCAAAATCCTTCAATCTTCAATCGATTCTAACCAAGTGAACAATTACAAGCTACAAAAAAAAACTTCAACACATACCAGAATCTGTTCATAGATCCGTGACTGATCTGGTACGATCTCTCTGTCTGCCACTCTGATCCGCCACTAATCTGAGATATTGTTGTGTCTGCTACTCAGACCTGCAACTAATCGTGAAAAATCTCACGAGAAGAACCATAAAAGGGGTCAGCATTTCTATCAACCAAAAATCAGTGTTGATCAAAAATTCGTTAAGTGACTGTCTACTAGCATGGGAATGACCCTAAAAAACACATTGACCTAGTTAAAAGCTTCTGTGGCTCCTAAAATCATGCTAATCAGTGATGATGCTACTCAAAAAATATGGCTGATCCGCTTTGTGCTAAAAAAATTGAGACCTGTGAGAAATCGTGTTCCTCGTGTGAGTAAGGTGTTTCTGCAGACCACCTACTCCGCTGTGAGCACTGAGGCTCCTATTTGCACTATAGCCATGAAGGCTATATAGCTGCGAAGGCTCTTTAGACCCTGAGGGTCTTAAGGTAAATCATGCTCACTCGGTCTTAGCTCTGATACCATGATAAAAATAGTAAAGAAAAGAAATGTATTAAATAACAAAGTAGCTCACAAATGAGTACTGCACTTGGAGGCTACAGAAACTGGAGCGCACACTCTACATTAAATCAATCAGTGATACAACAATAAATACATCACAAGATAATAGGGAGTTGGGAACAAACTCCTACAACCTAGGAACTAATCCTAACTTAAGGAGTTACATTAAAACTATGTAACCATTTCTCCATTAATACAATACAATATTAATTATTTTCAATTGAAATGGTCTTTGTATTTTGCTGGTTAATTTTACTTAAAATTGGACAACCATTTTTAGAAAATTGAGTTTAATATGTTTGATGAATTTGAGTACCCTAAAAGTTTTTCACGTTGTTGAATCCATTTATACATTGAAAATTTTAGTTCAAACAATAAAAAAACAAAATCTTGCTTAAGATTGTATCACGATATTTCAGTGAAAAAGGTTATTTCATCTATAAATTATACTACACCATTAATTATTACATGAAATTAATCCAATTTAATATTAAATTAGACAAGCTTAAATAACAAGCTTCTAACATAGGTATTTCATCTTCATACCAATTAAACATGTATCAGTAATCATTATCATTCTTATCCTTCTCAAGGCTCACCTTTTTTATATGCACTCGACATAGGTTAAGAACAAAGGCCTATGATCAAAGTGGATTTGTCTAAGGCCTATGATTGGATATGTTAGGATTATTTGTTACAAATTTTAGCGGGATCTGGTTTTTTTAACATATTGGATTTCATGGGTAGGCTCTCTAATTTCATCTACCTTCTTCTCTCTATTGATTAATGGATCACCTCTATTTACCTTGAATTCCTCAAGAGGTTTAAGGAAATTTGATCCTTTCTCTCTGTTTCTTTTCAAGTTGGTTATTGAAGGGCTTGAGATATTGTATAATAAATATTTTTCATTGGGTCATATATTTTGATTATATTTTTTTGATGAACACCTATCGATTACTAATCAACAATTTGTTGATGACATTCTTCTATTTGGCTTACCCACTTTGAAGGAAGTGAAGGGAATAAGGAATATTGTTTAAAGTATCATGGAGGAATTAGGAAAAATGATAAATAATGATAAAAATAATAGTTTTTTTTTTAACTACCAATAATCTATTTAGGGTTAGTTGACTTGAGTATTTGAATTTTATCGTTCTCAGTTTCCTTCTAAATATTTGGGAGTGTCTCTAGCCTTATATTACAACTAGGTATAAATTTCTGAAGACCTCTTAGATACATTTCACTTGAAGGTCAATAATTATATATTTCAAACTTTAACTTTGTAAGAAGCCAATTCCATGATTGCAAACTTGTCATCCATGGAGAAGGATAATTTGTGGACCTGGATATGGGTGTTCATGTGGTGGAAAAAAATATCAACTTTCTTACGATTAATGTCTTGGGGTCACCTTCTCACTTGAGATCGAATCTGTAGAAAGGGATATGAGGACCATCTTTATGTCACCTTTTTTGTTCAGGAAAAAGAGCCAAAAAAGAATATTTTTGTTCCTTGTTCCTTTATGGTTGGTATTTGGGACATTCCTCCTCATATTTCTCGATTGGTTCACACATTCTTGGGATATTTTAAGGTGATATCGAATCAATGGTTTCATTAGGAATTAAAAAAATCCTACCATTTTGCGTGCTTTAAAGTTGGCGTTAGGATTTATCCCTTGGAATATATGGAAAGAAAAAAATTTATGAATTTTTGGTAAAAAGAATAGATCAGTTTTAGTTCTAAAAGAGGTGACTGTTTTGAGTATTTGGGAAACTATCGTTGCATCTCCTTGGATTACTCTTAAATGGGAGATGAAGGATTCTAAAGAAAATATTATGAAGAACCTTGATTTGGATCCTTCTATGACCACTTTCTCTTAATATTTGGTGCAATATTCACACCATTATATTTTGAACTCATAATATCTACATGTGAGCTCCTTTATTAAGTAAAGTTTTGATGAGGCCTCCAAAGGAAACCCTGAAGTAACTAGATGTGGAGGTATTTTTCAAGATGAAAATTACTTGTCATTACGAATCTATGAAATTCCATTTGGGATGGAAAGTAATTATTTAGCTAAATTTCTGGTAGTTGAGAAAGGTCTACATATTACAATTAGGGATGTTTTTTTATTACTAGAAGTTCCTGTCGACTCAGAGGTCATCATTCATTGCATCCAAAAGATGTTAAATGGGAAACCCGTTCATAAAATGGTGCGCAATTGGAATAAACAAAAGGCGGTTTTACTATTAATGCTCACTTATTCAATTTTGATTATATTATTGTTCAACATACCTATTGTGAAGGGAATAGAGTGGCAGACTCATTACCTAGTTTGGGGCGAAAATTTTCATAACCTTAGTTTGGATGACACATGGCCAATTTTTTATATGAATGATGACATTATTTGTATACAAAAGTGGGTTGAGATTGGAAAATGTTAATGGGATGGAGGTATCCCTGATGGGGGTGTCATTAATGGATCTGTTCACTAATGACTCATTCTAAGGGTTTGAGTGGAGAACAAGTTGGCGACATTGAAAATGTCTGCTATACCCTACACTTATCTATTCCTCATTGTTGTGTATCATGAACACCATTCCCTTGGTTGGAGTCACCAACTCATGTCCCCTCATGTTAAATGCTCGAAGGTAGTTGCAATCGGGAGGAGGTATAATGTAATTTTTCACATTGTAGCTTATTACTCTATAGTTAATATGAACAAGGTATCCGAGGGTATATTGGCCCTTTTCTTAAGAGAAATTGAAAAATTATTCAGTGAGACCATTAATGACTGTGTGAAGTATGGGAGAAATGTGTGCTTTAAAATTTGTTAGAAAATTATATATTATAAAGCAATGGAACAAATCTAATATATGCGGAAACACAAACACAAGAAACACATAAAACCAGAGAGACAAAAATATACATGGTTCACCCAGTTTGGGCTACGTCCACCCCAAACAGCCACTCCTTCCTTTCTATTATCCAGCAAAATGAAGAGACACGACCTACAAAAGATCCGCTGTAATATCCTATGTTCTCTCTCACAATCTCCCTATCTGTTTCTCTCTCTGAAAATACACATAAAATACACAGCCATAATAAAATACCCTCAAACAAAATGAGGGGTTTCCTTCTAGGGAAAAAAAACCTAAACTAAACATAACTTTTACAATTAGATCATCCACCTAATGAATGACCCAGAATGACTAGAAATTACAATACTTTTACAACGCAATTTTACATATGATTTTAGCTTCGAGGGCACCGTCCCCGAACCCCCCCAAGATGGGGGGCTCCATAAATTCATAGTCGCCCCCCCTGGACCCCTAGGAAATGTTTAATTATGGGAGGCATTGCCGCCCCATTAAGAGCATGGGTACAACACTATGATACATCTAAGGAAATAAGATAATCAGGTTGCACACCCAACAATATCCCACTTGGAGAATAATTTTAGAAAATCCACCGCTAATTCATTTGATGGACAATGACTCCACTTTGGACCTATCTGTTTCTCATATTCATCATCATACTTGAAGACCAATTGAAACTGAGCATAATATCAATTTCTACCTGGTTACAACTTTTGTTATCATATCTACAGCATTCTAGCTAGTGTGCATCTTTTCTAGCTTCAACTTTCCATCTTCCAACACTGACCTTATGAAATGGTACTTGAGTTATATGTGTTTAGTCTTGGAATGAAATTTTTAGTTATTTGCAAGATGAATGAACTTTGGTTGTCACTGTATAACGTGCCCATCTCATGATTCTTACCCAATTCATCCATAAACCTTTGTAACCAAATCATTTCTTTACTAGCCTCTGTAGCAGCAACATACTTTCCTTTTGTTGTTGAAAGTGCAACAACACTTTGGATTTTTGAAACCCAACTGACAGCTATTCCACCTACAGTAAACACATACCCTATAGTGCTCCTCCTGTTATCTCTGTTACATGCCATATCTGCATCAACATATCCTTGTAGAGTAATGTTTGAACCACCAAAGCATAACGCTTGATTTGTGGTACCTCTCAAAAATCTGAGAATCCATTTCACGCCATCCAATGTTATTTTCTTGGATTGATCATGTACCTGCTTACAACTCCCACTACATGTGCAATATTTTCCTTGTGCAGAACATTGCATACATTAAGCTTCCAACTGTTGATGCATATAGAACTTTATACATATAATCCATTTGTTCATGGGTTTTGAGGCACATCTCCTTAATAAGTTTGAAATGGCTAGCAAAAGGTGTACTAACTCGTTTTTCATTCTACATATTAAATATTTTCAACACCTTTTGTATGTACTCATTATGGGACAATGTTAATTTGTGAATTTTCATGTCTCTAGTTATTCTCATACCAAGGATTTGTTTTGTAGCTCCAAAATCCTTCATTACAAAGGAATTTTCCAATTTTCCTTTGGGTACATTTATTTCTTGCATGTTAGACCCTGCAACAAGCATGTCATCTACATACAATAATAATATAATATAGCTACCATCATTTTTCTTTTTTAGATAAAAAGAATGATTAGAGTGACATCTATAATAACCTTGTTCAGACATAAACCTGTCAAATTTTAGATACCACTACCTTGGAGACTGTTTTAAGCCATACAAGCTCTTCCTTAACTTGCACACTAATTTTTCCTTCCCCTTGACCTCATATCCTTCTGGTTGCTGCATATAGATATCTTCCTCCAAATCTCCATGGAGAAATGTTGTCTTTACATCTAACTGTTCAAGATTAAAATATTCCACTACTACAAGACTTACAATAGTTATTATTGAATTCATCTTAACAACAACAGAAATCTTTCATCAAAATCAATACCTTTCTTTTGTGCAAACTCCTTCACCACAAGTCTAGCATTGTACCTCTATTTTAATCCATCTTCTTCCTTCAACCTGTGAACCCATTTATTATGCAATGTAGTTTTACCTTCAGGCAACCTAACTAAGTCCCAAGTCTAGTTATGTATTAAGGATTCCATCTCTTCTTTCATGGCTAGCTCCCACTTCTTCCTGGTTTCAACCTACATTCCTTCTTCATAACATTAGGGTTCACCAGAATCAATCAACAATAATAATATAATGAAGGAGAGTATCATTTAAGGGGTATGCTTATCTTGGTAGATATTCTGACAACACTTTCAAGTGTTTGATGTGCTTGTTACTGTTGTGGTGGTTGTTGTTGTTGTGGCTCTTGATTATTATTATTTTCAGGCACCTTTACTTTTTCTGTGATCTCATCAAGAACTGTGTATTATTTTTTTTCTTTTTCCTGTTTCTTTTCCTGAAACTAATTCTTATACAAGACCTTTTCATTGAATATTACATCTCTGCTCCTAATGATTTTGTTATTTTCATAATCATATAAGCAATAAGCAAAATAATTAACACCATATCCAATAAAGGTACATTTCTTTGATTTTTCCTCAAGCTTTGTTCTATTTTCTTTATTAATATGGAAAAAGTTCTCACAACCAAAAGGCTTTAAAAAGGAGTAGTTTACCTTTTTACCTTTCCATGCCTCCTCTGGAATACCATCATCCAAGGAACTTTAAGGCCCTCTGTTTATTAAATAAACAAAAATATCTACATCATCTGCCCAAAATTGTAGAGGAAATCCTGCATGCAATCTCATGCATCTTGCACGCTCCATGATTGTTCTTTTCATCCTTTCTGACACATGATTTTTTTGTGGTGTTATTGGAACTATCTTCTCTCTGTGAATTCCATGCTTTGAACAATACCTATCAAACTTTTTGCTGCAATATTCACCTCCATTTTCTGATCTTAGACACTTCAAATTATTTCCTATCTCAATCTTAACCAAAGCTTTCCATTTCTTGAAAGTATCAAATACATAAAATTTATTCTGAATACAATAAATCCATGTTTTTCTAGTTGCATCATCAATAAAAGTAACTTAATAATTAGAGACACTGAGAGATGATACCTGAGTAGGTCCCCATACATCTGTATGCACAAGCTCTAATTTTTCGCTCTTCTTTTCTTTCCCATCTCTAAGAAATTTGACTCTCTTCTGTTTTCCATAAATATAATTCTCACAGAAATCAAAATCAACATTCTTCAAACCCAGAAACAAATTTATGGAGTGAAGAATCTTCATCCTCTTCTCACTCATGTGTCAAAGCCTATGATGCCATAAGGTTGCATCTTCTCCTTTGGAAGTTAAAGCATTAACATAGTTAGAAATACCATTGCATAAATACAATGTACCAACCTTTTCTCCTTTTGCTATTACCAGGAGTCCTTTGGCAACCTTCCAAGTTTTTACTGTGAAAGTTGTCACACAACCTTCATCGCCTCAATGCCCTAGTTCACGATTCAGAAATTGAATTGGTAGTAGTTCTACCCACCTTGACACTCCAAGGTATTGATTTGATAGGTATTTATTTTAACTGTCGAGTCTTGGTTTGTGGTGTATTGTATTGAGGAAATTTCTCTATATGGTTTTAAAGGTCGTAATCTCCCTTCCAATTTGGTAATGTGTTACGAGTTTTGGGTTTCCTTTGCCACTTGTATCTTACAATTTGTGGTTATTTACGTGTTTGGAATTGGTATGTATTAGGGTTACGAGGTCATTCCTTATATCATATCGTGTGAAATTTTCCAGGATTTGTGTTTGTGTTTGTTTCACCTTCATTTAGGCATTTCATTATTTAATGCCACTAGTATCATTAAATATAAAAGAGATCCTATTCATAGTTATTTGATACAACCTTCAATTCTCTGCTAAAGTACTCCAATTGTATAATTTTATAGATGGCCTTTTATTTTGGCTAAGATTTTTTGAGTCTTAGGTTTATCTCCTTATTTATTCTATTGGTTTTTTCGTTAGTACTTTGTGTGTCTTTTTCTCATTACCCTCTGTGACTATGGCCCCTAAGGCATAGAATTCCAACTTGTAGAGGGGGTGTGAGGAGTTCATAGTATCATCATCATAAGTTTTTTGGGTGGGAGTATGTGGAAAATTATTTTGATTATGTTCCTCTGAAAGCGAGGAAGGAAATTATCCACCTCAAATCAAAGGAGTTTGGAGACTGATCCTACTTCTCTAGTTCTGAGGTGCAAGGAGAGGGCCTCAAATGGATGCCTAAACTAGGAAAATTCAAAAAATTAAGACTTCACCTCCTTCAATCACTAAGAATGACCCAATAAAGGATACCCTCTTCCAAATTGTCCTAAGAGATAAGAATGCATATAATTTTAAATTGTTTACAGGGAAAGAGGATATAAAAGGAATTCTCTGAAACATTAATTTTTTATTGGATGATAATAATTATGTAGAGATTAAATAGGGTGGTGAAGTATGTGGTCTTCAAGTCAAAGTTTGAGACGAAGGATTTTAATGACTCACATATATTGGAACTCTTAGAGGCGCCTTCGACATCCTCTCTCACATCTTAGTGGTCAACATTATGGTGTTTTATTTTTGCATGAAATTTGGTCTTGTTATACACAAGGATGGCTTATGATGGTTCCTCATTGTCTTTAAAACATTCCAAAGTATTTATTGTGTCCTAAATATGGAGGTGTTTAGCTTCTGTATGCTTGAGAGGCTGCCTCTAAGGGGTGAAAACATAATTTTTAACGTGACTGGTCATTAATTAGTGCAGAAAGTGATGGACAATGTGACTTTGTGATAAGGATCCATCATGTGATATCCTTCAATAGGAGAGCTTCATCAAGTATATATTTCCATCAATAATAATTCATCAATGTCAATTATTGACCAATGAATGCAACATCAGACTTCCTTGTTCTCATAATCTAATTCTTGATTCCATTAATATTTTTGTGTTTCATTCATATGTGATCAGGTATACCTTTTTTGAGGTTGATTTATACACAAATTCTATAGGTGAAAGGGCCTTTCTCTGTTCTTTCATAGTCCAATTTCCTTTATAACATTTTGATGCTTGAAATGGATGGTGATATTTTGTAGTCTCACCTATACCAAAATTTTTGATACCACCATTATATTAGTATAAAAGTAAGAAAACCAAGGTGTTATGAAGATCCCAACTCTTCTCGATACTAGGGCCCCTCATGTAGGAATTTCTTCAAGTCATTTGGAGTATCTAATTTGGGAATAAAAATCCTTTAGAGCATAAATAGATGTCACATTTTAGGGTCCATGAAGAAAATTCCCACTGATGTAAGGCATGTGATTTCTGCCAAAAACCATTTAGCCTACATATTATTAAAACCTTATATTGAAGAGCAGAAAAAGGTTGTTTCCTTTAGGAAATTAGAACTCCATGGAAGGAATTTGTTTCATTTGTAACAATATAGGGTCATGTGCTGTGTTGAGGTTAATATGTAGGGTTGGAAGCCTTTCCTTGTGCCATATTCTTGTATGAGGTAGATCCAATAGATATCCTGGGTCCCATAGCTCCTCCTCGTAGCCTCATATTAAAAAACACTGTTGAGTTCCTTGTGATACAGTCATGTTTAGTATTTCCGGAGTCCTAATGCAACTTCCCTTCAAATATTAAGCTTCATTTTTATGTAGTGATGCCCCACCTATTCTTTATGTGTTGCTTCATAGTTTTAATTCTTTGTGCTCATTGTCGAGAAGAGGTTGATTTACCATTGATGTTGTTGATGATAATATCAAAAGGGTTGCTTTACCATTGATGTTGTTGATAAAAATATCAAAATGGTTCCATTCCTTCTTTTCAAATATTTCCTTTTGGTCAAAACTATCTTGGCATATCTCATGCTACCATAGAGAGGACTGTACTCATTAGCCCTAGACCATGGCACTCCTTCTCTACTTGTAAAAAAATACTATGGCCATTCTCTATAGAGGATGAAAACCTTAATGGTTGTGGAGAGCTCCATTTATATGGTTTTGTACGCTAATTTATAATTTTTTTTATTTATTTATTTTTTAATAAGATTTGCATAGAAAGAGTATGTTAAAATGCTAAATATATTGGGATCCTTGTTTTTCAATATTGATTTTTTTGTTTGTATATATTAAAATTCTGAAGAATGCATACATTTTGGTTTTTGTGTAGTAAAATATAGAATAATTTCTAGTAATTTACTAAATCCTTAATATTTACTTTAAAAATAGGTTTGTCTGTTTTGGAATAGGGATTCCAAAATTTTAATTCAATTATCAATAATTATTAGTTGGATGGTAGGATTCAACCTCCACATCATATTTCAAATATTCTTACTAGTACAACCACACCAAAATTATTAATGTGCTTGATATAGCAGAAGGCTTCATAAATATAACAAAAAAACTATTGTAACAAAAAGTATTGCAACAAGAAGAATGTCTTACCAATGCACACCTTTATCTCATTAACCATGTATAAAAAGGTTATAGGCCAACTTTAACTTGAGAGAAAAAAGGAATTACACATGTTATTGTAAAATGACCCTTTTGCTAAATAAAATATAAATCAATATTATAAATAATAATGAGGAACTGATCATGGAAAAGCTTCTTATGATTGGAATAATATCAAATCCCTAGGAAATTGGTGGGAAAAGGAGCCACTTGGTAATAATACAATGTTTTAAATTTATTAAAATTAATGGACCATTTTGGAAATTCGGCAAATTTTTTAGAAAATCCTACACGATTTTTGCAAATCCATGTTAGGTTACAATTGTATCATGGAGGAAGTTATGAATTGGAATAATCTCAAATCCCTGGAAAATTGGCACTAATCCAATCCTCTCTGCCTGGGCAGGAAACCCCATATATAAATGAATATCATAAATAATAATGAGGAACTTTTCATGGAGGAAGTTATTAGAATTGGAATAATCTCAAATCCCTAGGAAATTGGCGGGTACAAAGCCAAGTGGCAAGAATATAATTTTTTAAATTTATTAAAAGACAATGCAACCTAACAAACTTCCTAAAAGACTACTACGCTTGATAAGCATTCACACCAAACATATGTTAAGCATGCTCCCTTGAGAATCAATCTAGGCCTTCAAATAAAAAAAACAAATAAAAAGTTAACAGATCATCATTCACTTTAATTTGAAATAATAAGCTTTATTAATATAAATAAATTTTTTATTATTATTTTTAATTTAATAAAAATAGTAGTTTATATACTGTTTTGGTCTATTATTTAAAAGTCTATTTATAAAATTAGTTAGATTATTAAATTTTATTAAGGAAAGGGCAAGCTCTGCTCCCAAACAAATATTATATATATATATATATATATATATATATATATATATATATATATATATATATATATATATATATATATATATATATATATATATATATATATTATAGTTGACATTAAATTTATATTTAGAGAATATTTTATATTTATTTTAAGAGATACATGTCTCAACTCCAAGTTGAGTACATACATACTTACACATATCCTTCACACTCGGTACAATGAGCCTCTTGGCTCAAAAAGTGTTTTCACATGTATAATTGTTTTATATATTGTTTTGGTAAGATTTGAAATTGATAATTATTATTTTTTTAATGAAGTCAAGCTCTTTGCATTAAGTCAAATGAGAACTACATTGACAATAAAATTAGTATTACATGTCTTTCCAAAAGAAACTATACCAATAACATAAAAAACTTATAAAAATAGGATGGGTATGGTGGACTTTAACATATATTGATATGAGAAGGCAAAAAAGGCTACTAGTTTTGCAAGCATAAAACCAATTAGTAATGTGTGTGAGATGGTCACTATGCTCATATAAGGAGAAATAGATGTTGAATAATGTCCCAATTAGAATAGTGAGCTTGGGGTGTATACCACAATTTTTTCCTCAGCTCTACCAAACTCATAAAATTCTTGGGTGAGTCCTCTTGTACCTCCTATGCTACTTGCAATATTCAAATTGTATTTAATTATGTGCTAGCTTCATGTCTAGAGTGCCTGTAATGTGTCAAGTATAGTGGCGGTTTCAACCACCATCCTTTGGGTATAATATGCTTTTGAGTTACTTTAAATTATAATAGTTATTTATTTCATATTACTATTGGCATATTAATTTTATATATAGTTAATTATTAAAATTAATATTAATATTCAGAAAACAATATGATTAATATTTTAAATTATTATTATAATAAATTAGCATTGATATAATTTCTCAGTATATATACTTTATAAAAATTTAATTTAAACTAATAAATTTGCATTTTATTAACTAATTAATTATGGAATACTCTAACTTATGAAATTGATAAAAACAGGAAAGAAAAGAAATCACACGTCCTGCATGTGGAGACCGCACAAATGCGAGCCTACACTCTACATTCAATCTATCAATGATACAAAGACTGCACAAATGTGAGCATAAACTCTACATTAAATCAATCAATGATACAACAATAAATACATCACAAGAGAATAGGGAGTTGGGAAAAAACTCCTACAACCTATGAACTAATCCTAACTTAAGGAGTTACATTACAACTATGTATTTATTTCTCCATTAATACAATATAATGTTAATTATTTTCAACTCTCCCCTTTAATGGGGAAAGGATTACCCCTTAGTCCTAACATCCCTCTAAACAAGTTAAACTTCACTTTCCCAAGAGGCTTCGTAAAAATATCAGCCACATTGTCACATGTTTTACAATATTCAACAAAGATTTCTTTTGACTAGACTTTTTCTCTAACAAAGTGAAATTGAGTGTCAATGTGTTTCATGTTCTTATGAAACAATCGATTGTTTGCTAGATTAATGGAACTCTAGTTGTCGCATTGGATGATAGTTTCCTCTTTCTGCTCTTCTCTTGCATCATGGAGAAGCCTCCTCAACCAGCTAACTTCACATGTTGCTGAGGATAATGCTTGGTACTCAGCTTCAACTCAAGATAAATATATAGTGCTCTGGTTTTTACTGCTCCATGCTATGACCCAGACCCAATGCTAAATGCATAACCTATGATGGATCATCGATAATCCAGGTTACCTACCCAATAAAATTCTAAAAAACCTGCTAAAGTAACATCAGATGTATTAGTGTATAAAATACCATATTTACTATTACCGTGATGATACCTTAACACACTTTTTCCTACCACCCAATGACTTTCAAGAGTTTTATATGTGAATTGGCTCAACAGACTTGCAGAGTATGCTAAGTCTAGTCTAGTGGTAGTTAGGTATATTAGACTACTAACTAGCTGCCTATACAAAGTGGCATTCACCTCCCTAGAGCCATCGTCACTACAAAATTTCAGATTCTGCTGCAATGGTGTTGATGTTGTTTACACTGCTCCATTCTGAATCTTGTATGAGTTTAGCCATAGTTATTGCACTGTTCATCTTCTTCTCATCACCACTAACGATCGACCATGCACTCACTCCCTCAAGAAACATCTATAGCTTGAATTTCCAATTGGTATAATTAGTCCCATCGAGTTTGCTTGTCTCGTTGAGATAAGTTTTTGTAAAATTGTTCATTTGGGACTGATCGAAATCGATTATAACCAAGTGAACAATTACAATCTACAAAAAAAACTTCAACACATACCAGAATCTGATCACAGATCCGCGACTGATATGGTACGATATCTATGTCTGCAACTCAGATCCACCACTGATCTGAAATATTGTTCTGTCTGCTACTCAGACCCACCACTAATTGGGAAAAATGTCATGAGAAGAACCATAAAAGGGATCAGCATTTCTATCAGCCAAAAATCTGCATTGATCAAAAATTCGTTAAGTGACCATCTACTGGCATGGGAATGACCCTGAAAAACATGTTGATCCAATTAAAAGCTTCTGTGGCTCCGAAAATCATTCTAATCAGTGTTGCTGCTATTCCAAAAATCTGGCTGATCCGCTTTGTGATAAAAAATTTGAGACCTGTGAGAAATCGAGTTCTTCCTGTGAGTAAGGTGTTTTTGTAGACCACCTATTCCGCTGTGAGCAGTGAGGCTCCTATGTGCATTATAGCCACGAAGGCTCTGTAGTTGTGAAGGCTCTTTAGCCACTGAGGCTCTGAAGGTAAATCATGCTCACTCAGTCTGAGCTCTGATACCATAATAAAAAAAGGAAAGGAAAGAAATGTATTGAATAACAAAGCAACTCACAAATGAGTACTGCACCTGGAGACTCCAGAAACTGGAGTGCACACTCTACATTCAATCAATCAATGATACACCAATAAATAAATCACAAGAGAATAGGGAGTTGGGAACAAAATCCTACAACCTAGGAACTAATCCTAACTTAAGGACTTACATTAAAACTATGTAACCATTTATCCATTAATACAATACAATATTAATTATTTTCAATTGAAATGGTCTTTGTATTTTGCTGGTTAATTTTAATTAAAATTGGACAACGATTTTTAGAAAATTGAGTTTAACATGTTTGATGAATTTGAGTACCCTAAAAGTTTTTCACATTGTTGAATCCATTTATACATTGAAAATTTTAGCTCAAACAACAAAAAAACAAAATCTTTCTTAAGATTGTATCACCAGATTTCAGTGAAAAAGGTTATTTCATCTATAAATAATACTACACCGTTAATTATTACATGAAATTAATCCAATTTAATATTAAATTAGACAAGTTTAAATAACAAGCTTCTAACATAGGTATTGCATCTTCATACCAATTAAACGTGTATCAGTAATCATTATCATTCTTATCATTCCCAAGGCTCACCTTTTTTATATGCACTCGACATAGGTTAAGAAAAAAGGCCTATGATCAAAGTGGATTTGTCTAAGGCTTATGATCGAACATGTTGGGATTATTTGTTACAATTTTTAGCGGGACTTGTTTTTTTTAGCATATTGGATTTTATGGGTAGGCTCTCTAATTTCATCTACTTTCTTCTCTATATTGATTAATGGTTCACTTCTGTCTACCTTGAATTTCTGGTAGTTGAGAGAGGTCTACATATTATAGTTAGGGATGTTTTTTGATTACTAGAAGTTCCTGTCGACCCAAAGGTCATCATTCATTGCATCCAAAAGATGTTCAATGGGAAACCTGTTCATAAAACGGTGTGCAATTGGAATAAAAAAGAGGTGGTTTATACTATTAATGCTCATTTATTCAATTTTGATTATATTATTTTTCAACATACCTATTGTGAAGGGAATAGAGTGGCTGACTCATTACCTTGTTTGGGGTGAAAAATTTCATAACCGTAGTTTGGATGACACATGGCCAATTTCTTATATGAATGATGACATTATTTGTAGACAACAGTGGGTTGAGATCGTAAAATGTTAATGGGATGGAGGTATCCCTGATCGGGGTGTCATTAATGGATCCTGTCATTAATGACTCATTCTAAGGGTTTGAGTGGAGAGCAGGTTAGTGAAATTGAAAATGTCTACTATACCATACACTTACCTATTCCTCATTGTTGTGTGTCATGAACACCATTCCCTTGGTTGGAGTCACCAATTCATGTCCCCTCATGTTAAATGCTCGAAGGTAGTTGCGATCAGGAGGAGGTACAATGTAATTTTTCACATTGTAGCTTATTACTCTATAGTTAATATGAAAAAGGTATCTAAGGGTATATTGGCTCTTTTCTTAAGAGAAATTGACAAATTATTCAGTGAGACCATTAATGACTGTGTGAAGTATGGGAGAAATGTGTGCCTTAAAATGTGTTATAAAATTATATATTATAGAGCAATGGAACAAAGATAATATATGCGGAAACACAAACACAAGAAACACATAAAACTAGAGAGACACAAATATATGTGGTTCACCCAGTTTGGGCTACATCCACCCCGAACAACCAATCCTTCCTTTCTATTATCCAGCAAAATGAAGAGAAACAACCTACAACGCCATCACCTTTTTGTTGTTGTGGATGTTTCCCTTTGTATGGCTTCTTCTTTGCCATCAGAGCAAGATCAACACTCTTTGGTCTAAAATTCTACCGCTGCTCTTCTTCTTGTAACCGAATTCGTGTCATCTCCTCGAATGCTAGGGCTTTATCTCGTGCATGTAAGTGTGTGATGAATGTATGGTATTCATACATCATCCCGTTCAATGTAATTGTGATAAGATAAAACTCAGACACCTTCTCCTCGATGTCACCCAATTTGTCCTTCAGGTCTTCGACCCTTGCAATGAATCCAACAACAGATTAATTCTCCCTCATTGTCATTGAAAACAACTTCCATTAGGAGAGACGAGATGCGATTGGTGTTTTGTGTTTAGTATAAATTCTTGAGAATTGTCCAGATCTCACTAGACGATTTACTGTCTCTTATATGTGGGATAATATTGTCTATAACAGACATATTCAGTAAAAAAATTTCCTTGTTCTCCTTTTTATCTGAATCTTGTATGAGTGCAGCCATAGTCATTGCATTGTTCGGCTTCTTCTCATCACCACTAAAAATCGACCATGCACTCACTCCCTCAAGTAACATCTATAGCTTGAATTTCCAATTGGTATAATCAGTCCCATCATGTTTTCTAGTCTCATTGAGACAATTTTTTGTAAAATTGTTCATTTGGGACTGATCGGATTCAAAATCCTCTCATCTTCAATCGATTCTAACCAAGTGAACAATTACAAGCTACAAAAAAAACTTCAGCACATACCAGAATCTGATCACAGATTTGCGACTCATCTGGTACGATCTATGTGTCTGCAACTCAGATCCACCACTGATATGAAATATTGATGTGTCTGCTACTCAAACCCACCACTAATAGGGAAAAATATCATGAGAAGAACCATAAAAGGGGTCAGCATTGCTATCAGCCAAAAATCTGCGTTGATCAAAAATTCATTAAGTGACCGTCTACTGCCATGGGAATGACCTTGAAAAACATGTTGATCCAGTTAAAAGCTTCTGTGTGTCCAAAAATAATGCTAATCAGTGTTGCTGCTACTCCAAAAATCTGGCTGATCCACTTTGTACTAAAAAAATTGAGACCTGTGAGAAATCGAGTTCCTCTTGTGAGTAAGGTGTTTCTGCAAACCACCTACTCTGATGTGAGCACTGAGGCTCCTATGTGCATTGTAGCCATGAAGGCTTTGTAGCTGTGAAGGTTCTTTAGCCACTGAGGCTCTAAAGGTAAATCATGCTCACTCGGTTTGACTTTGATACCATGATAAAAATAGGAAATAAAATAAATGTATTGAATAAAAAATCAGCTCACAAATGAGTACTGCACCTGGAGACTACAGAAACTGGAGCGCACACTCTACATTAAATCAATCAATGATACAACAATAAATACATCACAAGAGAATAGGGAGTTGGGAACAAACTCCTACAACCTAGGAACTAATCCTAACTTAAGGAGTTACATTAAAAATATGTAACCATTTCTCCTTTAATACAATACAATATTAATTATTTTCAATTGAAATGGTCTTTGTATTTTGCTCGTTAATCTTAATTAAAATTGGACAACGATTTTTAGAAAATTGAGTTTAAGATGTTTGATGAATTTGAGTACCCTAAAAGTTTTTCACGTTGTTGAATCCATTTATACATTGAAAATTTTAGTTCAAAGCAAAAAAAAACAAAATCTTGCTTAAGATTGTATCACGAGATTTCAGTGAAAAAGGTTATTTCATCTCTAAATTATACTGCGCCATTAATTATTACATGAAATTAATCCAATTTAATATTAAATTAGACAAGTTTAAATAACAAGCTTCTAACATATATATTGCATCTTCATACTATTTAAATGTGTATCAGTAATCATTATCATTCTTATCCATCCCAAGGCTCACCTTTTTTATATGCACTCGACATAGGTTAAGAATAAATGCCTATGATTAAAGTTGATTTGTCTAAGGGTTATGATTGGATATGTTGGGATTATTTGTTACAATTTTTAGCGGGATCTGGTTTCTTTAGCATATTGGATTTCATGGGTAGGCTCTCTAATTTCATCTACCTTCTTCTCTATATTTATTAGTGGACCACCTCTGTCTACCTTGAATTCCTCAAGAGGTTTGAGGCAATTTGATCCTTTCTCTCTGTTTCTTTTCAAGTTGGTTATTGAAGGGCTTGAGATATTGTATAATAAATATTGTTCATTGGGTCATATATTTGGATTATATTTGTTTGATGAACACCTATCGAATACTAATCAACAATTTTTTGATGACATTCTTCTATTTGGCCCACCCACTTTAAAGGAAGTGAAGGGAATAAGGAATATTGTTTAAATTATCATGGAGGATTTAGGAAAACTGATAAATAATGATAAAAATAATAGTTTTTTTTTTAACTACCAATAATCTATTTAGGGTTATTTGACTTTAGTATTGGAATTTTTTCGTTCTCAGTTTTCTTCTAAATATTTGGGAGTGTCTCTAGCCTTATATTACAACTAGGTAGAAATTTATGAAGACCTCTTAGATACATTTCACTTGAAGGTCAGTAATTATATATTTCAAGCATTTAACTTTGTAAGAAGATTAGGGATTACTAAAGTAGTTTCATAGGTGTTGCCAAACTATCAAATGTGGGTTATGTCAATTAATAATGAAAATAGATTGCAATTGAATTTGATATTTATGGTGTGACTTCCTTTGGAGAGCCTCGACTGAAGCATAATGTTGGTCTTTATTGCGATGGAATAAATTGATCATGCCCAAATTATTTAGTGGAATAAGTTTACATGATTTGGAATTTATTAATGAAGCTTATGGTATGAAACACTGGTGGCTTTGACTTAAGGGAGGTTTTAACTTATGGAAGTTCATTTGGATCAAGACATGTGCCCTTGAAAACACAAGAGGAGAAGTTGTGTTATGATGGTTACATTCCAAGACCAAATATTTGGAACTCGATGTAGAGTTACAAAGAGATAGTGAGTAAGAATGCCTTCTGGGATCTCAAAGGAAAGAATATTTATTTTTTGGAGAATGCTTGACAACAATTACTTATTTTGGAAGAGAATGAGAGTTTTCGTCCCATTAAAATATTCACTGAAGCTTTGGGTGCATAAATTGTGTTTACTATTGGAAACCTCCCAATGATCATCAGTTATGGTGATGATGGAAAGATTAAAGTGACTCAACTCCTACTGAATCCACTTACCCCTGGGAGGATTTTAAAAAGGCACTAGGAGTTAGGCAAATTAGGAGTTTCGAAGAGGATGATGTTTTATGATAGGGTCAACAATTACTTTTCTCTTTCTCTCTTAAAGAAGCCAATTCCATGATTGCAAACTTGTCATCCATGGAGAAGGATATTTTATGGACCTTGATATGGGTGTTCATGTGGTGGAAAAAAAATCAACTTTCTTATGGTTAAGGTCTTGGGGTCACCTTCTCACTTGAGATCGAATCTGTAGAAAGGGATATGAGGACTGTCTTTATGTCACCTTTTTTTGTTCAGGAAAAAGAGTAAAAAAAGAATAGTTTTGTTCCTTGTTCCTTTGTGGTTGGTATTTGGGACCTTCCTCCTCATATTTCTCGATTGGTTCACACATTCTTGGGATATTTTAAGGTGCTATCGAATCAATGGTTTCATTAGGAATTAAAAAACCCTATCATTTTGCATGCTTGGCAGTTGGCGTTAGGATTTATCCTTTGGAATATATGGAAAGAACAAAATTTATGAATTTTTGGTAAAAAGAATAGATCAATTTTAGTTCTAAAAGAGGTGACTGTTTTGAGTATTTGGGAAACTATCCTTGCATCTCCTTGGATTACTCTTAATTGGGAGATTCAGGAGTCTAAAGAAAATATTCTGAAAAACCTTGATTTGGATCCTTCTATGACCACTTGCTCTTAATATTTGGTGCAATATTCACACCATTATATTTTGAACTCATAATATCCACGTGTGAGCTCTTTTATTAAGTAAATTTTTTATGGGTCCTCCAAAGGAAACCCTAAAGTAACTAGATGTGGAGGGATTTTTCAAGATGAAAATTACTTGTCATTACAAATCTATGCAATTCCATTTGTGATGGAAAGTAATTATTTAGTTGAATTTCAGGTAGTTGAGAGAGGTCTACATATTACAGTTAAGGATGTTTTTTTATTACTAGAAGTTATTGTCGATTAAGATGTCATCATTCATTGCATCCAAAATATGTTAAATGGGAAACCCATTCATAAAACGGCGTGCAATTGGAATAAACAAGAGGTGGTTTATGCTATTAATCCTCACTTATTCAATTTTGATTATATTATTGTTCAACATACCTGTCGTGAAGGGAATAGAGTGGCAAACTCATTACCTAGTTTGGGTTGAAAAATTTCATAACCTTAGTTTGGATGACACATGGCCAATTTATTATATGAATGATGACATTATTTGTATACAATAGTGGGTTGAGATTGGAAAATGTTAATAGGATGGAGGTGTCCCTGATGGGGGTGTCATTAATGGATCCTGTCATTACTGACTCATTCTAAGGGTTTGAGTGAAGAGCAGGTTTTCTACATTGAAAATGTCTACTATACCCTACACTTACCTGTTCCTCATTTTTGTGCGTCATGAACACCATTCCCTTGGTTGGAGTCACCAACTCATGTCCCCTCATGTTAAATTCTCGAAGGTAGTTGAAATCAGGAGGAGGTACAATGTAATTTTTCACATTGTAGCTTATTACTCTATAGTTAATATAAGCAAGGTATCAGAGGGTATATTGGCTCTTTTCTTAAGAGAAATTGACAAATTATTTAGTGAGACTGTTAATGACTGTATGAAGTATGGGAGAAATGTGTGCTTTAAAATGTGTTAGAAAATTATATATTATAGAGCGATGGAAAAAATATAATATATGAGGAAACACAAACACAAGAAACACATAAAACTAGAGAGTATAATATATGAGGAAACACAAACACAAGAAACACATAAAACTAGAGAGTCACAAATATACGTGGTTCACCCAGTTTGGGCTACATCCACCCCGAACAACTAGTCCTTCCTTTCTATTATCCAAAAAAATGAAGAGGCAAAACCTAAAAAAGACCCGTTGTACAATACACATACAATACACAGCCATAGTACAATACCCTCATACAAAATGAGGGGTTTCCTTCTAGGGTGAAAAAACCTAAACTAAACATAACTTCTACTATTAGATCATCCACCTACTGAATGACCCAGAATGAGTAGAAATTACAATACTTTTACAAGGCAATTTTACATATGTTGTTAGCTTTGGGGGCACTGCCCCCGAAACCCCCCGGGGGGCTCCATAAAGTAATAGCCGACCCCCGTGGACCCCCAGGAAATGTTTAATTATGGGAGGCTTTGCCGCCCAATTATGAGCAAGGGTACAACGCTATGATAAATCTAAGGGAAATCAGATAATCATGCTCCACACCCAACAATCTCCCACTTGGAGACTAATTGTAGCAACTCCACCGCTGCTTCATTTGATGGACAATGACTCCACTTTGGACCTGCTTATTTCTCATCTTCAGCATCATACTTGAAGACCAATTGAAACTGAGCATAATATCAATTTCTCCCTAGTTACAACTTTTGTTAGCATATCTACAGGATTCTGGCTAGTGTGTATCTTTTCCAGCTTCAACTTTCCATCTTCCAACTCTGACCTTATGAAATGGTACTTGAGTTGTATGTGTTTAGTCCTGGAATGAAATTTTGAGCTCTTTGCAAGATGAATTAACTTTGGATATCACTGTATAACGTGCCCATCTCATGCTTCTTACCCAATTCATCCATAAACCTTTGTAACCAAATCATTTCTTTACTAGCCTCTGTTGTAGCAACATTCTCTGCTTTTTTAGTTCAAAGTGCAACAACTCTTTGGATTTTTGAAACCCAACTTACAGTTGTTCCACCTATAGTAAATACATACCCTATAGTGCTCCTTCTGTTATCTCTGTTATCTACCATATCTGCATCAACATATCCTTGTAGAGAAATGTTTGAACCACCAAAGCATAATGCTTGATTTTTGGTACCTCTCAAATATCTGAGAATCCATTTCAATGCCATCCAATGTTATTTTCTTGGATTGTTCATGTACCTTCTTACAACTCCCACTGCATGTGCAATATCAGGCCTTGTGCAGACCATTGCATACATTAAGCTTCCAACTGCTGGTGCATATAGAACTTTATACATATAATCCATTTCTTCATGGGTTTTGGGGAACATCTCCTTAATAAGTTTGAAATGGCTAGCAAAAGGTGTAATAACTGGTTTTGCATTCTACATATTAAATATTTTCAACACCTTTTGTATGTACTCATTCTGGGACAATGTTAATTTGCAAATTTTCTTGTCTCTAGTTATTCTCATACCAAGGATTTGTTTTGTAGCTCCCAAAGCCTTCATTACAAAGGAATTTGCCAATCTTCTTTTGAGCACATTTATTTCCTCCATGTTAGACCCTACAACAAGCATGCCATCTACATACAATAACAATATAATATAGCTGCCATCATTTTGCTTTTTTAGATAAGCACAATGATAAAAGTGACATATAGTATAACCTTGTTCAAACATAAACCTGTCAAATTTTAGATACCATTGCCTTGGAGTCTATTTTAAGCCATACAAGCTCTTCCTTAACGTACACACTAATTTTTCCTTCCCCTTGACCTCATATCCTTCTGGTTGCTGCATATAGATATCTTCCTCCAAATCTCCATGGATAAATGTTGTCTTTACATCTAACTGTTAAAGATTAAAATCTTCCACTGCTACAAGACTTAAAATAGTTATTAATGAATTCATCCTAACAACAACAGAAATATTTCATCGAAATCAATACCTTTCTTTTGTGCAAACCCCTTCACAGCAAGTCTAGATTTGTACCTCTATTTTAATCCATCTTCTTCCTTCAACCTGTAAACCCATTTATCATGCAATGTAGTTTTACCTGCAGGCAACCTGACTAAGTCCCAAGTCTGGTTATGTATTAAGGATTCCATCTCTTCTTTCATGGCTAGCTCCCACTTCTTCCTGGTTTCCACCTGCATTCCTTCTTTATAATATTCGAGTTCACCATAATTAGTCAACAATAAATAATATAATGAAGGAGAGTATTATTTAGGGGGTCTACTTATCCTGGTAGATCTTGTGACACCACTTTCAAATGTTTGAGGTGCCTATTGATGTTGTGGTGGTTGTTACTATTGTGGCTCTTAATTATTATTATTTTCAGGCACCTTTAATTTTTATGTGATCTCATAAAGAACTGTGTATTTTTTTTTCTTTTTCCTATTTATTTTCTTGCAACTGATTCTTATACAAGACCTTTTCATTGAATATTACATATCTGCTCCTAATGATTTTGTGATTTTCATAATGATATAAGCGATAACCAAAATCATTAACACCATATCCAATAAAGGTACATTTCTTTGATTTTCCTCAAGCTTTGTTCTATTTTCTTTATTAATATGGACAAAGGCCTCACAACCAAAAGACTTTAAAAATGAGTATTTTAACTTTTTACCTGTCCATTCCTCCTATGGAATACCATCATCCAAGGAACTTGAAGGCCCTCTGTTTATTAGATAAACAACAATATCTACGTCATCTGCCCAAAATTGTAAAGGAAATCCTGCATGCAATCTCATGCATCTTGCACGCTCCATGATTGTTCTTTTCATCCTTTTTGACACACCATTTTCTTGTGGTGTTCTTGGAACTGTCTTCTCTCTGCAAATTCCATGCTCTAAACAATACCTATCAAACTCTTTGCTACAATATTCACCTCTATTTTCTGATCTCAGACACTTCAACTTATTTCCTGTCTTAATCTCAACCAAAGCTTTCCATTTCTTGAAAGTATCAAATACATCAGATTTATTCTGAATATAATAAATCCATGTTTTTCTAGTTGAATTATCAATAAAAGTAAGATAATAACGACAGACACTGCGAGAGGATACCTGAGCAAGTCCCCATACATCTGTATGCACAAGCTCTAATTTTTTGGTCTTCTTTTCTTTCCCAACTCTGAGAAATATGACTCTCTTCCGTTTTCCATAAATATAATTTTCACAGAAATCCAAATCAACATTCTTCAAACCCGACAACAAATTTATGGAGTGAAGAATCTTCATCCCCTTCTCACTCATGTGTCAAAGCATATGATGCCATAAGGTTGCATCTGCTCCTTTGGATGTTAAAGCATTAACATAGTTAGAAATACCATTGCATAAATTCAATGTACCAACCTTTTCTCCTTTTTCTATTACCAAGAGTCCTTTGGAAACCTTCCAAGTTTTGTCTGTGAAAGTTGTCACACAACCTTCACCACCTAAATGCCCTGGTTCACGATTCAGAAATTTAATTGGTAGTATTTCTACCCACCTTGATGCTCCAAGGTATTGATTCGATAGGTATTTATTTTAACTGTCGAGTCTTGGTTTGTGGTGTATTGTATTGAGGAAATTTCTCTATATGGTTTTAAAGGTCGTAATCTCCCTTCCAATTTGGTAATGTGTTATGGGTTTTGGGTTTCCTTTGCCACGTGTATCTTACAATTTGTGGTTATTTTTGTGTTTAGAATTGGTATGTATTAGGGTTATGAGGTCATTCCTTATATCATATCCTATGAAAGTTTCCAGGATTTGTGTTTGTGCTTGTTTCACCTTCATTTAGGCATTTCATTATTTAATGCGACTAGTATCATTATATATAAAAGGGATCCTATTCATATTTAGTTGGCACAACCTTCAATTCTCTACTAAAGTACTCCAATTGTATAATTTCAAAGATGGCCTTTTATTTGGGCTGAGATTTTCCGAGTCTCAGGTTTATCTCCTTATTTATTCTATTGGTTTTTTCATTAGTATTTTGTGTGTTTTGCTCATTACCCTCTGTGACTATGGTCCCTAGGCATAGAATGCCAACTTGTAGAGGGGGTGTGAGGAGTTCATAATATCATCATCATAAGTTGTTTGGCTGGGAGTATGTGGAAATTTATTTTGATTATGTTCCTCTGAAAGCTAGGAAGGAAATTATCCACCTCAAATCAAAGAAGTTTGGAGATTAATCCTACTTCTCTAATTCTGAGGTGCAAGGAGAGGGCCCCAAATGGATCCCTAACCTAGTGAAATTCAAAAAATTAAGATTTCACTTCCTTCAATCACTAAGAGTAACCCAATAATGGATACCCTCTTCCAAATTGTCCTAAGAGATAAGCATGCAGATAATTTTAAATTGTTTAAAGGGAAAGAGGATATAAAAAGAATTCTCTGAAACATTAATTTTTTATTGGATGATAATAATTATGTAGAGATTAAATAGGGTGGTGAATTATGTGGTCTCTGAGTCAAAGTTTGAGACGAAGGATCTTAATGACTCACATATATTTCATCTCTTAGAGGCACCTTCGACATCCTCTCTCACATCTTAGTGGTCAACATTATGGTGTTTTATTTTTGCATGAAATTTGGTCTTGTTATACACAAGGATGGCTTATGATGGTTCCTCATTGTATTTAAAACATTTCAAAGTATTTATTGTGTCCTAAATATGGAGGTGTTTAGCTTGTGTATGCTTGAGAGGCTGCCTCTAAGGGGTGAAAAAATAAGTTTTAACATGACTGGTCATTAATTAGTGCAGAAAGTGATGGAAAATGTGACTTTGTCATAAGGATCCATCATGTGATATCCTTCAATAGGAGAGCTTCATCAAGTATATATTTCCATCAATAATAATTCATCAATGCCAATTATTGACCAATAAATGGAACATCAGAATTCCTTGTTCTCATAATCTAATTCTTGATTCCATTAAATATTTTTTTGTTTTAGTCATATGTGATTAGGTATACCTTTTTTGAGGTCTATTTCTATAGAAATTCTATAGGTGAAAGGACCTTTCTCTGTTATTTCATAGTCCATATTTCTAAAAATTTGCAAAGTGTTCCAATTTCCTTTATAACATTTTGATGCTTGAAAGGGATGGGGATATTTTGTAGTCTGACCCATACCAACATTTTTGATACCACCATTATGTTAGTATAAAAATATGAAAACCAAGGTGTTATGAAGATCCCAACTCTTCTCCAGACCAGGGCCGCTCATGTAGGAATTTCTTCGAGTCATTTGGAGTATCAAATTTGGCAATAAAAATCCTTTAGAGCATAAATACATGTCACATTTTCGGGTCCATGAAGAAAATTCCCATTGATGTAAGTCATGTGATTTCTACCAAAAACCATTTAACCTACATATTATTAAAACTTTATATTGAAGAGTAGAAAAAGGTGGTTTCCTTTAGGAAAGTAGAACTCCCTAGAAGGAATTTGTTTCAATTGTAACAATATAGGTAGTTTCCTTTAGGAAGTAGAACTCCCTGGAAGGAATTTGTTTCATTTGTAACAATATAGGGACATGTGCTATGTTGAGGTTGATATGTAGGGTTGGAAGCCTTTCCTTGTGCCATATTCTTGTAGGAGATAGATCCACTAGATGTCCTAGGTCCCATAGCTCCTCATCATTGCCTCATATTAAAAAAAATTGTTGAGTTCCTTGTAATGCAGGCATGCTTAGTATTTCCGGAGTCATAATGCAACTTCCCTTAAAATAGTAAGCTTCATTTTTATGTAGTGATGCCCCACCTATTCTTTATGTGTTGCTTCATAGTTTTAATTCTCTGTGCTCATTGTCGAGAAAAGGGTCGATTTACCATTGATGTTGTTGATGGGAATATTAAAAGGGTTGATTTACCATTGATGTTGTTGATAAAAATATCAAAATGATTCCATTCCTTCTTTCCAAATAGTTCCTTTTGGTCAAAACTATCTTGGCATATCTCATCCTACCATAGAGAGGACTGTACTCATTAACCCCAGACCATGGAACTCCTTCTCTACTTGTAAAAAAATACTATGGCCATTCTCTGTAGAGGATGAAAACTTTAATGGTTGTGAAGAGCTCCATTTATATGGTTTTGTACGCTAATTTTTAATTATTATTATTAATTTTTTTTTTAAGATTTGCATTGAAAGGGTATGTTAAAATGCTAAATATGTTGGGATTCATGGTTAAATACTTGTTGTTAAATACTAATTTTTTTGTTTGTATATATTAAGATTCTAAAGAATGCATACATTTTGGTTTTTGTGTAGTAAAATATAGAATAATTTCTAGTAATTTACTGAATCCTTAATATTTAATATTTGTGTGTCTATTTTGGAATAGGGATTCCAAAATTTTAATTCAATTATCAATAATTATTAGTTGGATGGTAGGATTCAACCTCCACATCATATTTCAAATATTCTTACTAGTACAACCACACTAAAAATATTAATGTGCTTGATATAGAAGGCTTCATAAATATAACAAAAAATATTGCAACAAGAAGAATGACTTACCAATGCACAACTTTACCACATTAACCATGTATAAAAAGGTTATAGGCCAATTTTAACCTGAGAGAAAAAAGGAATTACACATCTTATTGTAAAATGAACCCTTTTGCTAAATAAAGTATAAATCAATGTTATAAATAATAATGAGGAACCTATCATGGAAAAGCTTATTATGATTGGAATAATATCATTGGAATAATATCAAATCTCTAGGAAATTGGTGGGCAGAGGAGCCACTTGGCAAGAATCTAATTTTTTAAATTTATTAAAATTAATGGACAATTTTGCTAATTTTTTTCTTATATATAATCACATAATCATGGAAATTTGGCAAATTTTTTATAAAATACTACAAGATTTTTGCAAATCCAGGTTAGGTTACAATTGTCAAACTTCAATATTTTTTTTTTCAGCTATATTCTGACCACTTTTGACAATTCTATGTAGACAACACCATATATAAATGAATGCCATGAATAATAATGAGGAACTTATCATGGAGGAAGTTGTGAATTGGAATAATCTCAAATCTCTGGAAAATTGGCACTAAGCCAATCCTCTTTGTCTAGGTAGGCAACCCCATATATAAATGAATATCATAAATAATAATGAGGAACTTGTCATGGAGGAAGTTATTAGAATTGGAATAATCTCAAATCCCTAGGAAATTGGCCGGCACAAAGACAAGTGGCAAGAATATAATTATTTAAATTTATTAAAAGACAATGCAACCTAACAAAATTCCTAACAGACTACTACCCTTGATAAGCATTCACACCAAACATATGTTAAGCATACTCCCTTGAGAATCAATCTAGGCCTTCAATTAAAAAAAACAAAAAAAAGGTTAATAGATCGTCATTCACCTTAATTTGAAATAGCTAGTATTGAGGTCAAAATAGTTATTATGCCCTTTTAAATATATATATTAATTAAAAAAAAAAAAGTGAATTTAATTAATAATAATAATAATTTAAAATAAAATTATAATTTAGTTAATTTCTCTAATTTTTAAAATGTTAGCAACTAGATATGTAGCTTACTTAAGTTTTTATGATAGATTTATGCTTATCCGCTTAAGTTAATTTAAAACCACTTTAAATTAGTTTAAACAACTAACCTAGTATATATTTAAATTTAACCAATTATAAATTATTTGTATATTTTATAAACATTTCACCTAGAATTACCAAGGCTTCATCAATAATCCATGATCTATTACCCAACTAAATGTTATATCTAGCTTATATTTAGATTAGATCTCAATTTCAATAAATACTTCCCACTATCAATCAATATATTTTTTTCCCTTGTAGTTTACTCGTTAAATAATTTTGTCCTCTATAAATAAAATTGTAGATAAAATCAAATGTTTCTTTATGAGTTTATAAAAAAATCTTGTGCCACTATTTTAAGTTTTGGAGTTTTTGTTGTTGTTTAAAATTAGTTTTTAAATACATAAATAAAGTTAACATCCATCATCACTTGCTCGTCAAACTTATAATTCCAACAAATAACTACATAATTTCCAATAGATTTGGCCAGAAAAAAATATGACTTAAACGTATCTCAAACATACAACAATAATATTACTCTTAAACAAGTTGACGTAATTGGAGGTTATCCACAACAATTGTCATCCCATTTAATATTAACTAGCTAATTATTACATTGAAATAATCAAATTTAAATAATAAAACTCTAAAACACTCTTAATTGTAATCATTTTATTTAAAATTGTTCTATTTTTACTGGTTTAACATAGATTATTTCCATATCATTCTATATATAGAAATGGAAAGGTGAGATTCTTCTTTACATTTGAGAAGAGAGAGCTTGTAGTGGAGGCTGAGAAAGCTACTTGAACTTGTTCAAAGTTTGTGGTGGAGGCTGATAAAGTTATTTGAACGTGTTCACTATTTTCAGAGCTTGTGGTGGAGGCTAAGAAAGCTACTTGAAAGTGTTCACTGTTTTCAAGAGAGAGCTTGTGGTGGAGGATGAGAAAGCTACTTGAAGTTGTTCACTATTTTCAGAGCTTGTGGTGGAGGCTAAGAAAGCTACTTGAACTTGTTCACTGTTTTCAATGGCATTCAGTGAAGAAATGAAAGTGGAGGTGAGGTTTTCGTCAATGGAAAACAAGACCAAATGGAACAATGAAGCATATAGGGGAGGTTGGATTGAGGGTGTGGTCAAAATAGTTAGAAAAGGGTTTTGTTACATTTATTAGAAAAATCTTACTGACTGTAAAGAAAAGTCACTGGTGAAGGTAAAAAGGTTTATAAGAAATAGAAGAAACTCATTATTAGAGGTTTCTTTGGAGAATGTAAGGCCCACTCCACCTTACTGGTAGTTTCCTCTGCATAGCTTGGATGGACTAGTAGTTGAAGCGAAAGAAATGGATATTTGGTGGCCCGGCTTCATAGTTAGGAAGGTTGAAATAGATAGTAACCAACTTTGGTTGGTCTCCTTTCCGCACATGCACGTTTGACGACAGACCCTATCTCATACTTGAGGCCTGCCCAAGAATGGAAGGGAGAACAATGGACGTTAGTGGGGGTTTGATATTCTAATATCTCTTTCTATATGTTTTAGTTTCAGTGTAGCTGGTTCGTTTATTGAATAAATGGATTCTAATTTCATTATAGTATAATGTAATTAGATACTAAGAATATTGAATATTGGTGTGGAGGCTGCAGAAAACCTAAACATCAGACTAGTGATAAGGCTTCTGAGTGGCGAGGAAAATACGAGATACAGGGGTGAATGCAACGTATCTGAAGATTGCTCCAGGAATGCGTTAAAAGAAAAGTTGTATCCAACTTGCAGATTACACAACGTGCTGAAGAAGAGGTAAAAGGTGAAGAGGTAAATTGATTCTAATTTAATAATAGTATAATGTAATTAGATTCTAAGAATATTGAATTTTGTTATGCAGGCCGCAGAAAACCTAAATATCAGAAACACATTAAAAGGAAAAGCTGTATCCAGCTTGCAGATTGCACAACATGCTAAAGAAGAGATAAAAGGTGAAGTGGTAAATGGATTCTAATTTCATTATAGTATAATATAATTAGATACTAAGAATATAGAAGTTTGATATGCACGCTATAGAAAACCAATATATCAGACAAGTGATAAGGCTTCCGAGTGGCAAGGAAAATATGAGATACAGGGTTGACTGCAAAGTATCTGAAGATTGCTCCAGAAATCCGTTAAAAGGAAAAGTTGTATCAAGCTATCAGAAGAGTTTTTCTCTTCAAAATGCACAACATGCTGAAGAAGAGGTAAAAAGTGATTATGGTGCACAACATGCTGAAGAAGGTGAAGTAGAACCAGAGGTAAAAGGTGCACAATAAGTTGAAAAAGAGGTAAAAGGTGAAGCAGATGTGGTGCAAGATGTCTAGAGGGTCAGACCTGAAAGGGTTTAGAAGAAATTTTATGGTCGCAAACACTCTTTCTCATTGCAGCCATTTTAAATATGCATGGTTCGCTACAGCTTATGCAAAACAAAATGCATGACACTTGATATTGTTTTGTTTAATCGGATGGTATTGAAACTACCATAGTTATTTATAAATCTATTCCTTTTTTCTCGCTGAAATGAAACATTTATAAGAGGTTTGAATCCTCTTCTATTCATAGTTGGAGAAACATTTCTTTCTGTTTGTTTTCAAATATGAATCTGCAAACTATATCATTAATTAAAGATATTATACACATTTATACATGAATTAGTCTCAAGATAAGAAATCTATCTTGGACACACAATAATGTGGTTGAGAGATTCTCTCAACCACACACTAAACTAGGAATAAATATAGTTCTAGCTACTTCCTATAATGCAGGAATAGACTTCTTATATAGAGAGTGACAACCAACGACAAGTAGGAATTACATATTCCAGCATCCTCCCTTAATGACTACTTGTCGTGATATTGATTCACAAAATCTAGTCGTGGTCAATCATAAGAAGAAAAGGATATGTCAACGTCCATATAAAAGAGCAACCATCCACCAGAATGCATGGGTACCAACCACTGCAACTGCTGGTCTCGTAGGATGTCCTTCACATACATGGTTATGTCAACCATTATCACTGCATACATGTACCTGTATCGAAAAAATGTATCTGTGATTCAGATTTACCATCATCGAGAAAATCCCATGTGCAGATTCACCAACAAATGTGTCTGCGACTCCGATCTACCACCACCGGGAAAATCCCATGTGAAGAACTGACAATAACGTCTGCGACTCAGATCCACCACAAACGAGCGAATCCCATGTGCAGAACTACCAAAAAGAGAGAGTTCAATGCCTTTCTAAACCAATTATTCATGCCTAAATAACAGTGCCTAATAGTCGCACTGATTGCGCCTTTCGACGCGACTTTCAGATAGAAATACGCGCCGACCCTCCTATGCTTAGAAACAACAATATATGAGACTTGTGAGTGAGGTGTTTACTGCAATCCACCTACTCTTGTGTGCACCCGGGGCACTTGTACCCACTAAGGCTCTTTAGCCACTAAGGCTCTATATGTGGTTTCCGGTTCACCACAAACCATCACATTAAAGTGACAAAAGATGGTTTCCAGCTAACCATAAACCATTACAAGGTTGTTTTGAGATTACCACGAACTTTACACATGCCTTTACAAGGCTTACATTCCATACTCCATCTCTTGGAGTCTCCAGATGCATACAATGACCACTTACAAAACCATCCTAGACTTTCTTATAACATGCTAGGGAGTCTATCCCATAAACCCACACTAACTCAAACAAACATTTTCTTTGTTGTCCATCATAGTAGTTGTTGTTGCTTCATTACCTCCTCTTTCATTGCTCATATCTTGGGCATCTTTGACATTGTCAATTAAAGCTTGGAACTTCACATTTCACCTATCATTTGTTAGAGTAGCTAATTCTAACAAAATAACTTTACCTACATTGAGTTAGCTGGGCTCAATAAGGCTCAATAACTTAGAACATGATTCCAAGAAACTAAATAAAAAACATAAACCCTTTAGATTTAATTTCTCTATCTCTGCCCAAAGATGATTATTTCCCAAACATAACAGCAACCATTTTTCTCCAACAATACCTCTGAGGGGTCCATTGATGAAGAACCAGATTGATGACTTTTAACTGGACTCAATGTAGTGCATTCCAACACTGATGATCCGACATAGGCACTCACAGCCTCACGAAGAGAAACAATAACAATCTGTCTCTCTCAAAACAAGAATCTAGGACTCCATGGTCCGATCCTTCATCGTCCACAAATTCACTTCAGCCAGGTTGGTCCAAACACAGGAAGCTGAAAGCATTCCAACAACTCCACATGTTTTTGAACCTCTTCTAACACCTGCAGAAGACCCAACAATATATTGACCTCTTCGCTGAAAGCTGCATTGTTCAACTCAACCATGTGGGTGAAGCCACCACTGATTGGTTCCAACAAGAAATTAAGACGAATTGAAACCTAAACAAAAAACAACATTCAAGGAATCAACCCTTCTAAGTGGCCTCGTCCACCATCTCGCCATACAACCATCGAGAACTCAAATTATCAATGAACTAATATGTAGAAAAAAACATAGCAACCATCCGCTGTGCATCCCAACAACTTCACATCGGCTTCACCGGCTTTGCATGGTAGCAACATCATGTTCCTTGGCCTGTGCCTGAAAATGATTCCAAACCTCTCTAAATCATAGAAAGTTGCACCAGTGTGCATCATCTCTACCAAGCCTTTTGGAATGCAACTCCATGTCATAGCCAAACTCATTTTTTCGCCACCACAAGAAATCGCAATCTCAACAGCCAACTCCACCTTTGAGCTAGCACTGCAGCCTCACCCAGAACATGAGGAATGAAATATCTTCTTCAAGAGTGATCAATCAACACTATGATCAATCAATTCCAATATGTATAGACCGACAAAGGAGTGTTCAACATCTCCATAAATTTATGTAAATGTATCAAAGGTACGTAAGCCTGACCTTCATAATCTAGTTCTGCAAAATTATAAAATACCAGACATAATATTCATCTATCTTCTTCCAACTTCTGAGTTTCCACCTTCTCTACTGTTGATTTCTCCCCTGAGTATCATTGCTTGCCTACTGCTTGCCTACTGAAGAAGGTACATATTTGTATTTCCAAAAAAAAATACAAAAAATAACCAAAAGAGTACAGAATACTATTTCACTTCACATCGATGTCTTCGTACAACCGTGTAGAGTCTGAATCATTGCTTGTTCTACAAAATGCCAGGTTTGAGCCTAGCCTCCTCTACCATCAAGGTAACCGCCATTGCTGCCTCTGCTTTTGTCGCAGCCTGGGCCTCCTCCATGGTGACCGCCATCAGCCGAGGGGTGTTTCCTCTTGAACCACACAAAGTGACTCAAAGAAGGTCTTTAGATCTGATTGAGTAACCTTCTTGTCAATATTTTTACAGTAAATTGTCTGTGCGCACATTTCTCATTCTTCTTCCGTCCTTGGAAGAAATGCGGGGTTCACTGGGGAAATTGCAGTTTTTAGAAGGTAAGACCCTGACTGGATAATATCCAAGCATAGTCCTAGCAAGACTCAGAGCTGCTCTTGCAGAACTTTCATCAGTAAACTCTACGAAAGAAAAAATGGAGAACTGAGTTAGGATCACCATAGACACGACAATCAACAACCTGCCCACAATTGATAAACAAAGCTGCAAGTTGCTCTTCCATCACCTACTGATCAACATTTAAGACATAAACAATTCTCTGAATGCTGTCTTCTTGTTGAGCTTGGCTTGTTCTGCTATTCAATCTGCATTTTCCTTGATTGTTGTTGGTTTTCTCACGTAGATAGATTGTATCCCAACTGGGGCTCTCTAATTCCCACACAAAAATTCCATTGCAATTCAAGGATGAACTCCAGCGGATCTCACCAACATGCCATGCTGCAAATCCAACACCAACACGCTCACGCAACAGGCTTACAATGCAGGCCTTCCTTTTCACTACCTCATCGCCGATCCACTCCAAGAGAAACGTTCAAACAGCTCCAAATAACACCAAGCTTCCAATCTCATTCTTAAATTATCCACACATAAAACAACTGCGAACGTGTTCCAAATACCAACTAATATATGTACTCATGCTGCCAATATCAACACCAAACACCCACACATCATCATGACACTTTGCGAGTAGCAGTACTTCAATTTCAGACATCCTCCACACACGACACAGAAATATGATCGTGGTCGGGTATACTGCTCGGAACACAAAAATTCAACCCAGTAAAGCAAATTGGTAGCCCTTCAACAGACTGTGCATGCAGTCGAGCCGTTATCGCCTGCATATGGCAGAGCATCAAAGAGGCGATGGGAATCAACCTTACCAAAAATGCTGAGAATTAAACATATTATCTGAACCGGCTGCACCATCAAACTCGCGCTCACCGTACCAAATACACTGGCTCAGATCCAATAGATCACTTACAACAGTCATGACTCTTGATGAACAAATAGATATTTAATATGAAACTATATAAATACAGCCATTCATTTTCCTATGCCCACAAAGGGCCAAACGCCCTTATGGAACTCTGATACCAAGATAAAATATCAATCTGCAAACTATATCATTAATCAAAGGTATTACACACATTTACACATGAATTAGTCTCAAGATATGAAATATATCTTGGATGCACAATAATGTGGTTGAGAGATTCTCTCAACCACACAATAAACTAGGAATAAATATAGTTCTAGCTACTTCCCATAATGTAGGAACAGACTCATATAGAGAGTCACAACCAATGACATGTAGGAATTACATATTCCAATATAAATTAAGCTGCATATGTTCAGAAAATCCAAATTCCTATTACAATGTGTTATTAATACATATTGTGGAACAATCAATGTCAATCAGTAATTTAGTTAACAATTTGAATGTCTTACTTTGTTTATAGTTTAGTGATTGTGTTTTGAGTATACTGGATTAGTTTGTAAGAGTTGATCAAGTTTGAGTAGCAAATATACAACAACAGGGAAAATGCATTACATTGTGGTATGCTAAATTGAAATGTATTAATATAATGCATTACATTGTGGTATGTTAAATTGAAGTGTATTAATATAATTTTGATGTTTATAGTTAAGATGATGAATTTTTTATTTATTATAAAATTGATTTTTTTTATTAATATAAATAATTTTTTTTATTATTATTTTTAATTTAGTTAAAATAGTAATTTATATACCGTTTTGGGTCCATTATTTAAAAGTCTGTTTATGAAATTAGTCAGATTATTAAATTTTATTAAGGAAAGGGCAAGCAAAATTATATATATATATATGTAGTGTTAAAAATAAAGAAACTTTAATTTAGTATATTTGACTGTCTAACCCAAGATTATATTATTATATTTAGGGACTTGTTATATAATTTTATAATCATCTTCTAACTCAAGATTATATTGTTATATTTAGGGACATGTTATATATTTTTATAATAATCTTTGAAAGATTAAATTAATCATGTTTGTTTTAAGGAATCTAGTAAATATTGATTCATTTTGGTCTATTTAAATATTTGAATTTATCACTTGGGGTTATCTAAATTGACAATAAAATTGTTGTCCTCTTTCCTAACTAAAATTTGATAATGTCTTGAAATATTATTTATTTATTTTTTAAAAATAAAATGTTTTTTATTTATTGAAAAGAGTGCAAACTTATTTTAGAGTGTAAAACACAATGGCAATTTTCATTGTTTAAATTGTATTTTTAGACAACTCATTAAATATGCATAACATATTAAACAACATAACATATATATTTTTATTATTATGATAGTTGACATTTAATTTCTATTTAGAGAATATTTTATTTTTATTTTAAGAGATACATGTCTCAACTCCAAGTTGAGTACATACATACTTACACATACCCTTCACACTCGGTACAATGAGCCTCTTGGCTCAAAAAGTGTTTTCACATGTATAATTGTTTTATATATTGTTTTGGTAAGATTTGAAATTGATAGTTATTTTTTTTTAATTAAGTTAAGCTCTTTGCATTAAGTCAAATGAGAACTATATGGACAATAAAATTAGTATTAAATGTCTTTTCAAAAGAAAATATACCAATAACATAAGTTCAAAGTCTTACATTGTTAAGACCTTGACTAACTAGAGCATCTTGTAAATAAAAAACTTATAAAAATAGGATGGGTATGGTGGGCTTTAACATATATTGATATGAGAAGGCAAAAGAGACTACTAGTTTTGCAAGCATAAAACTAATTAGTAATGTGTATGAGATGGTCACTATGCTCATATAAGGAGAAATAGATGTTGAGTAATGTCCCAATTAGAAAGGAGAGCTTGGGGCGTATACCATAATTTTTTCCTCAACTCTACCAAACTCATAGAATTCTTGGTGAGTCCTCTTGTACCTCCTATGCTAGTTGAAATATTCAAATTGTATTTAATTATGTGCTAGCATCATGTCTAGAGTGCTTGCAATGTGTCAAGTATAGTGGTAGTTGCAACCACATCCCTTTGAGTATAATATGTTTTTGAGTTACTTTAAATTATAATAGCTATTTTATTTCATACTAATATTAGCATATTCATTTTATATATAGTTAACTATTAAAATTAATATTAATATTCATAAAATAATATGACTAATATTTTAAATTTTTATTATAACAAATTAGCATTGATATAATTTCTTAGTATATATAATTTATAAACATTTAATTTAAACTAATAAAATTGCATTTTATTAACTAATTAATTATGGAATAGTGTAATTACGAAATTAATAAAAACATGAAAGAAAAGAAATCACATGCATTGCATGTGGTGACTGCACAATCTATCAATGATACAAATACTGCACAAATGTGAGCATGCAGTCTACATTCAATCAATCAATGATACAACAATAAATACATCACGAGAGAATAGGGAGTTGGGAAAAAACTCCTACAACCTATGAACTAATCCTAACTTAAGGAGTTACATTACAACTATGTATTTATCTCTCCATTAATACAATATAATGTTAATTATTTTCAACTCTCCCCCTTAATGGAGAAAGGATTACCCCTTAGTCCTAACATCCCTCTAAACAAGTTAAACGTCACTTTCCCAAGAGGCTTAGTAAAAATATCAGCCACATTTTCACATGTTTTACAATATTCAACAAAGATTTCTTTTGACTAGACTTTTTCTCTAACAAAGTGAATTTGAGTGTCAATGTGTTTCATGTTCTTATGAAACAATTGATTGTTTGCTAGCTTAATGGAACTCTAGCTATCACATTTGATGATATTTTCCTCTTTCTGCTCTTCTCTTGCATCATTGAGAAGCCTCCTCAACCAGCTAGCTTCACATGTTGCTGAGCATAATGCTTGGTACTCAGCTTCAACTCAAGATAAATACATAGTGCTCTGGTTTTTACTGCTCCATGATATGACCCACATCTAATACTAAATGCATAACTTGTGATGGATCATCGATAATCCAGGTTACCTACCCAATCAAATTCTAAAAAACCTGCTAATGTAACATCAGATGTATTAGTGTATAAAATGCCATATTTACTAGTACCGTGAAGATACCTTAACACACTTTTTTCTGCCACCCAATGACATTCAAGAGGTTTATACGTGAATTGGCTCAACACACTTGCAGAGTATGCTAAGTCTAGTCTAGTGGTAGTTATGTATATTAGACTACCAACTAGCTACCTAGATACAAAGTGGCATTCACCTCCTTAGAGCCATTGTCACTACAAAATTTCAGATTCTTCTTCAATGGTGTTGATGTTGTTTACACTACTCCATTATGAGATTTTTGAGAAACCCTATGAAATTCTTCCCTTGAGTAAGGAAAGTCTCCTGAGAGTCTCTCCATACTTCCAAACCAAGGCAATAATGTAAAATTCTGAGGTCTTTCATTTAAAAATCGTGTGACATCTGAAATTTGAATTATTTGATTAATACATCTACATTACTTGTTATAATCATGTCATCCACATACAAGGAAATCAAAATAATATGGCTCTGTTCATCATAAATGGTATATAGATTTGGATCATTCATACCCCTATGAAAACCATGTTGTAAGTAAAATGAATATATCTTCTCATACGAAGACATGGGTGCTTGTTTTAAACCATATAGTGCCTTTTTCAAACTACGCACTAAATGTTCATGCCCTTGCTTAACAAACCCTTCAGTCTGGACTAAATAAACCTCTTCCTTTAAATCTCCATTTAGGAATGCAGACTTAACATCTAACTGATGTAGCTTCCACTTATATTTTGTAGCTAAGGAGATTAACATTCTAATAGTATTCAGTTTGGCTATAGGAGAAAAGGTTTCTTCAAAGTCAATTCCCTCTTTCTGTGAATAACCATTTGCTACCAATCTAGATTTAAAATTTTATATACTCACATCCACATTAAATTTAGGTTTTTAAATCCACTTGAAACCTATGGGTATTTTTCCTTCAGGAAATTCAACTAGTTCCCAAGTATTCTTTCTAAGAATAGATTTAAATTCGTCATTCATTGCAGCACTCCACTCATGAGATTGACTAGCTTCTTTATAATTTGTAAGCTCTATAACATTAAAATTTTTTGACATTAAAGAACAATATTTCAATCTAGCTCGTAGTTGAGTCTGCCTACCTGATCTTCTCGGTAAAGGCCTCACATCAAATATGTCTATTTCAGACCTTTGCGGGCTTGAATTATTGACCACATCACCCTCCTCTTGTTCTTTCTGTTGTTGTTGTTGCTTTTTATTATCCTCACTGCATTCTTCCATCAACAATGGAATGTGCCATTCATCAAGAATTTTTTCCTTTCCTTCCTCAACCTGCTCATGAAATATGACATCTCGACTTGCAAAGACTTTATGATTCAAAGGATTAAATAACTTATAAGCTTTAAAATCAGTGCAATATAATACAAAGTTGCATTTCATGGTCTTAGGATATAACTTCTTTCTATCTTCTTTAGGTATATGGGCAAAGTATTTTGACCCAAAAAATATTAAATGATCCACTATTGGCTTATATTCATAAAGTGCTTCATAAGGGGTTTTAAAATTAAGAAATTTAATGGGACTCCTATTTCTTAAATAAACAATAGTGTTGATTGCTTCAGCCCAAAAACCATTTGATAGACACTTACCTTCAATCATACTTCGTGTTCACTCAACTAGGTTTCTATTCTTTCGTTTTGCAACTCCATGTTGCAGAGTCTGTGGCACTGTGAACTATTGAATAATCCCATGATCTATGCAAAATTTTATGAAATCTCCCATCTTGTATTCTCACCCATGATCTTAGCGGAGAATATTTATGAATTTCCCTGTATGCTTCTCCACCATATTCTTAAATTATTTAAAGCATTGAAATTTCTGGCTCTTCTTGTTGATAAAATATATCCAAGAGAATGTAGTGCAATCATGATTAAAGTGTACAAAATAATATGCACCACCTAGCGACCTACTCTGCATAAATCCACATACATCTGTATGTACAAGCTCCAGAATATCCCTTTTCTTCCTATCAACATTCAAAGGAAACTCTTCCCTGTGAATTTTCCCTAATGCACATCCATCATAATCTAAATGAACATTATGAAAAGCAGGAAGTCCATCAACCAAACCTTTCCTTTGAAGTAGCATGATATCTTGTAAGTTAAGATGACCGAATCTCTGATGCCAAATATTCTCGGCTGTTAATCCTGTTGAAAATAGATTTTTGTGTAGCATGCTCTTGACATTCAATCTATATGGCTTCCTACACACACTCCTGATGCAGCTAGTTCCTTCTTGGTGTCCTTTATGACACAATATGTTTTGAATCATTCAACTTGTAGGTCCTCATTTGTTATTATTGACACGAAGATGAAGTTCTTCTTGATCCCGGGTACATACATTACATTTTTGATATGTTTGATATCACCGCTAGGCAACATCACCAGAATATCAACGTACCCCTTAATCTCATAACCTCTCTCATCACCTAGATAATTTTAGCTCGAAAAGTAGTTTCTTTAAAGAAATCAAACCAACTTCTATTACATGTCATATGTGAAAATGCACCTGAATCAACATACCATATTTCGGTCTCATCCTCATCACAAGCTAAAACATTACAATCAGATACAAACAATCAGAAATCATGACTGTGACCTTCATCAGAAAAGTATCATGTGTGCTTTCTCTATTTATTTCTAGCCTCATCCTCCTGTCTCTTAAAACAAAACTTAGCTTGATGACCGATTTTTCCACAGTAGAAACATTTAATGCCATAAAATTTACTTTTGTTACTTGCAGACATACCTCTAAATGGTCTCTTTTGGAAAGCACCATCAGCTTTTTGTTGATGTGGATGTTTCCTTTTGTATGGCTTCTTCTTCGCCATTAGAGCAATATCAGCACTCTATGGTCTAAAATTCTACCGCTTCTCTTCTTCCTATAACCGAATTCATGTCAGCTCTTCAAATTCCAGGGCTTTATCTCATGTAGATAAGCGTGTGATGAATATCTAGTATTCATCCATCATCTTGTTCAATGTAATTGTGACAAGATAAAAATCAAACACCTTCTCCCTGATGTCACCTAATTTGTCCTTCAGGTCTTTGACCCTTGCAATGAATCCAACAACAGATTAATTCTCCTCCATCGTCATTGAAAACAACTTTCCTTAGGAGAGACAAGATGTGATTGGTGTTTTGTGTTTGGTATAAATTTTTGAGGATTGTCCAGATCTCACTAGATGATTTACCATCTCTTATATGTGGGATAATATTGTCTTTAACAGACATATTCAGTAAAACTTTCGCCTTGTTCTCCCTTTTATTTGAATCTTGTATGAGTGCAGCCATAGTTATTGCACAGTTCGGCTTCTTCTCATCACCACTAACGATCGACCATGCACTCACTCCCTCAAGAAACATCTATAGCCTGAATTTCCAATTGGTATAGTTATTCCCATCGAGTTTGCTAGTCTTGTTGAGATAAGTTTTTGTAAAATTGTTCATTTGGGACTAATTGGATTGAAAATCCTCTGATCTTCAATCGATTCTAACCAAGTGAACAATTACAAGCTACAAAAAAAAAATTCAACATATACCAGAATCTGATAATAGATCCGCGACCGATCTGGTACGATCTTTGTGTTTGCAACTCAGATCCACCACTAATATAAAATATTGATGTGTCTGCTACTCATACCCACCACTAATCGGGAAAAATCTCATGAGAAGAACCATAAAAGAGGTCAGCATTGCTATCAGCCAAAAATCTGCATTGATCAAAAATTTGTTAAGTGATTGTTTACTGTCATGGGAATGACCTTGAAAAACACGTTGATCCAGTTAAAAGCTTCTGTGGCTCCGAAAATCATGCTAATCAATGCTACTGCTACTCCAAAAATCTGGCTGATCAGCTTTGTGCTAAAAAAATTAAGACTTGAGAGAAATTGAGTTCCTCCTTTGAGTAAGGTGTTTTTGCA
Organism: Pinus albicaulis; assembly: GCA_034641835.2. Classification (NCBI taxonomy): domain Eukaryota; kingdom Viridiplantae; phylum Streptophyta; class Pinopsida; order Pinales; family Pinaceae; genus Pinus; species Pinus albicaulis. Next base: position 2,073,387,143 of record CM076575.1, on the reverse strand, counting down.
GGACACCTACTCCGCTGTGAGTACTGAGGCTCCTATGTGCACTATAGCCATGAAGGCTCTGTAGCTGCGAAGGCTCTTTAGCCACTAAGGCTCTGAAGGTAAATCATGCTCACTCAGTCTAAGCTCTGATACCATGATAAAAACAGGAAGGAAAAAAAATGTATTGAATAAAAAAGCAGCTCACAAATGAGTACTACACCTGGAGACTACAGAAACTGGAGCGCACACTCTACATTCAATCAATCAATGATACAACAATAAATACATCACAAGAGAATAGGGAGTTGGGAACAAACTCCTACAACCTAGGAACTAATCCTAACTTAAGGACTTACATTAAAACTATGTAACCATTTCTCCATTAATACAATACAATATTAATTATTTTCAATTGAAATGGTCTTTGTATTTTGCTGGTTAATTTTAATTAAAATTGGACAACGATTTTTAGAAAATTGAGTTTAAGATGTTTGATGAATTTGAGTACCCTAAAAGTTTTTCATGTTGTTGAATCCATTTATACATTGAAAATTTTAATTCAAACAACAAAAAACAAAATCTTGCTTAAAATTGTATCACCAGATTTCAGTGAAAAAGGTTATTTCATCTATAAATTATACTACACCATTAATCATTACATGAAATTAATCCAATTTAATATTAAATTAGACAAGTTTAAATAACAAGCTTCTAACATAGGTATTGCATCTTCATACCAATTAAACGTATATCAGTAATCATTATCATTCTTATCCTTCCCAAGGCTCACCTTTTTTATATGCACTCGACATAGGTTAAGAACAAAAGCCTATGATCAAAGTGGATTTGTATAAGGCTTATGATCGGATATGTTGGGATTATTTGTTACAATTTTTAGCAACATCTATTTTTTTTAGCATATTGGACTTCAGGGGTAGGCTCTCTAATTTCATCTACCTTCTTCTCTATATTGATTAATGGATCACCTCTGTCTACCTTGAATTCCTAAAGAGGTTTGAGGCAATTTGATCCTTTCTCTCTATTTCTTTTCAATTTGGTTATTGAAGGGCTTGAGATATTTTATAATAAATATTGTTCATTGGGTCATATATTTGGATTATGTTTTTTTGATGAACACCTATCGATTACTAATCAATAATTTTTTGACAAGATTCTTCTATTTGGCCCACCCACTTTAAAGGAAGTGAAGGGAATAAGGAATATTGTTTAAAGTATCATGGAGGATTTAGGAAAACTGATAAATAATGATAAAAATAATAGCTTTTTTTTAAACTATCAATAATCTATTTAGGGTTATTTGACTTGAGTATTGGAAGTTTTTCGTTCTCAATTTCCTTCTAAATATTTGGGAGTGTCTCTAGCCTTATATTACAACTAGGTAGAAATTTCTAAAGACCTCTTAGATACATTTCAATTGAAGGTCAGTAGTTATATATTTCAAGCCTTTAAATTTGTAAGAAGATTAGGGCTTACTAAAGTAGTTTCATAGGTGTTTCCAAACTATCAAATGTGGGTTATGCGAATTAATAATGAAAATAGTTTGTAATTGAATTTAATCTTTATGGTGTGACTTCCTTTGGAGAGCCTCGATTGAAGAATAATGTTGGTCTCTATTTCGATGGAATAAATTGATTATGCCCAAATTATCTAGTGGACTAAGTTTACATGATTTGGAATTTATTAGTGAAGCTTATGGTATGAAACATTGGTGGCTTTAACTTAAGGGAGGTTTTGAATTAGGGAAGTGCATTTGGCTCAAGACGTGCGCTCTTGAAAACACAGGAGGAGAATTTGTGCTATGATGGTTACATTCCAGGACCAAAAATTTGTAACTCGATGTAGAATTACAAAGAGATAGTCAGTAAGAATGCCTTATGGGATCTCAAAGGAAATAAGATTTATTTTTTGGAGAATGCTTGATAACAATTAATTCTTTTGGAAGAGAATGAGATTTTTCGTCCCATTAAAATATTGACTAAAGCTCTGGGTGCAAAAATTTTGTTTACTATTGGAAACCTCCCGATGATCATCAGTTATGGCGATGATGGAAAGATAAAAGTGACTCAACTCCTACTGAATCCACTTACCCTTGGGAGGATTTTAAAAAGGCACTAGGATTTAGGCAGATTAGGAGTTCCGAGGAGGATGATTTTTTATGATAGGGTCAACAATTACTTTTCTCTTTCTCTCTTAAAGAAGCCAATTCCATGATTGCAAACTTGTCATCCATGGAGAAGGATATTTTGTGGACCTGGATATGGGTGTTCATGTGGTGGAAAAAAAATCAACTTTATTATGGTTAATGACTTGGGGGTCACCTTCTCACTTGAGATTGAATCTGTAGAAAGGGATATGAGGACCATCTTTATGTCACCTTTTTTGTTCAGGAAAAAGAGTCAAAAAAGAATATTTTTTTCCTTGTTCCTTTGTGGTTGGTATTTGGGACCTTCCTCCTCATATTTCTCGATTGGTTCACACATTCTTGGGATATTTTAAGGCACTATCAAATCAATGGTTTCATTAGGAATTAAAAAACCCTATCATTTTGTGTGCTTTGCAGTTGGCGTTAGGATTTATCCTTTGGAATATATGGAAAGAACAAAATTTATGAATTTTTGGTAAAAGGAATAGATGAGTTTTAGTTCTAAAAGAGGTGATTGTTTTGAATATTCCGGAAACTATCCTTGCATCTCCTTGGATTACTCTTAATTGGGAGATGAAGGAGTCTAAAGAAAATATTCTGAAGAACCTTGATTTGGATCCTTCTATGACCACTTGCTCTTAATATTTGGTGCAATATTCACACCATTATATTTTTAACTCATAATATCCACGTGTGAGCTCCTTTATTAAGTAAAGTTTTGATGCGGCCTCCAAAGGAAACCCTGAAGTAACTAGATGTGGAGGGAATTTTGAAGATTAAAATTACTTGTCATTACGAATCTATGCAATTCCATTTGGGATGGAAAGTAATTATTTAGTTGAATTTCTAGTAGTTGAGAGAGGTCTACATATTACAGTTAGGGATGTTTTTTGATTACTAGAAGTTCCTTTTGACTTATAGTTCATCATTCATTGCATCCAAAAGATGTTAAATGGGAAACACGTTCATAAAACGGTGCGCAACTGGAATAAACAAGAGGTGGTTTATACTATTAATGGTCACTTATTCAATTTTGATTATATTATTGTTCAACATACCTGTCATGAAGGGAATAGAGTGGCAGACTCATTACCTAGTTTGGGGTGAAAAAATTCATAACTTTAGTTTGGATGACACATGGAAAATTTCTTATATGAATGATGACATTATTTGTATACAACAGTGGGTTGAGATTGGAAAATGTTAATGGGATGGAGGTATCCCTGATGGGAGTGTCATTAATGGATCTTGTCATTAATGACTCATTCTAAGGGTTTGAGTGGAGAGCAGGTTAGCGACATTGAAAATGTCTTCTATACCCTACACTTACCTATTCCTCATTTTTGTGTATCATGAACACCATTCCCTTGGTTGGAGTCACCAACTCATGTCCCTTCATGTTAAATGCTCGAAGGTAGTTGTAATCGAGAGGAGGTACAATGTAAGTTTTCACATTGTAGCTTATTACTCTATAATTAATATCAACAAGGTATCTGAGGGTATATTGGCTCTTTTCTTAAGAGAAATTGACAAATTATTCACTGAGACCATTAATGACTGTATGAAGTATGGGAGAAATGTGTGCTTTAAAATGTGTTAGAAAATTATATATTATAGAGCAATGGAAATAATATAATATATGCAGAAACACAAACACAAGAAACACATAAAACCAGAGAGACACAAATATACGTGGTTCACCCAGTTTGGGCTACGTCCACCCCAAACAGCCAATCCTTCCTTTCTATTATCCAACAAAATGAAGAGACACAACCTACAAAAGATCCACTATAATATCCTCTGTTCTCTCTCACAGTCTCCCTATCTGTTTCTTTCTCTAAAAATACACATACAATACACAACCGCAATACAATACCCTCATACAAAATAAGGGGTTTCCTTCTAGGGCAAAAAAACCTAAAATAAACATAACTTCTACCGTTAGATAATCCTCCTATTTAATGACCTAGAATGACTAGAAATTACAATACTTTTACAATGCAATTTTACATATGTTTTTAACTTCGAGGGCATTGCCCTCGAACCGCCCCCAGTCCATAAAGTCATAACTGACCCCCTTGAACCCCCAAGCAACGTTTAATTATGGTAGGCGTTGCCACCCCATTAAGAGAATGGGTACAACGCTATGATACATCTAAGGAAATAAGATAATCAGGCTCCACACCCAATAATCTCCCACTTGGAGACTAATTGTAGCAACTCCCACGTTGCTTCATTTGATGGACAATGACTCCACTTTAGACCCGCCTGTTTCTAATCTTCATCATCATACTTGAAGACTAATTTAAACTGAGCATAATCTCAATTCTCCCTGGTTACAACTTTTGTTAGCATATCTACAGGATTCTGGCTAGTGTGTATCTTTTCCAGCTTCAGCTTTCCATCTTCCAACACTGACCTTATGAAATGGCACTTGAGTTGTATGTGTTTAGTCCAGGAATGAAATTTTGAGTTCTTTGCAAGATGAATGAACTTTGGCTGCCACTTTATAACGTGCCCATCTCATGCTTCTTACCCAATTAATCCATAAACCTTTGTAACCAAATAATTTCTTTACTAGCCTCTCTAGCAGAAACATACTCTGCTTCTGTTGTTGAAAGTGCAACAACACTTTGGATTTTTGAAACCCAACTGACAATTGTTCCACCTACAGTAAATACATACCCTATAGTGCTCCTCCTGTTATCTCTGTTACCTGCCATATCTGCCTCAACATATCCTTGTAAAGAAATGTTTGAACCACCAAAGCATAATGCTTGATTTGTGGTACCTCTCCAGTATCTGAGAACCCATTTCACTGTTATCCAATGTTATTTTATTGGATTGTTCATGTACCTGCTTACAAATCCCACTGCATGTGCAATATCAAGCCTTGTGTAGACCATTGCATACATTAAGCTTCCAACTGTTGATGCATATAGAAATTTATACATATAATCCATTTCTTCATGTGTTTTGGGGCACATCTCCTTAAAGTTTGAAATGGCTAGAAAAAGGTGTACTAACTGGTTTTGCATTCTACATATTAAATATTTTCAACACCTTTTGTATGTACTCATTTTGGGACAATTTTAATTTGTGAATTTTCCTGTCTCTAGTTATTCTCATACCGGGGATTTATTTTGTAGCTCCAAAATCCTTCATTACAAAGGAATTTGCCAATTTTCTTTTGAGCACATTTATTTCCTACATGTTGGACCTTGCAACAAGCATGTCATCTACATAAAATAAAAACATAATATCGTTGCCATCATTTTTCTTTTTTAGATAAACAAAATGATCATAGTGACATCTAGTATAACCTTGTTCAGACATAAACCTATCAAATTTTAGATACCACTCCCTTGGAGCCTGTTTTAACCCATACAAACTCTTCCATAAATTGCACACTAATTTTTCCTTCCCCTTGACCTCATATCATTCTGGTTGCTGCATATAGATATCTTCCTCCAAATCTCCATGGAAAATTGTTGTCTTTACATTTAATTGTTCAAGATTAAATCTTCCACTACTACAAGAATTAAAATAGTTATTATTGAATTCATCTTAGCAACAGCAGAAATATTTCATCAAAATCAATACCTTTCTTTTGTGCAAACCCCTTCACCACAAGTCTAGCTTTATACCTCTATTTTAATCCATCTTCTTCCTTTAGCCTGTAAACCCATTTATTATGCAATGTAGTTTTACCTACAGGAAACTTGAATAAATCCCAAGTCTGGTTATGTATTAAGGACTCCATCTCTTCTTTCATGGCTAGCTCCCACTTCTTCCTGGTTTTAACCTCTATTCCTTCTTCATAACATTCGGGTTCACCAAAATCAGTCAACAATAAATAATATAATGAAGGAGAGTATCATTCAGGGAGTTTACTTATCCTGGTAGATCTTATGACACCACTTTCAGGTGTTTGAGGTGCCTGTTGCTGTTGTGTCTCTTGATTATTATTATTTTCAGGCACCTTTACTTTTTTTGTGGTCTCATCAAGAGCTGTGTATTATTTTTTTTATTTTTCCTGTTTCTTTTCTTGCAACTGATTCTTATACAAGACCCTTTCATTGACTATTACATATCTTCTCCTAATGATTTTTTGATTTTCATAATCAGATAAGCAATAACCAAAATCATTAACACCATATCCAATAAAGGTACATTTCTTTTATTTTGCCTCAAGCTTTGTCCTATTTTATTTATTAATATGGACAAAGGACTCAAAACCAAAAGGCTTTAAAAAGGAGTAGTTTACCTTTTTACCTGTCCATGCCTCCTCTAGAATACCATCATCCAAGGAACTTGAAGGCCCTCTGCTTATTAGATAAACAACAATATCTACGTCATCTGCCCAAAATTTTAAAGGAAATCCTGCATGCGATCTCATGCACCTTGCACGCTCCATGATTGTTTTTTTCATCCTTTATGACACACCTTTTTCTTGTGGTGTTCTTGGAACTGTCTTCTCTCTGTGAATTCCATGCTTTGAGCAATACCTATCAAACTCTTCGCTGCAATATTCACCTCCATTGTCTGATCTCAGACACTTCAACTTATTTCCTGTCTCAATCTCAACCAAAGCTTTCCATTTCTTGAAAGTATCAAATACATCAAATTTATTCTGAATACAATAAATCCATGTTTTTCTAGCTGCATCATCAATAAAAGTAACATAATAATAAGAGACACTGAGAGATTATACCTGAGAAAGTCCCCATACATTTGTATGCAAAAGCTCTAATTTTCCGCTCTTCTTTTCTTTCCCAACTCTGAGAAATTTGACTCTCTTCTGTTTTCCATAAATACAATTCTCACAGAAATCCAAATCAACATTCTTCAAACCCGACAACAAATTTATGGAGTGAAGAATATTCATCCCCTTCTCACTCATGTGTCAAAGCTTATGATGCCATAAGGTTGCATCTGCTACTTTGGAAGTTAAATCATTAACATAGTTAGAAATACCATTGCATAAATACAATGTACCAACCTTTTCTCCTTTTGATATTACCAAGGCTCCTTTGGCAACCTTCCAAGTTTTGTCTGTGAAAGTTGTCACACAACCTTCACTGCCTAAATTCCCTAGTTCACGATTCAGAAATTGAATGGGTAGTAGTTCTACCCACCTTAACGCTCCAAGGTATTGATTCCATAGGTATTTATTTTAACTGTCAAGTCTTGGTTTGTGGTGTATTGTACTGAGGAAATTTCTCTATATGGTTTTAAAGGGCGTAATCTCCCTTCCAATTTGGTAATGTGTTATGGGTTTCCTATGCCACTTGTATCTTACAATTTGTGGTTATTTTTGTGTTTGGAATTAGTATGTATTAGGGTTATGAGGTCATTCCTTATACCATATCCTATGAAAGTTTCCAGGATTTGTGTTTGTGTTTTTTTCACCTTCATTTAGGCATTTCATTATTTAATGCCACTAGTATCATTATATATAAAATGGATACTATTCATAGTTAGTTGGTACAACCTTCAATTCTCTACTAAAGTACTCCAATTTTATAATTTCAGAGATGGCCTTTTATTTGGGCTTAGATTTGTCGAGTCTCATGTTTATCTCCTTATTTATTCTATTGTTTTTTTTGTTAGTATTTTGTGTGTGTTTTTGTCATTACCCTCTGTGACTATGGCCCCTAGGCATGTAATTCCAACTTGTAGAGGGGGTGTGAGGAGTTCATAATATCATCATCATAAGTTTTTTGGGTGGGAGTATGTGGAAAATTATTTTTTTATGTTCCTCTGAAAGCAAGGAAGGAAATTATCCACCTCAAATCAAAGAAGTTTGGAAACTGATCCTACTTCTCTAATTCTGAGGTTCAAGGAGAGGGCCTCAAATGGATCCCTAACTTTGGGAAATTCAAAAAATTAAGACTTCACTTCCTTCAATCACTAAGAGTGACCCAATAATGGATACCCTCTTCCAAATTTTCCTAAGAGATAAGCATGCAGATAATTTTAAATTGTTTACAGGGAAAGAGGATATAAAAAGAGTTCTCCGAAACATTAATTTTTTATGGGATGATAATAATTATGTAGAGATTAAATAGGGTGGTGAAGTATGTGGTATCTGAGTCAAAGTTTGAGACGAAGGATCTTAATGACTCACATATATTTGAACTCTTATAGGTGCCTTCGACATCCTCTCTCACATCTTAGTGGTCAAAATTATGGTGTTTTATTTTTGCATGAAATTTGGTCTTGTTATACACAAGGATGAATTATGATGGTTCCTCATTGTCTTTAAAACATTCCAAATTATTTATTGTGTCCTAAATATGGAGGTGTTTAGCTTGTGTATGCTTTAGAGGCTGACTCTAAGGGGTGAAAAAATAATTTTTAATGTGACTCGTCATTAATTAGTGAAAAAAGTGATGGACAATGTGACCTTGTCATAAGGATACATCATGTGATATCCTTCAATAGGAGAGCTTCATCAAGTATATATTTCCATCAATAATAATTCATCAATGCCAATTATTGACCAATGAATGCAACATTAGATTTCCTTGTTCTCATAATCTAATTCTTGATTCCATTAAATATTTTTCTGTTTCATTCATATGTGATCAGGTATGCCTTTTTTGAGGTCTATTTCTACATAAATTCTATAGGTGAAAGGACCTTTCTCTGTTCTTTCATAGTCCATATTTGTAAAATTTTGCAAAGTGTTCCAATTTCCATTATAACATTTTGATGCTTGAAAGGGATGGGGATATTTTGTAGTCTCACCCATAACAACATTTTTGATACCACCATTATATTAGCATAAAAATATTAAAACCAAGTTGTTATGAATATCCCAACTCTTCTCGATACCAGGGCCCCTCACATAGGAATTTCTTCAAGTCATTTGCAGTATCAAATCTGGCAATAAAAGTCCTTTAGAGCATAAATAGAAGTCATATTTTAGGGTCCATAAAGAAAATTCCCATTGATGTAAGGCATGTGATTTCTACCAAATAACATTTAACCTACGTATTATTAAAACCTTATATTGAAGAGTAGAAAAAGGTGGTTTCCTTTAGGAAAGTAGAACTCCATGGAAGGAATTTTTTTCATTTGTAACAATATAGGGTCATGTGTTATGTTGAGGTTGATATGTAGGGTTAGAAGCCTTTCATTGTGCCATATTCTTGTAGGAGGCAGATCCACTAGATATCCCGGGTCCCATAGCTCCTCCTTGTAGCCTCATATTGAAGAACACTGTTGAGTTCCTTGTGATGCAGTCATGTTTAGTATTTCCGGAGTCCTGATGCAACTTCCCTTCAAACAATAAGCTTCATTTTTATGTAGTGATGCCCCACCTATTCTTTATGTGTTGCTTCATATTTTTAATTCTTTGTGCTCATTGTCGAGAAGAGGGTTGATTTACCATTGATGTTGTTGATACAAATATCAAAATGATTCCATTCCTTCTTTTCAAATAGTTCCTTTTGGTCAAAACTATCTTGGCATATCTCATGCTACCATAGAGAGGACTGTACTCATTAGCCCCAGACCATGGCACTCCTTCTCTACTTTAAAAAAAATACTATTGCCATTCTCTGTAGAGGATGAAAACCTTAATGGTTGTGGAGAGCTCCATTTATTTGGTTTTGTACGCTAATTTATAATATATTTTTTTTAGATATCATTTTGGGATTCAAATGCGTTAATTTAGTCATTCATCTATGACCATTTCCATGAGAGGTAGTCGTAACTGACTAATTTCTCATGATTTTTGAATATTCCACTTAGCACTCATTGCATTGGGTGATGCTCACAGGTGTGAAGAAGTGGGATTGAAATGAGTGAAATGAATCACATAGTGTCAATCATCATTTCCGGGGCTTGGACCCTGTAACCAAGACTACCCGGGAGGTCACCCATCCTAGAACTCCTCTGTCTCGAGCCCACTTAACTCTGGAGCTTTCCCCACAATCAAGCCCACTTAGATTGCTACCTCATTTGCAAAACCTAAGCAACTATTGTGCCGCATGAACCATTCAAGAAGAGATCCCTTTACTCTTATTATTTTAAGTATGAGGGGTTTCCACAGTGCATTATATTAGATATCATTTTGGGATTCAACTGCGTTAATTCAATCATTCATCTATGACCATTTCCATGAGAGGTAGTCGTAACTGTCTAATTTCTCATGATTTTTGAATAGTCCACTTAACACTCATTGCATCGGGTGATGCTCACAGGGGTGAAGAAGTGGGATTGAAATGAGTGAAATGAATCACATAGCATCAATCATCACTTCTGAGGCTTGCACCTGGTAACCAGGACTTCCTGGGAGGTCATCCATCCCAGAACTCCTTTGGCTCAAGCGCACTTAACTGTGGAGTTTTCCCCATAGTCAAGCCCATTTAGCTTGCTACCCCATTTGCAAAACCTTAGCAATTATTGTGCCTCATGAACCATTCAAGAAGAGATCCCTTTACTCTTATTATTTTAAGTATGATAGAAAGAGTATGTTAAAATGCTAAATATGTTGGGATTGATGGTTAAATACTTGTTGTTCAATACTAATTTTTTTGTTTGTATATATTAAGATTCTAAAGAATGCATACACTTTGGTTTTTGTGTAGTAAAATATAGAATAATTTCTAGTAATTTACTAAATCCTTAATATTTACTTTAAAAATAGGTGTGTCTATTTTGGAATAGGGATTCCAAAATTTTAATTCAATTATCAATAATTATTAGTTATATGGTAGGATTCAACCTCCACATCATATTTAAAATATTCTTACTAGTACAACCACACTAAAAGTATTAATGTGCTTGATATAGTAGAAGGCTTCATAAATATAACAAAAAAAACTATTGTAACAAAAAATATTTCAACAAGAAGAATGTCTTACCAATGCACACCTTTACCTCATTAACCATGTATAAAAAGGTTATAGGCCAACTTTAACTTGAGAGAAAAAAGGAATTACACATCTTATTGTAAAATGAACCCTTTGCTAAATAAAATATAAATCAATGTTATAAATAATAATGAGGAATTTATCATGAAAACACTTATTATGATTGGAATAATATCAAATCCCTAGGAAATTGGTGGGAAGAGGAGCCACTTGGCAAGAATCTAATTTTTTAAATTTATTAAAATTAACGGACCATTATGCTAATTTTTTTTCTTATATATAAACACATAATCATGGAAATTCAGCAAAATTTTTATAAAATCCTACAGGATTTTTGCAAATCCATGTTAGTTTACAATTGTCAAACTTCAATATTTATAAAAAAAAATTTGGCTATATTCTGACCACTTTTGACAATTCTCCGTAGAAAACACCATATATAAATGAATGTCATGAATAATAATGAGCAACTTATCATGGAGGAAGTTATGAATTGGAATAATCTCAAATCCCTAGAAAATTGGTGGGCACAAAGCCAAGTGGCAAGAATATAATTTTTTAAGTGTATTAAAAGACAATACAACCTAAAAAACTTCCTAACAAACTACTACCCTTGATGAGCATTTACACCAAACATATGTTAAGCATACTTCCTTGAGAATTAATCTAGGCCTTCAATTAAAAAAAAAATTAACAGATCCTCATTCACCTTAATTTGAAATAATAAGCTTTTTGCAGCTAGTATTGAGGTCAAAATAGTTATTATGCCATTTTAAATATATTGATTAATTACAAAAAAGAAGAAGAGTGAATTTAATTGATAATAATAATAATTTAAAATAAGATTATAATTTAGTTAATTTCTCTAATTTTTAAAATGTTATCAACTAGATATGTAGTTTACTTAAGTGTTTATGATAGATTTATGCTTATCGACTTAAGTTAATTTAAAACCACTTTAAGTTAGTTTAATAGACTAACCTAGTATATATTTAAATTTAACCAATTATAAAGTATTTGTATATTTTATAAACATTTCACCTAGAATTACCAAGGCTTCATCAATAATCCATGATCTATTACCCCACTAAATGTTATATCGAGCTTATATTTAGATTAGATCTCAATTTCAATAAATACTTCCCACTATCAATCAATATATTTTTTTCCCTTGTGGTTTACTCTTTTAATAATTTTTTCCTCTATAAATAAAATTGTAGATAAAATCAAGTGGTTCTTTATTGTTGGAGCGCAGCAAATTAAAAAACGAAAACCACAACAACAACAAATAAAACATGCACAGGAAAAACACAGTAATTTAACGTGGTTCACCCAAACCTCCTGGGCTACGTCCACACAACAGGGCATTGGCAATCTTTATTAATTCAAACAGGAGATTACATAATTCACACACCCTCACTCCATTACAAACAATCCGTATGGATACCTGTTATATAGCCAGGAGAATCAAACTGCCTCATAAATCCTCTCAACACAAATTTAGGATGCATTAACTCCCTCCCAAACAAACTGGAGCTAATCTAGGAACTAATTCATAATTTTTGTCACCTACTGAGATTTTTGCCTATTCTATTCAAAACAGAAAATCTCAACAATCTCCACCTTGACAACAATTAGCCTGATGCCCTGTTCTTTATTATTTTATCTCTTCTGCAAGCCAAGAGAAGCCAAACACCAACGCAGCTTCTCCAACAAAACTGGTTTTGTGAACATGTCTGCACAATTCTCCTTTGTATGCACCTTTTCAAGAGAGACTCCCCTTTCAGTGATAACCTGTCTTACAAAATGGTACTTAATTGGAATATGCTTTGATTTACTATGATAGGCCGGATTCTTAGCCAAATGTATTGCACTTTGACTATCACAAAGTAACTTGATGTTGTCCTGCAACCTACCAAATTCACCAAGCAAACCTTTCAACCAAACCGCCTCTTTGCAAGCATGCGAAGCAGCAATGTATTCTGCTTCAGTAGTGGATAAAGCAACAATGTTATGTAGCTTTGACATCCAGCTAATAGCTCCACCTGCAAGAGTAAAGACGTACCCTGAAGTTGACCTTCTCTTATCCAAATCACCTGCAAAATCGGAATCAACATATCCGCAAACAAATTCACTACTCTTATTGTAAGTGATACAATAACTACTTGTGCCTCTCAAGTACCGAAGCACCCATTTCACTGCTGACCAGTGTTCTTTACCCGAATTTTCCATGTACCTGCTGACAACCCCAACTGCATGTGAAATATCTGGTCGAGTACAAACCATCGCATACATCAAACATCCTACTACATTGGCATATGGAATTAGAGACATATAATCCTTTTCTTCATCTGTATTAGGACATAAACTGGAAGAAAGCTTAAAATGGGAAGCGAAAGGGACTGACACAGGCTTCACATTATTCATACCAAATCTCAAAAGTATCTTCTCAACATACTTCTGTTGTGATAGCCACAGCTTACCATTACTCCTGTCTCTGAAAATCTCCATGCCCAAAATCTGTCTTGCTGCTCCTAGATCTTTCATATTGAATGTCCTTGCCATCTGAGTCTTCAACCTGTTGATTTCATCAATGCTTTTGCTTGCTAAAAGCATATCGTCAACATACAACACTAAGATAATGAACATGCCATTTTTCAGTTGCTTGAAATACACACAATGATCATATTCACTTCTAACATATTTCTGACTCAACATGAAAGAATCAAACTTCTTATACCACTGCCGAGGCGACTGCTTCAGGCCATATAATGACTTCTTGAGCCTGCAGACAAATTTCTCATTGCGATGCTGAAAAAACCCTTCCGGTTGTTCCATATATATTTCCTCATCTAAGTCTCCATGTAGAAATGCAGTCTTAACATCTAGTTGTTGTAACTCTAAATCAAACAAAGAAACTAAAGCTAACACAATTTGAATTGAAACTATTTTAACCACTGGTGAAAAAATCTCATGAAAGTCAATACCGGCTTTCTGAGAAAACCCTTTTGCAACCAGTCGCGCTTTGTACCTATCCTCCGTATCATTTACACCCCATAGTTTTCCTGTCTTTCGGAAGCACAACCAGATCCCACGTGCCATTCTTACTCAAGGCCATCATTTCGTCCTTCATGGCTGCTTTCCACTTGTCACTATTCGAACCTTCTATTGCTTCCTGATAGCACAGAGGTTCATTGTCATTAGCAGTAAATGCAACTGAAGTAACATAATCATCATACCTTCTCGGTGGCCGTTTGATTCTTGTCGACCTCCTTAAGGCTATTTCTGATGCTTCCTCGATTGGCTGACTACCACCTGTAGGAACTTCTTGCCGATCAGTATCTGAGACCTGTTCATGATCTAAACCTGAACCCTGTTCATGTTCTGATTCTGAAACCTGTTCATGACTAGTATCTGAACTATGGTCATCATGACTATCATTAGAAGTGTTGTCAAACTGAATGTGCTGAAAATCAAATACATCATCCTGTTTCAATCTACTATCTGCATCTAACTGTACAAGAGAGGATTCATTAAACTTTACATCTCTGTTGATGATGATTTTGCGGGTAGTAGGATCCCACAATCTATATCCGTTTGTTCCAACACCATACCCAACAAAGATATACCTTTTAGATTTTGGATCTAACTTAGTTCGCTGATGTTTAGGCACTAGAGCATATGCATCACAACCAAACACTCTGAGTTTATAATAATCACAAGGGTGTCCTTTCCATACCTCTTGTGGAATCTTGCAGTCTATCGCCGTCGATGGAGATCGGTTTATCACATAACAAGTTGTTGCCACCGCTTCTGTCCACAACTCCTTCTGCAAACCAGTGTTACTCAGCATACTCCTTGCTCTCTCTAGAAGAGTCCTGTTCATGCGTTCAGCAACTCCATTTTGCTAAGGAGTATAAACCGTGGTCTTATGTCTCTCGATCCTTGCATCCTTGCAATAGTTGTCAAACTCCTTGGAAGTAAACTCACCACCATTGTCAGTTCTTAAACACTTTATTGTTCTACCAGTGTTGTTTTCAACCAATGCTCTAAACTGTTTAAAAATTGTAAAAACATCAGACTTCTTTTTCATCATGTAGACCCACACCTTCCTAGAAAAGTCATCAATGAACGACACAAAATATGACGAGCCACCATATGACGTTGTAGGGGCTGGACCCCAAACATCTGAATGAATATAATCAAGTATCCCTTTACTAGTATGTTTGCCTGTTTTAAATTTTTGTTTACTTTGTTTGCCAAACAGACAATGCTTACAGAAATCTAACTTTCTAGACTTTAGATTAGGAAGTAACTTACGATCAGCCAAAATTTTTAACCCGCTTTCGCTCATATGGCCCAACCTTTGATGCCATAGGCGAATGGAACTATTGTCATGTTCAGACACTGTAGACACATGATCTGACCCTGTTCTTCCTTCTAATTGAAATAGATTTCCTATTTTCTTAGCTTTCATTACTAGTAAAATACCTTTATAGATTTGCATAACTCCACCTTGAATTACAGTTTTATATCCATTTGTGTCAAGTGCTCCCAGTGAAATTAGATTTTTTCTTAAGTCTGGAACATGTCTCACATCTGTTAACAATTTACTTGTGCCATCAAACATTTGCAGTTGTATGCTTTCTATCCCAACAATATTAGATGTGACATCATTACCCATGTACACGACTCCATCATTAACTGATCTATATGTCTTAAACCATTCTCTATGAATACACATGTGGTTTGATGCACCGGAATCTAACAACCAATGTTGATCATGATTTGAGATATTAACAGACAACACTTCGTCGCTCATACCTGAACCAGATGCCGAACCTGTATCTGTCGCATTTGCCTCCTTCTTCTCTGTCGAAGAGTCTCCTTTCTTCTCTGTTTGCTATCTCTTCCAGCAGTCTTTCTTCAAGTGCCCTGATTTGCCACAAAACCAGCACTTTACTTTGCTCTTCTTCCCTTTCGACTTTGAACGCGAATCGCTGTGCTTACTAGAGCGTCTTTCTCTTGAACGACCTCTAGCCATCATTGCCTCTGATGTAGAGGTGTCAGCATTCGACTTCTTCCTCGTCTCCTCAGACAACATGGCTCCAACCACATCGTCAAACTCAAGGACAACTACATTACTGAAGCTTATGGAAGTAACAAAGTGATCCCACGATTCAGGCAATGTACACAATAGAGTTATTGCCTTATCCTCTGAATCAAATTTTACATCTAGACTTTGTAATTGTACCAATAGAGTATTGAAAACATTCAGATGGTCAGTAACCGAGGTACCTTCCTTCATCCGCAAAATGTATAGCTACCGCTTCAGGAGAATCCGATTTGTCAAGGATTTCGTCATGTAGAGCTTCTCAAGCTTCATCCACAAGCCTGCGGCGGTCTTTTCTGACACAATGTTGAACAGAACGTCATCTGCCAGACATAACCGAATTGCGCTCAGAGCTCTGTCATCCAACTCATCCCATTCATCCTCCGTCATGGAAGAAGGCCTTTTGCTCCTCCCCAACAGTGCTTTCGCCAAGCCTTGTTGTACCAGGAGATCATGCATCTTTACCTTCCAGATCTCGAAGTTGTTTTTGCCATTGAACTTCTCAATTTCAAACCGGGCATTTTGAGTTTTCGCCATCTTGTTTCAGCAAAAAAACACAGTAATCTCCAAAACCCAACTTTAAAAAATAAAGAATGCCCCTTTTAAAAAAAAATGTCCTTTTAAATAAAAAACGCCCAAAAAATACCATGTGCAAACACCACTTCAAAATACTACTTCAAAATACCATGTGCAAATGGTAATTTTTAAATGCCACCCTTCTTTCCTTATATCACTTTAAAAAACCAAATATAAATGGCATTTATATTATAAAAAGGACTTTTTAATCAAATCGATTTATTATATAATCGATTTCATATTTTATAAAGTCTCTTTTACATTAATTTACCATATGCCATATCGATTTCAATATACCCTTTTTAAAAAATATCGAAAACGTTTTTATATATATCGATTTAAAATGTAATCGATTTATAAAACTTGTATTAACATGCCGTTCCAACGTATGACTTTTAAATCCGGCAACGGAACCAACACAAATCGATTTAAAAAAAAAAATAACCTGGCAGTCACCATGCAACAAATACCTCCATGCAGAAAATCGGCCAGCGACGGTTTGTTAATACCTCCAACATGCTCGTTCAATGCTCTAGCTATCCAACTCCATCTCACGTGCAATACCTCAATACACAGAACCAATACCAGTCTCCAGCAACGGCAGATTGCATGACGGCTTCATCGGTTTTTATGAACCTCGAGACCCAAGCTCACGGTGTATTTGAATGGCGCTATCAGACACAGTGAACCAGACAGCGGAAAAAACAACGAGTCTGCGTTATAATTTCCATAGCTGCCAGATCCTTCAGTTCACGGCCTCACAGCTCAGAGCATTTTCTGTTCTACACAGTGATGACTCTTCGGAACTCCACGCAACACCAACTCTCCAGCATAGCTCTGATACCATTTGTTGGAGCGCAGCAAATTAAAAAACGAAAACCACAACAACAGCAAATAAAACATGCACAGGAAAAACACAGTAATTTAACGTGGTTCACCCAAACCTCCTGGGCTACGTCCACAAAACAGGGCATTGGCAATCTTTATTAATTCAAACAGGAGATTACATAATTCACACACCCTCACTCCATTACAAACAATTCGTATGGATACCTGTTATATAGCCAGGAGAATCAAACTGCCTCATAAATCCTCTCAACACAAATTTAGGATGCATTAACTCCCTCCCAAACAAACTGGAGCTAATCTAGGAACTAATTCCTAATTTTTGTCACCTACTGAGATTTTTGCCTATTCTATTCAAAACAGAAAATCTCAACATTTATGAGTTTATAAAAAAATCTTGTGCCACTATTTTAAGTTTTGGAGTTTTTGTTGTTGTTTAAAATTAGTTTTTAAATACATAAATAAAGTTAACATGCATCATCACTTGCTCGTCAAACTTATAATTCCAACAAATAACTACATAATTTCCCATAGATTTGGCCAAAAAAAATATGGCTTGAACATATCTCAAACATACAACAATAACATTACTCTTAAACAAGTTGACGTAATTGGTTGTTATCCACAACAATTATCATCCCATTTAATATTGACTAGTTAATTATTACATTGACATAATCAAATTTAAATAATAAAACTCTAAAAAACTCTTAATTATGATCATTTTATTTAAAATTGTTTTATTTTTACTGGTTTAACATAGATTATTTCCATATCATTCTATATATAGAAATGGAAAGGTGGGATTCTTCTTTACATTTGAGAAGAGAGAGCTTGTAGTGGAGGCTGAGAAAGCTACTTGAACTTGTTCAGAGCTTGTGGTGGAGGTTAAGAAAGCTACCTGAAAGTGTTCACTGTTTTCAAGAGAGAGCTTGTGGTGGAGGCTAAGAAAGCTACCTGAAAGTGTTCACTGTTTTCAAGAGAGAGCTTGTGGTGGAGGCTGAGAAAGCTACTTGAACTTGTTCACTATTTTTAGAGCTTGTGGTGGAGGTTGAGAAAGCTACTTGAACCTATTCACTGTATTCAATGGCGTTGAGTGAAGAAATGCAAGTGGAGTTGATGTTAGAGGTGAGGTTCTCGTCAATGGCAAACAAGACCAAATGGAACATGAAGCATATAGGGGAGGTTGGATTAAGGGTCTGGTCAAAATAGTTATAAAAAGGTTTTGTTACATTTATTTGAAAAATCTTAGTGACTGTAAAGAAAAGTCACTGGTGAAGGTAGAAAGGTTTATAAGAAATAGGAGAAACTCATTATTGGAGGTTTCTTTGGAGAAAGTTGTTGAATTATAACTTCAACTGCTGTAACGCAGTGAAGAATAAATGCTACAGGAGTTTCTCTGGAGCACGCAAGCCAGAAATTAAAAATCTGCAATTAATTAAAGCCTGCAAATTGTTGACTAATAGCTCTGCAACAGCCGCCAAAACATTGAAGAAATTGTGGTTTCAAACCACGCAACCAGAAAACTTAAATGCTCTCTTTGCCGCCTCTTGATTTCTATAACCACCACATTCAAAGCTCAGATATTTACCCACCAGTTTTTACCATGTGGCATTGCATGATTCATTCGGGTTTCATATGGCTTGTTCATGAAGTTGGAGAATCCGGACCCGAATTTTTATAGGATGAATTTAATTTGCAATTCACGTCACACTTTGGGCCTACGTCAGCATTTGATTTTGGAACGCGAAGACTCTTTTTCAATAGAGTTTTATTTATGGTTGAAATCCATAAAAGTTTCATAAAGTTTTAAAAACCTTCGGTAAAAGTTATTTTTACTAAGGTCAATATATATTATAAATGTTTTTAACATTTATAATATATATATTTAATGTTTTATTTTTAAAATGTTATGTTCTGGAAAGTTTAAAAGGCTCGAAATCCAAAACAAAAAAAGAGGGCCGTGAATGTAATTTTTATTTCACTGTGTAATTTTTTTTTTATTTAAAGTTTATTTACACAGCAGTGTATAAAAAGGGAAAATACAGATTGTAAGTTTAAGAAGTTTTTACACACAGCAGAGTGTAAAAGTTTGAAGTTGCACAGCAGTGCGTTTATTGTTTTTGAAGAGAGACAGAGTATTTTCTGTGTGAGACATAGAAGAGTTTTGCTTGGCACTGTGTTTTGTAACAGTCCAGCATTTTGTAATCCCTCATAGAGGAAGAATTTTTTATTGTAATATATTTTTACAGTGAATGAAATAGTTTGCTTTTCAGTGTTGAACTCTGTCTCATTTGAGTGAAATTTTTAATATTTTCTCTGTGTTAAAGGAAGGGAATTTCTATTCTCCTGTGTGTTTGGAATTTTCAAATATTCCAACATGGTATCAGAGCTAGTCTAGGCTCTTTGAAGATCAAAGAAGCTGAAGGAAAGGAGTTCTTTGTTGAAGCAGCTTCTCCAGCAGTGTGAAGACTCAGCCAAAAAGAATCCAAAGGTATTTCTCTATACATTTTTTTGTGTTACTGTTGCAGAACAGTCAAGTGTTTTTGAATCATAGTTAAGAGTGCAGAATGGATGGAGCCAGCACTGGTATGGGTATGGGAAATATCCATCTCCCAATGTTTAATGGGAAAAATTATGACTACTGGTCAATAACTATGAGAGCATTATTTGTCTCCCAAGACTTATGGGAATTTGTTGAGGAAGGCTTTGAAGAGCCAGGAGATGAACATGAGTTTAATATGTTAACTCAGGCAGAAAGAGAGATGCTGAAGAGAAATAAGAAGAAAGACTCCAAAGCTCTTTTCTTTTTGTATCAAGCACTTCATGAGATTGTGTTTCCAAGGATAGCAGCAGCCAGGAAATCCAGTGAAGCATGGGAAACTCTCAAGACAGCCTATCAAGGCATGGAGAAAGTGAAGACAACAAAACTTCAGTTGTTGAGGAGAGACTTTGAGACTCTCTGTATGAAAGAGTCAGATAATATTGACTCATTCTTCACTCATGTGATTGGAATGGTCACACAAATAAGATCTCATGGAGAGACTCTTGAAGATAAGAGGACTGTGGAAAAATTCTTGAGAATTTTACCCTCAAGATTCGATGTGATTGTCACCACCATAGAGGAGACTAGGGATCTCACAAAGTTTTCAGTGGATGAACTACATGCATCACTGATGACCCATGAACAGAGATTGGGTAGAAGTGAAAACTCATCTCTGGAGAAAGCCTTTAAGACCCAGATGTCTTTCGGAAGAGGAAGAGGGCAAGGCAGAGGAAACAAGAGAGGAAGAGGCAGAAGCCAAAACAAAGGTGGAAGAGACAGTCCAGCAAATTCTCAAGGAAGGGGAAGCAATCCAAATCAGCATCAAGGCCAAGGCAGCAGCCAACAAAGTGGTCAAAAAAATGCTCAAGGACAGAGGTATGATAAGTCCAATGTCCAATGTTACCATTGTAAAAAATATGGTCATTATGCTAATGAATGTAGAAAGAAGCAGCAAGATATGGCAAGTAGAACTAGTGCAAATTTCACTAAGGAAAATAGCAGCCAAAATAATTTGTTTTTAGCTTGTAATATTGCTGAAGAAAAGAATGAGGATTTATGGTTTCTAGACTCCAGTTGTAGTAACCATATGACAAGAAACATAGCCATGTTTTCTATGTTAGATGAGAGTGTGAAGTCACAAGTCACACTAGGAACTGATAACAAAGTTTCTGTTATGGGAAAAGGAGATGTAAATGTTTTAACAAGATTAGGTGCAAGGAAAACCATAGCAGATGTTTATTATGTTCCGGGAATGATATGTAACCTCTTAAGTATTGGACAGCTTGTCCATAAGGGGTATAATGTTTTCTTTGATAATGATGTTTGTACCATCATGGAAAAACCACCCAACAAACAGTGTATTGTTGAAGTGAAGATGACAAGGAACAGGATGTTCCCTCTCAGAATGAGAGCATATTTGAAGAATGGTGAAGAGAAAGCAGCAGTTTCACAGGAGACTTACCAAAGCGAACCAAAAGATGATAATTGGTTATGGCACTTGAGATTTGGTCATCTCAACTTTGGAGGTCTTAATCTGTTGAACAGAAAAGGAATGGTAAGTAGTTTACCATTGATAGAGAAACCAGACAGCCTTTGTGAAGGTTGTATCTTGGGGAAACGACATAGAGAAAGTTTTCCTTCCGGGAAAAGAATAAGGGCAAAGGCACCCTTAGAGATTGTCCACTCAGATGTATGTGGACCGATGCAAACTCCATCGCTTGCAAGCAGCCACTATGTGTTAGCATTCATAGATGATTTTACAAGAAAAACTTGGGTTTACTTTTTGAAAAACAAAAGTGAAGTGTTTGAAAAATTTTGCAATTTCAAAGCACTTGTTGAGAACCAGAGTTGGCTGCATATCAAAGTCTTAAGGACTGATAGAGGAGGTGAGTATATCTCTAAATATTTTCCACGTTTTTGTAGAGAAAATGGTATTCAAAAGCAGTTTACAACTAGATAATATCCGCAGCAAAATGGAGTAGCCGAAAGGAAGAATAGAACCATAATGGACATGGCAAGGAGTATGTTAAAGGCAAAGCATTTGCCAAATGATTATTGGGCTAAATCTGTACATTGTGCAGCGTACATATTGAACAGGTGCCCTACAAAAGTAGTTATGAACAAAGTGCCGGAAGAGGCATGGAGTGGCACAAAGCAAAGTGTCACACACATGAAAGTTTTCGGATGTGTGGCTTATGCACACATACTGGATCAGCTAAGGAAGAAGTTAGACAACAAGGGGGAGAAATGTATTTTCATTGGATACAGTGAGGAATCCAAGGCATACAGGTTATATAACCCATCCACCAAGAAGTTTATTGTGAGCAGGGATGTTCAGTTTATTGAAAAGGAAGCTTGGGATGGAAGCATAGAGAAAACAGTGAATGTTAAACATTGTTTATCTCATGATGAAAATGATGATGAGTTGGCTGAAATACATCCCCAAATAGCAGCACCAACACAAGAGCAGCATAGCACAACCTTGAGGAGAAATGACTATGCTTCTCCAAGCACACCACAAGGAGGAAATTCAAGTGCTTCTTCAAGCATTTGCACACCTACTGAAAGAGGTAAGAAATTCAGAAGTTTGAAAGATATTTATGAAAGTGATATAACAAATGAAGGTATCAATTCTTTGTTTGCTTTATATTGTCATGTTGATGATCCTATTCATTTCGAAGAAGCTATCAAGGATAGGAAATGGATAGAAGCTATGGATGAGGACATAAATGCCATAGAGAGGAACAAGACTTGGGATTTGGTTGAACTCCCAAAAGGTAAAGATTTTATTGGAGTTAAATGGGTCTACAAGACCAAGAGTAATGCTGAAGGCAAAATAGAGAGACACAAGGCAAGACTTTCTGTCAAAGGCTATAAGCAGAAGCATAGGATAGATTATGAGGAAACTTTCGCACCGGTTGCTAGAATGGAAACCGTGAGAGTAGTGTTGTCCATAGCAGCACAAAACAAGTGGAAAGTTTACCAAATGGATGTGAAGTCAGCATTCCTAAACAGAGTGTTAATGGAAGAGGTTTACATTGAACAACCTCTCGGCTATGAAAAGAAAGGCCAAGAGCACAAAGTGTGTAAGTTGAAGAAAGCTCTTTATGGGCTGAAGCAAGCGCCAAGAGCGTGATACAATAGGATAGATTCCTATCTACTGGAAAATGGATTTGAAAAGTGTGAGGGAGAACCCACCCTCTACATCAAAGAAAAGGATGGTAAAATGTTGATACTAGTTTTATATGTTGATGATGTTATTTTCACAGGTAATGATGATTACCTTATTGAAAATTTTAAAACAGTCATGAAAGAAGAATTTGAGATGACTGACATGGGTTTGTTGAGATACTTCTTGGGAATAGAAGTAGAATAAGATGAAAATGGGATTTTTATCTCACAAGCAAAGTATGTTAATGAGGTTCTTAAAAGATTTAACATGCAGGAAAGAAAAGCAGCAATCACTCCCACAGTGATGGGATTAAAACTCAGCAGAGAGGACAACAACAAGGATTTCGATCTGAGCTTGTACAAGAGTATAGTTGGCAGCCTCATGTATTTGACTGCAACTAGGCTGGACATAATGCATGCTGTTAGTTTGATTTCCAGATTCATGGAAAAGCCAAAGGATGCACATTGGCAAGCAGCAAAAAGAATTCTGAGGTATGTTAAAGGTACAAAAAGATTTGGTATTTTATATACTACTTCAGAAAGTTCATATTTAATTGGTTATACTGACAGTGATTGGGCTGGAAGTATAGATGATCGGAAGAGCACTTCCGGTTATGTTTTTCATATGGGTTCAGGAGCCATTTCATGGGCTTCTAAAAAACAACCCATTGTAGCATTGTCTACAGCAGAGGCAGAGTATGTGGCAGCTACAGCAGCAGCGTGTCAAGCAGTTTGGATGAGGAGAATGTTAAGAAGTTTATGCCAAGAGCAGACAAAAGGGACAGTGATATTTTGTGACAATAGTTCAGCTATTGCATTGTCTAAAAATTCAGTTTTTCATAAGAGGACTAAACACATTGACACCAAGTTTCACTTCATACGGGAATTGGTAAGCAATGGCGAGATTGTTTTGTAGCATTGCAGAACAGAGGATCAATTTGCAGATATCCTCACAAAGCCACTTCAGCAGAAAAGCTTTGAACATTTCAGAAAATGCATGGGTATGCAGGAAAACCCAGCAGTTGAATTTAAGGGGGAGTGTTGAATTATAACTTCAACTGCTGTAACGCAGTGAAGAATAAATGCTACAGGAGTTTCTCTGGAGCACGCAAGCCAGAAATTAAAAATCTGCAATTAATTAAAGCCTACAAATTGTTGACTAATAGATCTGCAACAACCGCCAGAACATTGAAGAAATTTTGGTTTCAAACCATGCAACCAGAAAACTTAAATGCTCTCTTTGCCGCCTCTTGATTTCTACAACCACCACATTCAAAGCTCAGATATTTACCCACCAGTTTTTACCACGTGGCGTTGCATGATTCATTCGGGTTTCATATGGCTTGTTCATGAAGTTGGAGAATCCGGACCCGAATTTTTATAGGGTGAATTTAATTTTCAATTCACGTCACACTTTGGGCCTACGTCAGCATTTGATTTTGGAACGCGAAGACTCTTTTTCAATAGAGTTTTATTTATGGTTGAAATCCATAAAAGTTTCATAAAGTTTTAAAAACCTTCGGTAAAATTTATCTTTACTAAGGTTAATATATATTATAAATGTTTTTAACATTTATAATATATATATTTAATGTTTTATTTTTAAAATGTTATGTTCTGGAAAGTTTAAAAGGCCTGAAAGCCAAAAAAAAAAAAGAGGGCTGTGAATGTAATTTTTATTTCATTGTGTAATTTTTTTTTTATTTAAAGTTTATTTACACAGTAGTGTATAAAAAAGGAAAAGACAGATTGTAAGTTTAAGAAGTTTTTACACACAGCAGAGTGTAAAAGTTTGAAGTTTCACAGCAGTGCGTTTATTGTTTTTGAAGAGAGACAGAGTATTTTATGTGTGAGACAGAGAAGATTTTTGCTTGGCACTGTGTTTTGTAACAGTCCAGCATTTTGTAATCCCTCATAGAGGAAGAAGTTTTTATTTTAATATATTTTTACAGTGAATGAAATATTTTTCTTTTCAGTGTTGAACTCTATCTCATTTGAGTGAAATTTTTAATATTTTATCTGTGTTAAAGGAAGGGAATTTCTATTCTCCTGTGTGTTTGGAATTTTCAAATATTCCAACAAAAGTAAGGCCCACTCCACCTTACAGGTAGTTTCCTCCACATAGCCTGGATGGACTAGCAGTTGAAGCGAAAGAAATGGATATTTGGTGGCCTGGCTTCATAGTTAGGCAGGTTGAAATAGATAGTAACCAACTTTGGTTGGTCTCCTTTCCTCACACACACGTTTTGATGGCATACCCTACCTCATACTTGAGGCCTGGCCATAGTGTAGCTGGTTTGTTTATTGAATAAATGGATTCTAATTTCATTATAGTATAATGTAATTAGATACTAAAAATATTGAAGTTTGTTGTGCAGGCTACAAAAAACCTAGAAACATCAGATAAGTATCTGAAGATTGCTATAGGGGTGAATGCAACGTATCTGAAAGTGTTTGAATTTGGAAACTATATTTGAGCTAAAGGGACTTCGATTAGAAACCCATTAGAGTTTTATTTGTTTTTCCGCTTGGACCTTTTCATGTCGGGAACTGTACAAGACTCAGAAACGCAATCCTTCTCTAGCGCGGATTCCTGCGATTTCTTTATTTTCTTTTTTCTCTATATTTCATCAGAAACGCAATGCAATGTGGCACAGTGAAGTTTGAATATAAGAAGAAGACTTCTACCGAGTTTGGTTCTTCAAGGGTATGGCCAGGAAAGCCTCTCATTCTTTTTTCTTGACGGGTTATCTTAACTAAGCAATATTTTAGAGTACCCAGACAAGCTTTCCAGTAGAGGAGTGTTGTTTTCCCTGTGTGTGGGCCACGGAGCGAGTTTCTCGTCAACCGTTCGTCTTGATTCTGGAAGGCAAAACGACTGCTGGCTGAGCGTTCTGCACTACTTGGATGGTGCTCCGACTTCCTGGAAAAAGGAAAGGTGTATGCGCATGCAACCCAGAGAATTCGTGTAGTTTCCTAGTTGCAAACCGGTGGAAGCAAAGAAAAACAGTCGCATGTGACTCAGTGAAGTTTCATAGTCGCATTCAAGGAAAATAGTCGCATGCGACCCAGAAAAGTCACATAGTCGCAAACTGGTACAAGTCGCAATCTGATTGCTTGGGAGTGATTATGCGACTTAGTGACTTGGATGCTCATCTCACGCATGCTCGTCAAAGATCCACAACACCGCCTGAATGCAACACAAGTCCTAAAATCCATACATCCATATCGCCAAAATGCGACTTGGCGACCTCAAAGAATATTGCGACCTACGGAAGTCACGTCATGCAATTTTTCAACTTAGAATGTTGAATCTAGCGAAGTAATCTTGTTCAAGACATATTCAAAATATATGATAAGTCCCAGCTTGCCACAGCATAGTCGCAAGTTGAAGCTTGCCCTAACGTAGTCGCAAGTCGCAGGTTGTGAGTGGCCGTATAGTCGCAAATTGTATTGAGTCGCAATTTGGGTTCATTGGATTGGAATGCGACTTGGCGAGTCGCACAATCGCAACTTGTATTGAGTTGAAATTTGGTAATAGAGCTTGGTAACTCTCGAGTAATAGAGCGTAATTTTTTCACAGTTCTCTACTTTGTGAAAGATATTCTTGTTACTATGTTTCTTGCGTTCCAAGAACTGTCAGTCATTTTGATAGCCTCGTACACACAAACAATTTTATGTGAAAACTCTTCCAGTGCCTCATTCATTTGGTCTTTGGAGGTTGAGAATTGTTTGCATACTTTACTTTTGGATATGAGACGATAGAGGGTTTTCAGGGTTTAGAGCAACAACTACAAGGCAGGAGGATCTCGCATGGTTGAGAAGAGAATATCTGTGAGGTCGCATAGTCGTTGGAGAGGATTGGTCGCACTACTCGTTGAATCCCTCAGGCTATATGATACGATCTCTCCTATATGGTCAGCATAATCTATCAAGATACCCACAATCTAGGGCTCATGAGTGTTTTTGCAAATTTGGTGGATCCATTTTTCGTTGGTGCTTCATTGGTGAGTGGTCGTTGCAGTTGCTGTGAGTTTTGATTTCAGTTCTATTAATTTAGTCAAAGAAAATGAGTGTCGAGAAAGAGAGGGAGAGCCATATTTTCATGGTGAAGTTATTCGAGCAGGCTGAGAATTACGATGATAAGAGCGTTAAAATGGTAATAGCATTGCAATGCGCATAAGACATTCGGGAACACCTTATCTCAGAGGGAATGCTAACGAATGCGAGGATGTCGATCCCAGCATTGCAACAAATGTATCCAAAATTTTGGCACACCACTTAATGCACATAATCTCATGTTAAAAATTGACGCTGCAAGATATTCTTTAGAATTTTTCACACCACTTAATGGAAATTTCCGTCTGTAGCTCTTTCCAGGCGAATCGGGCACGTTGTCTGCCAGATCTGTCATGAGCGTTGACAGAGTATCAAAGAATGGATCTCCGATTGGGATTTGCTGGGTGTTACACAGAGCCGACACAAAATTTGGATTCTGTGTGCCCACCACAAGCTTAGGTCTCCACTGTTTGCTCCTAGGCCTGATCAACCACTCATAATCTCTATGCAATTGCATAGTATTGCAAAACCTACGCTTTTCATCTGCGGAATCACTGCCCACTGTATCCGTGTGTTTATCAAAGATAGGCCTTCCAAAAGCTTCCCGTCTTCCAAAATATTTGTAATAAACTCATCCGACACTCTGATCCGAAGACCTTCGCCCACTTCTCTCTTCTCTATCTCAAAGAATATTGCGACCTATGGAAGTTGCGTCATGCAAATTTTCAATTTAGAACGTTGAATCTGGCGAAGTGATCTTGAGGCCTCTGCCCAATTCTCTCGTTCAATTCATATTACAGAGAGCTATAGAATTGAAAACAAGAACAATAAAACTTTGCAGGATTTAATTAAGAAACAACCATCTATTGAATTGAAGTTTGGAACAAGAAAAATCTGTATAATTCAAGAAACAGAGATAAATTGAATTGAAATCAGGAACAAGAAAAATCTACAGGATTTGATTAAGAATTCAGTGAATAGAGAAAGAGACCATGAGTGTTGAAATCAATAGAGCTGATAAGACACAGGATCGGGGAAGTAATAGTCAAGGCATATATACAAATCAATAACATCCTCACACAGGTGCACAACAGGGATTACACCAGAGAAAGAACTCTCACAAAGATAGATGTTATAAACCAGCCACCTCTATAAAACAAATCTTTTTGGAACACAATGATATTTGGAATAGAGTGGAAAGATTATAGAAACGAGCTTTGATTGGGAGGTGGCTATTTCCAGAGGATATTTCTATAGATATGACTGAATGGGTTAAATCAAACTGGACACCAATACTGGGATACAATCCCAAAGTAAGAAGAATGATGGGGAACTAGTTTCGTGTGAATTTCCTACATGAAGAGGATTGCAAAAATATCGTGAATCGAACTTGGGTTAAAGGAAGAAGCTTCATTCAATTGCTCCCATGGTATTTGGGATTTAACCCTGTTATAGATGCTCCGAAGAGAAATTGTATTTGGGTAAAAATACCAGGCTTACCACTTGAATTCTGGACATTAAAGACCTTACAAGCTATTGGAAAATCGATTGGGATAACAAAATATCTGGACCCCCAATGTATTGGCACAGTGGACAAGAAAATTGCTTAGATATTAGTTGAAGTCACTCTGCAAGGAGGATTACCATCTGATGTGGATCTCATTTGGGGACAATGAGCTCATCGCCGGAGAATAGACTACTGGGGCATCCCATTTAGATGTCTAATTTTCCATCACATGGGTCATCTACAAAAACCCTGTCCAATGTGTTACTAGAGAAGGGATCGATGTAGAGAAGGAAGACACCTCACAAGATGGAAAAAACAACAAAAAGGAAATGGCTCTGGTTATGGTAAGACAACTCCCCTTTCCAACAACTCTGTTAAATCAACCTCATCTAATTTTCACTCTACTTCTCAAAAGATCAATAAGACCATAAATAAATTTGATAACCTAGATATTTCTCCCTCTCAAAAATCATCTTCATCTCATAAGTCCATCCCACCACACTATGAAATTCCACTTGATGAACCATAGGGAGTTATAATATCAGATCTTCACACCTCACCATGGCATCTGCTCACATCCAAACCGTTAGAGGTGTCTCCTTCTATGCCACCACTTGAACAGGCCTCTCCAACTTCTCCGATTGAACTGATTCCACCACTTTGTCGAGAACCACCTAAAAATGTTATACCGATTCCTCCACTTTTCCCAGAATCACCTAAAAATATTGTTGACAGCGAATTAGAGGCAATTCTACACAACCCTTTGCTAGATTTAGCAGAACTCACAGTATATGGAAAACCATCTTCTGGTCTACACATTTCTCTAGAATCGGCTAAAAATATTACTATTCAAAAAACCTCCAAAAATGGGTCCAGACATTTTAGGGGTCGAATGTAAACAAATTCATTGTTTCAGGGTGAATTGATTGACCTACATGATGTGCCAATTGTGTCATCAGCTGATCTTCGGAGCCTTAGAGTGGGCAGCCTTAGTACATCTCGAATATGATGACTATCTTATCCTTAAATACTAGAGGGGTAGGCGGATCCTCAAAAAAACTATGCCTGAATAAAATGTTCTCTGATTTTCTGCCTTTGATGATTCTTGTCCAAGAGACTTTATGTAGTAGGACCGCTGCAATAGATGTAATTCTTAAGATCAAACCAAACTGGAATGTTGTGGGGGTGGACGTGGAATACAGGGCAGGGGGATTAATAGCAGCATGGGATCCTTCCATTTTTAGCCTTAGAGCTTACAAGTTTTTTGGAGGTATTCTACTCTATGGAAATATCAGAGGGTTGGGGGAAAAAATTCATATTGTTAATCTATATGCTCCATGTAGAAATCGAGCCTCCTTCTGGGATCGAATGGATAAATCTGGTATATTGAATATCAAATATATAATGATTATTGGGGACTATAATGCTTCTCTCTCGGTGGATAAGTCCTAGGGTGACAAGGCACGGAGGGATCCTTTGGCTGATAAGATTAGAAAAATATTCTTGGATTTGGGCTTCATCGACATCAAGCCATTTCCTCTTGTCCCTACATGGATGAATAGACGCAGTGGCCACAATTTCATCGACAAACGTCTTGACCGAATTATGATGAAGGTTCCTCTCGATACAATGTTGGGAAATTTCAGAACAACGGTTTTCCCTACATGCTCATCTGATCATATGACTATCTCACTAACGTGGAAACGGGAGGAAAGGACGAGTGGAATCCCCTTTAAATTCAACAGAATTTGGTTACAAGATCCAACATTCAATAAACTGGTGATCGAATATTGGAATCAGGAGGATAAGGTCTCTGACCTTGATGGATGGAGAAAATTCATAGATAAGTTGCACAGACTAAAATATATTGTAAATACTTGGCAGAAGGATAAGAAATCCAGTCTTGATAAAGAGCTCAGGGACATTGAAAATAAAATTAAAAAAATATTTAAACAAATGAAATATTTGGCACCTGATTCTTTAAAATTTTCCATTCTAAAAATGTTGGAGACAAGAAAGATTGAAATACTAAGGATACAAGAAACAACATGGAAATTAAAAAGAAGATTGCAATGGCTGAAAGAGGGCGACCTTAATACTAAGGTTTTTCACAATTGTGCCAACGGACACAGGAACAAAAACTCTATCTGGAATATTAAAGCGGTTGATGGCTCGATGAAGTATACAAATTCTGAAATACAAATTGAGGCATTCAAATATTTCTCTGACTTTTATAAAGCTGATAATGAGATTGATTCACTAAATCAAACATGGTTTTTATAGCACTTACCACTTAAGTTTGACCAGGCAACAAAAGAAATTTTGGAAGAAAAGATAACCAAGAAAGAGATTGAATCAGCTCTAAAGGATTTCGCCTAGGACAAAAGCCCTGGCCTAGATGGCTGGCCAGCCAAATTTTACTCACACTTCTATGATTTAATGGCAGATGAGATCCTCACGGTGGCCGAATAGATTAGAGTAATGGGTCTTGTTCCTGCTGATATGAATTCAAATTTTCTAACTATCATTGAAAAATCATCTTCCCCTAAACAGTTCTCAGACTATAGGCCTATTGCACTTTGTAATGTAATATATAAGCTAAATTCTAAAATAATCGCAAACAGAATCCAAGAAACCTTATCGTCTAGGATTTAAAAAGAGAAATTTGGATTTCTCGGTGGAAGGTCCATACATGATGTAATCGTGATTGCTCAGGAGGTTCTTCATTCAATTCATGCAAACAAATCTGAGGCAATCATCATGAAGATTGATATTAAGAAGGAATTTGACTCTGCTGATTGGTCTTTTATTCGACTTATTCTCCTCAAGATCGGTTTCTCAATGAGGTCTCTTAGGTGGGTTATGGCCTGTATCACCTCTGTGCAATATGCAGTCCTCATAAATGGTATTCCGACTGCATTCTTTGGAGCTGAAAGGGGTCTGAGGCAAGGATGTTCATTATCCCCCATCATTTTTATTCTAATCATGGACTGCTTTAGCAATGTTATGAAGATGGCATAGGAACGAAGCTACTTTAAAGGTATACCTTTCTCCCCTTCGGTAAATGTCACACACTCACTATTTGCCAATGATTTATTAGTATTCGGTATGCTCAACAGAAATAAATGGTTTTATTTACACTATATCCTCATCCGATTTCGGCATGCCTCTGGGATTTTCATCAACAATGACAAATCCCTTCATATATATAACGAGGGTGACATGGAGGAAATAAAATTCATAGAAGCTTTTATGGGAACAAATAGTCGCCATATTTCTAAGGGACTCACCTACCTAGGTTTTAGATTGAAGGCATGCTCTTATACTATTGCTGACTGTATCTGGCTTGTCGAAAATTTCAGCAACAAGATAAACAAGTGGCAAAATAGATCACTTTCGATGGGAGGTAGATACATATTAATAATGGTTGTTCTATCACAATATTTTGTCTACTGGTCACACCTTTATTTCCTCCCAGCATACACAATAAACAAAATCAATTCTATTATTGAAAACTTTCTATGGGGTTCATCTCCTGACCACACCAACATACATCTTTGCAAATTGAGCGAAATATCGGTTCTGAAAAGAAATGGAGGCTGGGGATTACTAAACATTAGATCTTTCTCCAATGCTTTATTGATAAAATCCCTTTGGCGCGCTCTTAATTGTGATGGAAAATGGTCGAGCATCATTAGACTAAAATACATACAGAATGACCCATTAAAGCTTCTGTATTCGGGTGGATCTATCAAGGCACATCGGACATCTGCAATTTGATCAGTTTTTACAAGATCATGCCCTTGCTGAGTCAAAGAATTGCGTGGAAATTTTGGAATGGGCGTAATATTTTCATTGGGATTGACATGATATTTTCATCCTCTAAACAATATCAGATAGATGAACACTTATTACACAAATTACAACAGATGGGCATATTTACTTTATCGGACCTTATCCTCTGCTGGTCCCTTGATGCTCCCATTTGGAAATCTGCTGACAGACTAGGAATATATGGAATTGATATACTGGCATGGAACAAGTATAAAAAATTTCTACAAGGACTGGGACTATCGTATAATAGAAATGGTGACCAACTGACTTGGAATGGAAGAACATCTGGATTGGGCTTAGTTGTGAAGGACATTTATGAAAGTCTCATTCAGCCAAATCCTTTTGTTGCACCGTCTCCCTTCTACTTTTCCTGGCATCTAAATATTCCAAACAAGCTTGTATTATTTACCTGGCTATTATGGAAAAGCAAAATATTGACTTGGGATGTTTTATGTAGGCGGGGCTTTATGGGTCCTGGAAGATGCCCCTTTTGTTGATTACAGGAAGAAACCTCATCACATCTCTCTTTTACTTGCCCTTTCAGCCTTTCGATTTGGATGCATTTCTAAAATTTTATTCACGATTCAACTTGGTAGCCTTCTGATTGTATACAATCTATTACATCATGGGCTGGAGTCGCATATCCATTAAACACTACACCTTTCTATGTTATATGGGAAATCTGGATTGCCAGAAATCGATGTATTTTTGAAGATTACCCTCCTCACTCTACCTTGATCATAAAGGATATCTCGACTTGGATCAATATAAATTCATGCATCGTCTCTGATATAAAAG
The DNA here is from genome assembly GCA_034641835.2 of Pinus albicaulis. NCBI lineage: Eukaryota > Viridiplantae > Streptophyta > Pinopsida > Pinales > Pinaceae > Pinus > Pinus albicaulis. Next base: position 2,073,353,666 of record CM076575.1, on the reverse strand, counting down.
ATCTTTCTGGACGAATTAGACCTCATCAGATCATTCTCTTGGCATTATTTTTTGATGGTGCATGCATCAATGGAATATGTGGCTATGGGGCTTGGATTTGTCTTCACAACAACGACCACTATCAAATCCATTGGAACGGGGGATATGGCTCAAACAACAAGGCTGAAATTATGGCACTCTGGGGAGGCCTGTACATTGCATATAATCTAAAACTCTCAGACATATATATATATACGGAGACTCAAAGATTACTATAGATGGGATCAATGATCACTGTAATCTGCAAATCCATCGTTGTTTTGGTTGGATTCGGAGAATTAGAAATATTCTATAGAAATTTCAGTCATATAGTATCGAACACATCTATAGATATTTGAATATTAGATCTGATAAGCTATTGAAGAAAGGACTAGACAGTCCTTATGGAGAGTTTCATATTCATCTCTACAGGGGTTCCCTTTGCCTCGACACTCGGATACTCCCTATTCCTTAAGAATTCGATAGATGATGGCCTGTTTTCTAATTTGTTTCTTTGATGTTGGGTGCAAGTGAGCCTTCTTTTGCAAGCAAGGCTGTTGGTGCTTCTTAGCATTGCTCTGTTCTTGGCATTGCTTCATCAGATAGGATTCAATTCTGAATCTCGTTTTTTCTTGATTTAGGCGTCTCAGGGATCAGTCTCAAAGATCACTCAGTATCTGAGTTTCATCTATTTCTTGTATTGTGAGGCATTGAATTCTAGTAAAATTGGAGGCCATTATGGGATTTGTATTCATGGGCAGCTCTGGTAAATGCTTAGCGAATTCTTAGAGGATTGGGTATCCAATTGTTGGATTCTTCAGGACTAAAATTGGGTGTAATGTCTTATGATGTAATCACTCGTATTTGATTGAATATGAACTGTAATAATACAACATTTTTTTCTTACTGAAAAAATATTTCTCCAGAAACGTTATAAAAGGAAAAGATGTACCCAGCTCGCAGATTGCACAACATGCTGAAGAAGAGGTAAAAGGTGAATAGGTAAATGGATTCTAATTTCATTATAGTATAATGTAATTAGATACTAAGAATATTGAAGTTTGTTATGTAGGTTGCAAAAAACCTAAATATCAAACAAGTGATAAGGCTTTCAAGTGGTGAGGAAAATATGAGATACAGGGGTGACTGTATCAAAGTATCTGAAGATTGCTCCACAAACGCGTTAAAAGGAAAAGTTGTATCAAGCTTGCAGAAGTGTTTTTCTCTTGAAAATGCACAACATGCTGAAGAAGAGGTAAAAGGTGATTATGGTGCACAACATGCTGAAGAAGGTGAAGCAGAACTAGAGGTAAAAGGTGCACAACAAGTTGAAAAAGAGGTAAAAGGTGAAGCAAATGTCCAGAGGGTCAGACCTGAAAGGGTTTGGAAGAAATTTTATGGTCGCAAACACCCTTTCTCATTGCGGCGATTTTAAATATGCATGGTTCTCTACAACTTATGCAAAATGAAATGCATGACACTTGATACTATTTTGTTTAATCGGATAGTATTGAAACTATCATAGTTATTTATAAATCTAGTCCATTTTTTTGGGCTGAAATGAAACGTTTCTAAGAGGTTTGAATCCTCTTCTATTCATATTTGGAGAAACATTTCTTTTTGTTTGTTTTCAAGCAATATAAATTAAGCTACATATGTTCAGAAAATCCAAATTCCTATTACATATTGTGGAACTGTCAATGCCAATCAGTAATTCAGTTAACAATTGAATGTCTTACTTTGCTTATAGTTTAGTGATTGTGTTTTGAGTATACTGGCTTAGTTTGTTAGAGTTGATCAAGTTCGAGTAGCAAATATACAACAACAGGGAAAATGCATTACATTGTGGTATGCTAAATTGAAGTGTATTAATATAATGCATTACATTGTGGTATGTTAAATTGAAGTGTATTAATATAATTTTGATGTTTATAGTTAAGATGATTAATTTTTAATTTATTATAAAATTGATTTTTTCTATTAATATAAATAATTTTTATTATTATTATTTTTAATTTAATTAAAATAGTAATTTATATACAGTTTTGGGTCAATTATTTAAAGGTTTGTTTATGAAATTAGTTAGATTATTAAATTTTATTTAGGGAAAGGGAAAGCCCTAACTCATATATATATATATATATATATATATATATATATATATATATATATATATATATATATGTTAAAAATAAAGAAATTTCAATTTAGTCTATTTGACTCTCTAACCTAAGATTATATTGTTATATTTAGGAACTTGTTATATATTTTTATAATTATCTTCCAAAGACTAAATTAATCATGTTTGTTTTCAGGAATTTTGGGAGGTCTATTTAAATATTTGAATTTATCACTTGGGGTTATTGTTGAGTCTCAAAAGTGTTTTCCATATTCATACATATTTCCATTATGTCATTACAATTTAGCTCTCATTTCATAACTATTTGACTTAAAATCCTACATCAAGTAACCATTTTCATAAATATATGGGTTAGGATCCTTGTTTTCCAAAGTTATTTATTTTATGTGTTTAAAGTGAATTTATGATTAGAAACTAGAAAATTAACATAGTTTCATATATCTATATATGTGTTATGAGTTTTGTGACATGTCTAGGTCAAAAGGAAGCTTCTAAAAGAACTTTATGTGGCCTCCCAAAACCAAATTCGAATTTGAGTAGAGAAGATCATGGGATCATTAGGACATGTGTCTCATTTTCTTTTTGTATTGAAACTCTAAGAAGATATGTGTCTCATTTCTTATTTGTATTGAAACTCTAAAAAGACATGTGTCTTATCATTTCCTATTTTGATTGTAACTCTAGAGATAGAGGGAGAGATTCATGGACTCTCATTAATTAGATAACTTCTCATATTTTTGTATAAATAGGGGAAGATTTTTCCTATCAAGGGTAGTGAAAAATAGGAGAAGAAGAGAAAGGATTAGAGAGTGTTTTGTAACAAATCTTAAGATGGAATGGGATGTAGATTTGTGAGTTTATCAATAAATAAGTTCAGTTCATTGACGTTGTTTTGATTACAACTTTAAGAAGCTGAAGAATTTCACCAAATTGGTAGCAAAGGGCCCCTGCTATTCGAGGAGGTTTTACATGTTTTTAAGATAATTCATTTTCAATTTTGTTTTTTCATATTTCCTTACTTAGACTGCTTTCTGAAATCATAGCTTTTAGAATTATGTTTCATGTCATTTTCTTGGATAAAGGATCCTCATGATATTGCAGTTAGTCTCTTTCTCAAGCTCTTCCAATACATCTCTATTAAATGAATGGGATTCAATTGTAATATTCTGAGTTATTAGCATTTCATTTTATGTTACTTAGTTAAAAGGAAGATCCTCATTATACTACAGTTAGTCTCTTTCAAAAGCTCTTCCAATAAACCTCTAATTCACAAATGAGACTTATTTGTAATATTGTGAGTTATTGATTGTTTTTCCTTATCACATTATGATTAATCTCTTTCAAAATCTCTTCCAATAAACCTCTAACTCATGAATGAGATTTAGTTGTAATGTTATAAGTTATTTCAGCATTTCATAGGAGATCCTTACTACATTATAGTAATTTTTTTCTCAAGCTCTTCCAATAAACTTCTATCAAATGAATGAGATTTCACTATAATGTTTTATGTTACTATTTGTTTCAGCATTTCCTTTTATGTTTTAGGAGATCCTCATTGCATTAGAATTAATCTTTTTCACAAGCTCTTCCAACAAATCTCTAACTAAATGAATCAGATTAAGTTGTAGTGTTTTGAGTGACTTTTCATTTCATGAATGTTCATTTAGAAGCTGTAATATCCATGGATTAGGACTCTCTGTTTCATCATTTTCTAGTTAGGAACAGAATTTGCAAATAAACTCTATTTTAATTCATTTATTAACATTTCCTTTTCTCCATTTTGACATATATCTAACTTCATCTTTTTAGCATAGAGTAGCATACTAAGCATCAAACATAAAAACCCCAAAACATCAATAAAACACTAAAAACAACGAAGTAAGAAAAATGGATACTTAGGCACATATAGTGCATCACAGTTTACTAGCCCTAGTCGATAATTCATGTTAGAAATTTAGGACACTAAATTGACTAAACATTTATCTAAAGTGATAGTGAAATTGTTTTCTTCTTTCCCAGCCAAGATTTGATAATGTCTTGATTTTCTTTATTTTTTAAAAATAAAATATTATTTATTTATTGAAAAGAGTGCAAACTTATTAGAGTGTAAAACACAATGGTAATTTTCATTGTTTAAATTGTATTTTGACAACTCATTAAATATTAATAACATATTAAACAACATAACATATTCTTTTTTATTATTATTATACTTGACATTTAATTTCTATCTAGAGAATATTTTATTTTTATTTTAAGAGATACGTGTCTTAACTCCAAGTTGAGTACATACATACTTACACATACCCTTCACACTTGATACAATAAGCCTCTTGGCTCAAAAATTATTTTCACATGTATAATTGTTGTATATATTGTTTTGGTAAGATTTAAAATATTTCCTATATCATATTGGTTTTTGAGTTTATTTTATATATATATATTTTTAAAGTAAGCACTTTGCATTAAGTCAAATGAGAAATATATAGATAAAAAAATTAGTATTACATGTCTTTCCAAAAGAAACTATACCAATAACATAAGTTCAAATTTTGATCCAAGTGGATATTGGTGGCCACCTGTCTACTCCACTTGGGGCCCCACCATTTTCTCTTTCAATTTTTTAGTTTCGGCACAACTTACTATTTTTAGCAGTTTTTTGAGTCCTAAACTTCTAGAGCTATTTTGAGGCCCTAAATGATGCTTTTTTGGGAAAAATAAGAGAAACATGGGTTTATGGACCAATGTTGATCACATCAAAAGTTTTAGTCCTCGGATAGATCTTTCTAATGAGGTATAATGCATGTCAAACGGAGATCGCACGCCAAAGTTATGTCCCCGAGAAGTTGAAACACTAATTTACCCAAACGAGGCCCATAGTTTTGGCACTTCATCTCCTTCAGTTAGAGTTTTGGATGTTTAGGGTTTTATATTGTTTCTAAATAATAAATAGGCCCTCGAGCCTCATTGTAAATCAGTTCAGAGGCTTGTAGCCACCACATCTCTTGTCAGAGATATGCTATCAACGCCCTAGCTAGTTTATTTCCATTCTGTCTGTAAGCAAATTTCAATTCTTTGATATTAATAAAATGAAGTGTCATTTTCACTGCATATTTGTATTTATGGTTACATGTGTATTCGTTTTCATTCCTACATAAATCTAGACTAGTGGTATCAAAGCGGTCTGCTTTTTCTAAATCCTTCTTTGCATGTCCCCAACGAGGTTGGGGTATAAGGATTTGGGGTTGGATCTGGTTGAACCATTGCAAGATCAACCTCGCAAACTGCAACGACCACCCATGGGGAATGAAAAAAAAGATGAGGGAGCAGGAGATCGTATCAAAATATTGCTCGAGGAGGCCCTCAGAAAACAAAGGAACACGATAATGGATAAATTTGCCTAGATCTTTCAACGACTACCCACCGGTGGCGCATCTGCATCCAACAGCCACTCTGGAGGTGCGAATCCCTTTAAGGTACAAGTAAACTTTGACATTCCCATATTTGAGGGTCAAATAGATGCAGATGTCATAGATAGATGGTTGAATCTATTAGAAGGATATTTATCTGTTCATGATTTTTCTGATCAAGAGAAGATTATTTTTTCACTCCTCAAAACTACCCCCCATGTCAAGGATTGGTGGGAAACCTACTGTGAGAAAAAGGACGAGACAAAACCCTCTCTATTCTCAATTGTACCCACTTGGAATTATTTCCAAGATGCCATCAAGGAACAATACTATCCCATGGGGAGTTATGAGAACAAGTACATACAATGGATCACGTTGCGACAACAAAGGGATCAAGATGTGCATGAGTTGATGAATCAGTTCCATACCCTACACACAAAGTTGGGTATCAAAGGTTCAGAGAAACACTTGGTGCTAAATTATCGCAGTTTTCTGCACAAATACATTCAGGAGGAAATGGAGTTCCTTGATATCTCCTCGCTTGGTACGACATACTGGTATGCTGCCAAGATTGAGTAGAAATTCAAGAAGAAGAAGCGAGACTTTGGATCTGCGAATCAAAAACAAGGGAAAGGTGCCCCCAAACCGTAGAACAAAGGACAAAGCCAAGACATGGTGGCCTAAGCCAACCTATCAAAGCCACAAGAAAAGAAAAACACTGCGAAGCAAAGGAAGGACACAGGAAAGTGGTGTGAGTTCCATAAGAGTTCCACTCACAATACAAGTGAGTGTTGGGCCAAACAGTTGCTTGTGGCTGAGATGAGGGCTTCTGAATCAGATGCATGCTCTGAATCTGAATCAGAACCTGACAAGGGGAATGAAAAAGGAGAACATATCATTGATGCAGATCCCAACACCACTATTGTCATTGCAAAGATCCAGAAGGAGGAACCGGAAGATCGAGAGGAGGTGGAGCATCTCTTCCACTCCCAGATGTGGGTAAAGGGTTCCCCACTATAGTTTATTGTTGAAAATGGGAGCTAAAAGAACCTCATTTCAATAGATGTTATGAAGGGGTTGGGCTTTCTGACCACATCGCACCCACAACCATACACCATTAGGTGGCCTCACCAAGGATGGAATCTTTGTGTCAGCCAGTAGTGCCGCCTTCCATATAGCATCAAGCCCTTAATGGATGAGGTATTATGTGACATTGCTCCTCTTGATGTTTTTGATGTATTATTAGGCCAACCATACTTGTGGAAGCGACATGTTGTGTATGAGTCACGACCTCACGTTGTTATTGTTACTTTAGGAAATAAGTTGTACAGGATACCAGAGGTACCACCGCCTACCACTATCTCTTTGGTTAGTACAAAACAATGCAGTAAACTCACTTCCCAAACAAGGAAATTTATTTTCTTGATGATCCGCCCCTAGTGCAAGAAGAAGACTATGGCCACGAGCTCTAGACATGGCTCCTCTGTACGACAACAACAAATGGACAAGGTTGGGGAGGAGTACGGGGAAATTTTCACCTCACCCACAGGGGTGCCTCTGCATTGTCAGGTCAGGCACCCCATTGATCTAACCCTAGGTGTGCCACTGCCCAATGGACCGATCTATCAAGCCTTTGTTCAGGAGAATGATGAAATTAAGAGGCAGATTTAGGAGCTACTACAGAAAGGTCACATCCAGCCAAGTTCATCGCCCTTTGGGAGCCCGATTGTGTTAGTTTAGAATAAGGATGGGACTTGCAGACTTTGTATTGAATATGGGGCGATGAACAAGATCATTGTTCGGAATAGGTACCCGATCCCACAGATTGATGACCTTATGGACCAACTCAAAGGGGCGAAATATTTCAGTAAGATTGACTTGAAGTTTGGGTATCACCAGGTACCAATCGAACTCTCTAATGTGTCAAAGATTTCCTTTAAATCCAAGGAGGGCATTTTCTAATGGCTGGTCATGCCTTTCGGGTTGAAAAATGCTCCCGCAACCTTCATGAGGTTGATGGATGACATATTGTGGCCATTCACCAACTCATTTGTAGTGGTGTACTTGGATGACATTCTGATCTTCAACCATACTTGGGAAGAGCATTTCCACCACATCAGACAAGTTGTCCTAACACTACGAAAACACAATTGTGTGTGAATTTGGAGAAGTGAACTTTTGGCATGACCTAGGTTCAATGTCTAGGATACATTGTTGATGAAAGGGGGGTGAATGTGGATCCAACCAAGATCCAAGTCATTCGAGATTGGCCATCCCCAACCTCTCTAACAGAGCATTGTAGCTTTCTAGGTCTTGCTAATTTCTACCGCAGTTTCGTGTTGGGATTCTCTCATATCACTTGGCCCTTGAGTCAAGTCACCAAGGGAGCAGCGAAAGAAAAATTCTTTTGGTCGGAATCTCAATAAAAGGCGTTCATAGAATTGAAACATCACCTATGTTCTTCCCTAGTGCTCACATTACCAGACTTGCAACAACCATTTGAGATTGAGACAGATGCCTCTGACTATGATATTGGAGCAGTTCTTACTCAACATGGGCATCCAATGGCATATCACAGTGAGACATTTTTCGACACAGTTCACAAGTATCCCACTTATGACAAAGAAATGTATTCCATTGTGCAGGCTTGTTGACAATGGAAGCATTACATTTTGAGGAAGGAAACAATCATCCACACAGACCACTGACCCATGCAGTTCATACATCCACAAGAGAAGTTGCAGAACGATTGCCATCAAAATTGGTCCACATATATGCAACATTTTCATTTGAACATCAAGTACAAGAAGGGTAGCACCAATAATGTTGAATACTTCCTTAGCTAACCACCGATCGTGGAAATAACCCACGTTCTCAGCTCTTGTGGGCATGAGACTTTTGATTGGCTTCTTCTCTACAAGAGTGATCCAGATTTTGGCCACACATACAAGGAAATATTTGGGGGTATGCAAGTTCCAAATTTTCACCTCCAAGATGCATTTTTATGTCACCTAGGATAACTTTGGGTTCCTTCAAGCAAGCATGTTAAGATGATATGGGAATCACACTATATTCAAGTTTTTGGGAATTTCAGGGTCGAGAAAATAGTGGCAGTACTACAAAAATATTTATATTGGCCGAACCTTCGACAGGATGTCGAGAAGTACATCAGATCCTGCACTTCTTGTGCCATTTCCAAACCGACCATCAAGAATCAAGGTCTCTATACTCTGCTACCTACCCCTAGTTGACGTTGGGAATCCATCTCCATGGAAATGATTATGTTTTCGTGGCCATCAAAAAATTCTAGAAGATGGCCATTATGGTGGCCTACAAGAAGAATATCACAGTAGAATCCACTGCTAAACTCTTCTTTGAATGAGTGTGGGTGCACTTTGGGATCCCACAGTCTATCATATTAGATCGTGACAGTAGGTTCCTCAGCACATTTTGGTGCAACCTCTGGTCAATGTTGGACACCAAGCTCACAAAGTCCACAACTTTCCATTCCCAAACTGATGGCCAGACAGAGGTCATAAATATGATGATTGTACACATTCTACGCATGTACAATTCAAAACATCCCTACACATGGGAGGAGAGCCTCCCCTATGTATAAAACATTTATAACTAGGCTCTCCACAGCTCAACCGGCCACAAACCCTTTTAGGTGGGCTTGGGATTCTAGCCACTATGTACCATTGACGTAGCCATGCCATTTGTGGCTACCAAGGCTGATTCGGCTCATGTCTAGTCTGAAGCTGACAAATAAAAAAAATTCATCGAGCACATTCAACACATCTTCTAACAAGTTCATGACATATTGGATAGAGCCAGTGTTAAGTACAAGCAATGCCATGATAAACATCGGGTGCCACACAACTTCGAGGTGGGCGACAAAGTGTGGTTACATTTGCAGAAGGAGTGCCTCACTAGACCCCACCACAAGCTTCACCCACTCCCATATGGGTTGTACACCATCACCAATTCTGTAGGGAATAATGCCTTTGAGCTCAGTATTCCACCATTCCTTGGTCTACGCCCAGTATTCAATGTGGACCGCCTTCATCCCTACTTCCCATCTCTACTGGACACCCCTGACATTACAGAACAACTCACACCAACAGAGTCAAACCCAGACTGCATGGAACAGGCCACCACAGATTGTATCATGGACATGCAAATCAAGAACACTTTCCAACATAAGATCCAACTGTATCGGGTTGTCAAACCTGGCCAACTCCTACACCAAGGCAAGTGGTTCACTAGGGACGAAGTTCAGCAGAAGTTTCCTCATCTCATAGAGGAACTCAATGCAATGGGGACCATTGCTTTATAAGGGGTGAGCAACGATCCAGGTGGATATTGGTGGCCACCCACCTATTCAACTTGGGGCCCACACTTTTCTCTTTCAATTTTTCAGTTTCGACACAACTTACTATTTTTAGCATATTTTTGGGTCCTGATCTTCTGGAGTCATTTTTAGGCCCTAAATGACAGTTTTTGGGAAAATTGGGAGCAACATGGGTCCATGGATTGATGTTTCTCACATAAAAAGTTGTATTCCTCGGATAGATATTTTTAACAAGGTATGGTGCACGTCAAACAAAGAACGTATACAAAAGTTACATCCTCGAGAAGTTGAAACACCAATTTACTCAAACGGGGCCCATAGTTTTAACGCTTCATCTCCTAGGGTTATGGTTTTGGATGTTTAGCATTTTCCATTGTTTATAAATAATAAATATGACCTCGAGCCTCATTGTAACTCAGTTCAGAGACCTGTAGTCACCACATCTCTTGTTAGAGATAAGCTACCAACGCCCTAGCTATTTTATTTCCATTATGTCTGTAAGCAAATTTCAGTTCTTTGATATTAATGAAATGAAGTGTTATTTCCGCTGCATATTTGTATTTATGGTTACATGTGTATTTTTTTGCGTTCATGCATAAATTTGGATCAAAGTCTTACATTGTTAAGACCTTGGTTAACTAGAGCATCTTGTAAATAAAAAACTTATAAAAATAGGATGGGTATGGTGGACTTTAACATTTATGGATATGAGAAGGCAAAAAACACTACTAATTTTGCAAGCATAAAACCAATTAGTAATGTGTGTGAGATGGTCACTATTCTCATATAAGGAGAAATAGATTTTGAGTAATGTCCCAATTAGAATGGTGAGCTTGGGGCGTATACCATAATTTTTTCCTCAACTCTACCAAACTCATAGAATTCTTGGCGAGTCCTCCTGTACCTCCTATGCTACTTGCAATATTCAAATTGTATTTAATTATGTGTTAGATTCATGTCTATAGTGCTTGCAATGTGTCAATTATAGTGGTAGTTGCAACGACCATCCTTTGGGTATAATATGTTTTTGAGTTACTTTAAATTATAATAGTTATTTTATTTCATATTAATATTAGCATATTAATTTTATATATAGTTAATTATTAAAATTAATATTAATATTCAGAAAACAATATGATTAATATTTTAAATTATTATTATAATAAATTGGCATTGATATAATTTCTTAGTATATATACTTTATAAACATTGAATTTAAACTAATAAATTTACTTAATAAATTTGCATTTTATTAATTAATTAATTATGGAATAGTCTAACTTACGAAATTGATAAAAGGATTATCCCGTAGTCCTAACATCCCTCCAAACAATTTAAACTTCACTTTCCCAAGAGGCTTAGTAAAAATATCAGCCACATTGTCACATGTTTTACAATATTCAACAAAGATTTCGTTTGACTAGACTTTTTATCTAACAGAGTGAAATTGAGTGTCGATGTGTTTTGTGTTATTTTGAAACATTCAATTTTTTTCTAGCTTAATGGAAATATGGTTGTTGCATTTGATGATATCTTCCTCTTTCTTCTCTTCTCCTGCATCATGGAGAAGCCTCCTCAACGAACTAGTTTCACATGTTTCTGCGCATAATGCTTGGTACTCAGCTTCTACTGAAGATAAATATATAGTGCTCTGCCTTTTACTACTCCACGATATGACCCAGATCCAATAAAAAATGCATAACATGTGATGGATCATCAATAATCCAGGTTTCCTGCCGAATCAAAGTCTAAAATTACTACTAAAGTAACATCAAATGTATTAGTGTATAAAATACCATAATTAATAGTACCGTGAAGGTACCTGAACACACTTTTTTCTGCCACCCAATGACTTTCAAGAGGTTTATACATGAATTGGCTCAACACACTTGAAGAGTATGCTAAGTCTAGTCTAGTGATAGTTAGGTATATTAGACTAGAAACTAGCTGCATATACAAAGTGGAATCCACCTCCTTAGAGCCATCGTCACTACATAATTTCATATTCTGTTACAAAGGTGTTGATTTTGTTTACACTGCTCCATTCTGAGATGACATACTTCCCTTCAATAAGGAAAGTCTCCCGAGAGTCTCTCCATACTTCCAGACCAAGGCAATAATGTAAACTTTCAAAGTCTTCCATTTCAAGAACATGTGACATATGAAATTTGAATTCTTTGATTAATGCATCTGCATTACTTGTTATAACCATGTCATCCACATCCAAGGAAATCAAAATAATCTTCCTCTGTTCATCATACATGGTATATAGATTTGGATCATTCATACTCCTATGAAAACCATGTTGTATTAAAAATGAATCAATCTTCTCGTACCGAGACTTGGGTGCTTGTTTTAAACCATATAGTGCCTTTTTCAAACTACACACTAAATGTTCGTGCCCTTGCTTAACAAATCCTTCAGGCTAGACTAAATAAAACTTTTCCTTTAAATCACCATTTAGGAATGCAGACTTAACATCTGATTGATGTAGCTTCCACTTATACTTTGTAGCTAAGGAAATTAACATTATAATAGTATTCAGTTTGGCTATATGAGAAAAGGTTTCTTCAAAGTCAATTCCCTCTTTCTGTGAAGAACCCTTTGCTACCAATATAACTTTAAAATTTTATATACTCCCATCTGAATTAAATTTAGTTTTTTAAAGCCACTTGCAACCTATGGGTATTTTCCTTGAAGAAATTCAACTAGTTCCCAAGTATTATTTCCAAGAATAGATTCAAATTATTTATTCATTGCAGCACTCCACTCATGCAATTGACTAGCTTCTTTAAAATTTTTGGGCTCTATAACATTTAAAAATTATGACATTAAAGAACAGTCTTTCAATCTGGCTGGTAGTTGAGTCTACCTACCTGATATTCTCGGTAAATGACTCACATCAAATCTGTTTGTTTCAGACATTTGCGGGCTTGACTTACTGACCACATCACCCGCCTCTTTGTGTTCTTCCATCAACAATGGAATGTGCCATTCATCAAGACTATTTTCCTTTCCTTCCTCAACCTACTCATGAAATTTGACTTCTCAACTTGCAAAGACTTTATGAGTCAAAGGATTAAATAACTTATAAGCTTTAAAATCAGTGCAGTATCCTACAAATATGCATTTCATGGGCTTAGGATCTAACTTCTTTCTATCTTATTCGGGTATATGGGCAAAGGATTTTGACCCCAAAACTCTTAAATGATCCATTGTTGGCCTATATCCATAAATTGCTTCATAAGGAGTTTCAAAATTAAGACATTTAGTGGGACACATATTTTTTAAATAAACAACAGGGTTGATCGCTTTAGCCCAAAAACCATTTGATAGACCCTTACCTTAAAGCATACTTCATGTGCACTCAGCTAGGGTTCTATTTTTTTTTTTTGCAACTCAATGTTTCAGAGTGTGTGGCACTGTGAACTGTTGAATAATCCCACGATCTCTGCAAAATTTCATGAACTCTCCCAACTTGTATTCTCCCCCTTGATCTTAGCGGAGAATTTTTATGAATTTCCCTGTCTGCTTCTCCAACATATTCTTAAATTTCTTAAAGAATTGAAATATCTGGCTCTTCTTTTTGATAAAATATATCCTAGAGAATGTAGGGAAATCATGATTAAAGTGTAAAAAATAATATGCATCACCTAGCGACCTAGTCTGCATAAGTCGACATACATCTGTATGCACAAGCTCCATAATATCCCTTTTCTTCCTATCAACATTTAAAGGAAACTCTTCCCTATGCATTTTCCCTAATGCACATCCATCACAATCTAAATGAACATTATGAAAAGTAGGAAGTCCATCAACAATACCTTTCCTTTGAAGTAGCATGATATCTTGTATGTTAAGATGACCGAATCTCTGGTGCCAAATATTCTCTGCTGTTAATCCTATTGAAACTAGAGTTTGGTATGGCATTATCTTGACATTCAATATATATGGCTTCCCACATGCACTCCTTATGAAACTAGTTCCTTCTTGGTGTCCTTTATGACACAATATGTTTTGAATAATTCAACTTGCAGGTCCCCATTTGTTATTATTGAAATAGAGATGAAGTTCTTCTTGATCCTGGGTACATACATTACATTTTTTATATGTCTGATATCACCACTAGGCAACATCACCAGAATATCGCCGTACCCCTTAATCTCATAACCTCTCTCATCACCTAGATAAATTTTAGCTTGACAAGTAGTTTCTTTAAATAACTCGAACCAACTTCTATTACTTGTCATATGTGAAGATGCACCTGAATCAACATACCATATTTCAGCCTCATCCTCCTCATATGCTGAAAGAATAAAAACAACTACAAACAATCAGAAATCATGACTGTGACCTTCATCAGCAAAGTATCATGTGTAATTTCTCTATTTATTTCTAGCCTCATCTGTCTGTCTCTTCATAAATAACTTAGCTTGATGACTAGTTTTCCCACTATAGAAACATTTAATGCCATAAAATTTACTAATGTTACTTGCAGACATAGCTCTAAATGGTCTCTTTTGGAAAGTGCCAGCGCCTTTTTGTTGTTGTGGATTTTTCCCTTTGTATGGTTTCTTCTTCACCATTAGAGCAAGATCGACACTCTGTGGTCTCAAGTTTTGCTGCTGCTCTTCTTCCTATAACTGAATTCTTGTTAGCTCTTTGAATGCCAGAGCTTTATCCCATGTAGATAAGCCTGTGATGAATATCTGGTATTCATCCATCATCATGTTCAACATAATTGGGACAAGATCGAAATCAAACACCTTCTCCCCGATGTCACCCAATCTGTCCTTCAGGTCTCTGACCCTTGCAATTAAACCAACAACAGATTAATTCTTCTCCATCCTCATTAAAAAAAACATGCCTTAGGAGTGACGAGATACGATTGCTATTTTTTGTTTGGTATAAATTCTTGAGCATCATCTAGATCTTAGTGGACGATTTACCGTCTTTGATATGTGGGATAATATTATCTTTAACAAACATCTTCAGTAAAAGTTTCACCTTGTCATCCCTTTTATCCAAATCTTGTATGGGTGAAACCATAGTTGTTGCACTGTTCGGCTTCTTCTCATCACCACTAATGATCGACCATGCGCTCGCTCCCTCAAGAAACATCTATAGCTTGAATTTCTAATTGGTATAATTCGTCCCATCGAATTGGCTAGTGTCGTTGAGATAGTGTCCTTTGATCTTCAATTGATTCTAACCAGGTGAACAATTACAAGCTACAAAAAAAAATTAACACATACTAGAATCTGATCATAGATCTGTGACCAATCTAGCACGATCTCTGTGTCTACAACTCAAATCCGCCACTGATATGAAATATTGATGTGTCTGCTACTCATATCTGCCACCAATTAGGCAAAATCTCACGAGAAAAACCATAAAAAAGGTCAGCATTTCTATCAGCTAAAAATTTGCGCTGATAAAAAATTCGTTAAGTGACCCTCTACTGGCACAGGAATGACCCTGAAAAACACTTCGCTATGAGCACTGAGGCTCCTATGTGCACTGTAGCCACGAAGGCTCTGTAGCCACTAAGGCTCTGAAGGTAAATCATACTCACCCGGTCTGAGCTATGATACCATGATAAAAATAGGAAAGAAAAGAAATGTATTGAATAACAAAGAAACTCATAAGTGAGTACTGCATCTGGAGACTACAAAAATTGGAGCGTACACTCTACATTCAATCAATCAATGATACAACAATAAATACATCACAAGAAAATAGGGAGTTGGGAAAAAACTCCTACAACCTAGGAACTAATCTGAACTTAAGGAGTTACGTTCCAACAATGTAACCATTTATCCATTAATACAATATAATATTAATTATTTTCAATTGAAATGGTCTTTGCATTTTGCTGGTTAATTTTAATTAAAATTGGACAACGATTTTTAGAAAATTGAGTTTAAGATGTTTGATGAATTAAGTACCCTAAATTTTTTTCACGCTGTTGAACCCGTTTATACATTGAAAATTTCAGTTTGAACAACAAAAAATAAAAATCTTGCTTAATATTGTATCACGAGTGTTGGGTGCTAGTTTTGCACACTTTTCCTACATTTGTTTTCCCTATTTTTCTTCATGGCTATAACCAATGGGGGTTATGTTTGCCGCATTTTCCTACCTTTCTATCTTAATTTGTGCTGTTTCACCTTATTGTCATTACTTATTCCATTTCATCAATTATTATGATATATCAAGCCTTTTTTATGACCAATGAGGATGAATTTTTGGAGAATATCTATGGTCTTTGTGTTGTCTTTCCAAATGTCATTTGTAGCACAAAATATCCCAAGAATGAGGCATACAGGAGCAATTAAGGGTGTGCTATTACAACAAGATTTTTACACCATGATGCTGTTACATGTTGCTGTTATAGACCTGCTGACGAAATCATGTTATAGTTGTACCGCTGACTGGATCTCATCAACTCCTGTTGCTGACTTGTCCTCTAGCTGTTACGCTACAGCTTTTTTTTATCGTGATAGCTGTAGAATTTATTAAGCATTTGATCCGGATTTATGCAAGAACGCAACAGAATAAACACATAACCATAAATACAGACATGCAGCGGAAATAACACTTCATTTCATTAATATCAAAATCACAGAAAGATGCTTACAGACATAATGGAAATAAAATAGCTAGGGTGCTGGTAGCGAATCTCTGAGAAGAGATGTGGTGGCTACAGACCTCTGAACTGAGTTACAATGAGGCTCGAGGGCCTATTTATTATTGAGAAACAATGGAGAGCCCCCAACATCCCAAAAACCTAACCCTAGGAGATGAAGCGCCAAAACTATGGGCCCCGTTTGGGTAAATTGGTGTTTCAACTTCCCAGGGACGTAACTTTGGCATACTATCTCCGTTTGACGCACATGATACATCATTAGAAAGCTCTATCCAAGGACTACAGCTGTCGGGACGAATTTTATCAATGATCCGGATTTATGCAGGAACGCAACAGAATAAACACATAACCATAAATACAGAGATGAAGCGGAAATAACACTTCATTTCATTAATATCAAAATCACAGAAAGATGCTTACAGACATAATGGAAATAAAATAGCTAGGGTGCTGGTAGCGAATCTCTGAGAAGAGATGTGGCGGCTACAGGCCTCTGAACTGAGTTACAATGAGGCTCGAGGCCCTATTTATTATTGAGAAACAATGGAGAACCCTCAACATCCCAAAAACCTAACCCTAGGAGATGAAGCGCCAAAACTATGGGCCCCGTTTGGGTAAATTGGTGTTTCAACTTCCCAGGGACGTAACTTTGGCATGCTATCTCCGTTTGACGCATATGATACATCATTAGAAAGCTCTATCCGAGGACTACAGCTGTCGGGACGAATTTTGATGATCAATTGCAACAAGTCATACCAAACATGCATTTAAGACTCATGATCCAGAAGTTAAGGGACCCGAAAAAAAGCGCTAAAAAATAATGGGAATTATGCAAAAGCGAAAAGCCCAGAAGGCAAATGGTGAGGGCCCAAGTGGAATAGGCGGGTGGCTTGCAATATCCACCTGGATCATTCCTCCCCCTTAGGAAGCAATGGTCCCATTGCATTAAGTTCCTCCATGAGATGAGGAGAATTGTTGTGAACTTAATTACAGTGAACCACTTTCCTTGGTGTGGAGAGTTAGCCAGCTTTGTGTTGATCGGTTGGATCTCTTTGATGTTGTGAGTGTTCTTGATTTATGTCCATGATACAATTTGTGGTGGCTGTTCATGGTCGGGTTGCTCAGTTGGTGTGAGTTATTATAGAGGTGGAAATAGGCGATGGTGAAAGGCGAGTGCAGACGAGGAATAATTGGAGATACTATTTCGAAGGCATTGTTACCTACAGCCTTGGTGATGGTGTATGGCCCGTATCGGAGAGGGCAAAGCTTGCGGTGAGGTCCAGTGAGGCGCTCCTTCTGCAAATGTAGCCATACTTTGTCGCCCACCTGGAAGTGGTGTGGCACCCGGTGTTGATCATGGCGTTGTTTGTACTTCGCATTGGCTCTGTCCAATATCTCATGAACCTGTTGGCGGATGTGTTGAATGCGCTCGATGAAGCTACTTGCTTTGTCAACTTCATTGGACATATGAGCCTGAATCGGCACGAGCAGGCGCAAGCAGCATGGTATGTCGTGGGACATATTGAGTTTGGAATCAAGCCACACAGAAAAGGCTATAGAAGAATTAGGCTAATAAATCGGTTATAATGTGTTGTACATGAGGGGGCTCTCAAATCTGTGTGCGTGGATGCTTTGGGTTATTTTTTGTGCGCGGAGATGTGTGTGCAATCATTACATTGTGAGAGCCTCATCGTGTCTTTGTTTGGGGATGGAAAGCTGTGGACTTGGTGAGCTTTGTGTCAACATTGACCAGAGGCTGGACCAAAATGTGCTGAGGAACCTGCTATCTCGATCTGATATGATAGACTGTGGGATCCCAAAGTGCACCCACACTCGTTCAAAGAAGAGTTTAGCAGTGGCTTCTGCTGTGATATTCTTCTTACAAGCCGCCATGATGGCCATCTTCGAGAATCTGTCAACGACCACGAAAACACAGTCATTTCCATTCTTAGTAGAAGGTAGGCCCGACATGTAATCCATGGAGATGGATTCCCACGGTCGACTAGGGGTAGGTAGTGGAGTATATAGGCCTTGCTTCTTGATGGTCGGTTTGGCAATGGCACAAGCAGTGTAGGATCTGATGTGCTTCTCGACATCCTTTCGAAGGTTCGGCCAATAGAAATACTTCTGTAGTATTGCTACTATTTTCTCGACCCCGAAATGCCCAGCGACTCGACTGTAGTGTGCTTCCCATATCATCTTGGCACACTCGCTTGAAGGAACACAAAGGTGTCCCAAGTGACATAAAAGTGCATCTTGGAGGTGAAAATTTGGAACTTGCGTGCCCCCTAAGAGTGCCTTGTAAGTGTGGCCGAATTCTGGGTCACTCTCATAGAGAAGCGGCCAATCAGAAGTCTCGTGCCCACAAGAGTTGAGCACGGTGGTGAGCGCCACGATCGGCGGTCGGCTGAGGCAGTCTGCAACATTATTGGTGCTACCCTTCTTGTACTTGATATTCAAATGAAACTGTTGCAGATATGTGGACCACTTCTGA